>LR738714.1:840776138-840787090 GCA_902687465.1 Secale cereale
ACTTGTGTTGTTTTTGAGTGCTTCCTGCCTTGCCATGTTTTGCATCATATATAGAATTGTCTTGCATCATACTTGGTTGAGCATATTGTCATGTTCTTGTGGTCTTTTCCTGTGCTTCCTACCTTGCCATATATTGCTTCCTGTATAGACTTGTCATGCATCATACCTTGCCATGTATTGCATCATATATAGACTTGTGTTGTTTTTCTGTGCTTCCTACCTTGCCATATATTGCTTCCTGTATAGACTTGTCATGCATCATACCTTGCCATGTATTGCATCATATATATACTTGTGTTGTTTCTCTATGCTTCCTACCTTGCCATATATTGCTTCCTGTATAGACTTGTCATGCATCATACCTTGCCATGTATTGCATCATATATAGACTTGTGTTGTTTTTCTGTGCTTCCTACCTTGCCATATATTGCTTCCTGTATAGACTTGTCATGCATCATACCTTGCCATGTATTGCATCATATAGACTCGTGTTGTTTTTCTGTGCTTCCTACCTTGCCATGCTTTGCTTCCTGTATGGACTTGTAGTGCATCCTATGTAGAACTGTCTTGCATCATACTTGGTTGAGCATATTGTCATGTCTCGTGTGGTGTGTTTACCGTATTGCTTGCTTCTTCTCGTTAGTGCTTATTCCGTTGCGATCGTGAGGATTCGTTCGTCTACCCGTGGTTCTTCTTCAAGGCTTCTTCTCCGTCTTCTTCGTGGATCCGTTCTTCTTCCTTGCGGGATCTCAAGCAAGATGACCATACCCTTTGATACCTTTACTATCATTGCCATTGCTTAGTTGTCTCGATGCTACCGTTATATGTCGCGCTATCCATCATTACTGTCAGCCTCTCCTTGTTGCCATGAAACCTCTAACCTTTGAAACCTTCCTAGCAAAACCATTGTTTGGCTATGTTACCCGCTTGTTCAGCCCCTCTTATAGCGTTGTTAGTTGCAGGTGAAGATGAAGATCGTTCCAGGAGGGAACTTGTTGTTGGAATATCACAATATGTTATATGTATATTAACACACCTATATATTGGGCATGGGTGGAAGGCTTGGCCTTTTGCTCGGTGTTTTGTTCCACTCATGCCACCTTAGGCGCCGATAAACCGGCATTATGTTCCTTGATTTTGCGTTTCTTACACGGTTGGGTATATGGGGACCCCTTGATAGTTCGTCTTTGAATAAAACTCCTCCAGCAAGGCCCAACATTGGTTTTAGTTTGCTCATAATAAAAACTTAATTAATTAATTAATTGCGTAGGGAGTTAGCGCTACCCGAGGATTCTTCTACATACAAGGGGGGCCAGTGCTGATGGTGTTGGTCCCAAACTAGAGCCACTTGCGGTGCCACCCAGTTATCTGGGGTCTTCGGTTACTGTACGTATTGCTCATCCGGACGTGGCCTAAGACGAGATACCACTACACCACGACACTCAAAGCAGCGTCAGACAATCTGCCGGCATAGGTCACCTACGGCGACACATTTTGTGTCAGTAAAGACCTTTCCCGACATAAAGGTGGGTGTCGCCTATAGTCCTGCCGGGAAAGGTGTTTGCCGACGGATAAACCTTTTCCGACAGACAACATGACAACATTAGTGAGATGTTTCCCGACAGACATTTCTACAGCGACAGACAGCTCTATGCTGACGGTTCATCTGACACTGTGGTATGCCGACGGTTTGTCTGATGCGATAGCTACGCCGACACATAGTCCATCGGCCATTTCTATGCCGACAGTTTATCTGCAGTGAGTTATGCCAACAGATAATGTGACATGCATCACTTCGGCCGACACACTTAGTGCGAGGGTTATACATTTCAGCAAAATGGTTATATTCAATTCATGTTCAATATGCAATACAATTTCACTCTTCCATTCATCACAAGGTAACATCCAATGCATTCATTCTGTCATATATAGATGATTTCAGTTGCAATGTTCCATTCATAACAAGATAACAGGCACTACATTCATTCAACATACACAGAAGATTCACTGGGTTTCTTCACTCAAGTAGCTACAGCCATTAAGAAAATACCCAAGTGGCATATGTCAGAGTCAGACATTCTAGTCATGTCCTATTACAAAATATGAGCAAGTTCTCAAAAGACCAATCATTTGATCACTTGACTACTACAAAATATTATGGAAGATACCCAGTCTTCGATCAAGCCGACATCACCTTCCATATGCACAAAATGCGTCGACAATATTCCATGTTATGGTCAAAAGCGATCAGTGGAACATCCTAGATCAACTTCAGTACTTGCTACTTTTTGCCATTTGTCCCTGCAAAAGAACTTGTATCTTTGAGCAATCTTAGAAAATGACAAGCACATGCAACGAAATGAAGTCAGGATGGAATAGATGTTATTTTGTAGACCATAATACTGTACAAAATTATGTATATTTCAGTCCAAAAGAGATGATTAAAATAGTATGCTGACCGCTCCTACAAGTTTTGTACAAGAACAGAGATGTTCTATATTTTCAGTCCAAAAGAGATGATATTATCAGGCAAAATGACATTTCCTAATTTATGTAACCCATTGGTACTTGTTAAATCATCAACATCAAAATAGCATAATGTACTAGTTTCTATTCCAAAACTAGAAAAAAGCATCTCCCATTGTTTGCATTCTATCATATCCACGAGCAAGCTCCACCTGTCTTTTCAATACAACATTGACAAGAACTTCATAATATTGAAGTAGATAAACTAGATAAGCACCAAGTTAGAAGTTAAGACTACCTTGACATAATCCTCAAACATAAACCTGCTATAAACATGCCTACTTGTACAACAAGCATGGATAATTTCTAAAATATACCCAACAAGCATAAATGCGAGGGTCCATGTTGAACCACCATAAAATGATTTATCAATAAGTCTAGCTTGTCATATTTCTAGAGGAAACAATGTCCCCTCCCACTCACTCAGTCACACCTCTCATTTGAGTTGCTACGCGGAGTGAGGAAAGCACTGAAAAAGTGGTCTTCGACTTAAAGTGGTCTTAACCATATCAGACTAATGGGAGATAAGTTCTTTGAATGCCAATGACGATCAATAGAAAGTTTCAAGCAAAAGACTGAAATTTATAGTACTCCCTCCATTTTTGTATACAAGGCCACTATCAAAGTTACAATTTGCAACTATACAAGGCCACTAACACCAATCGAGATAAAATTGATGAGGTTTGCCTTGTACTAGCAACCGAGGACATTAATACCCTATGCATGCATGCGGGAGTTAAAGGTTGGTTTGCGTGCACCGCATTAATCTACCAATCAGGAGTGAGAGAGTTGTCTTGTTGTGTGTTGAAGAGAAAAATACACATTAATTAACACGTCAAGCGAGGAGGAAAGACTAGTTTCCAGAAGCCATTAATTTCTACCTTGGTACCTGTAATATGGGTTTGTGGCCTTGTATACAAAAATGGAGGGAGTAATCAATGCTAAAAAAATGCATCAGCCGGTTCTCTAGCTTGAATTGCATTGGACTGTTGGGAACAAATTTTCCTACCTCAAGCACAAGTGCAGACCCAAAGAGAGCAGTGCGTGTTGGATAGGCATAGACATACATATCTGCACCCGAAGCCCTGCGTACTACAATATCAAGTGGATAGCCAATCCCCTGCATATCATAATAACAGCAACGTCAACCAAACAAGATTTGCATGCTGCGTGGTTGAAAGCTGAAATGCGAGTGAATCATATGCTAACACAATCTGTAATTGGCTTAACATGAGCACTTTGAAAAGTTTAGTACTTACCATTACATATTGTGGTTTATCTTCGCAAATCCAGCGGTGCACTGGGCAACAACACGCCAAAACCAGTCTTTATCTTCGCCACCTGCAAGACCACGAATGGCGTATCTAGCATCACGAATTTAAAATTAGCACAGATTCATGACGGGAAAATGCATATAAGGAACAACTTTTCAAGTATGTGACCAGGATGCATATAATAAGAGTTAGTTCTGGAACTTATGCGATGCAGAGAGCGATGCAAGCCCATGAAAAATCATGAACTCAATCGAATAACACACTAGCAACCAGAACCCACTAATTGTACACTGGGATTCTCACAATAAAAATAAACCCATGCCATTCCTCTTTGTGCATTGTCAGTAGTAACAACATCCGTATCAAACCCAATTTTTCTTTTGTAAATGCAATACTACATATTTCAGTAACCATTAAAAAGAAGGGAAAAGTATATTTTTCATCCTTCAACTATTTCGTAAGTATACAAATGGTCCCTCGACTCCAAAACCAGTAAATTTTAATCCCTCAATTTTCAAAACCGGATACGTTTAGTCCCTTATACCGCTTATGATGGTTTCATGCAGAACATGGAGTGGTTTTTGACTCAGGATTGACAAGTGTGCCCCTAGGCCCCCACCATATCTGTCCCATGAGCGGCATATGCCGAGACGAGCTGCAGTACTGAAATATGTGTTGCAGGGAATTAGTGCGTGCGTGCGTGTGTTGTACTTTGATCTCGTGGGTCAGTTGAGTTAGATTATCTTGTATAGAAAATTACATAGGCTGTGTATATCGTACAGATCAAGTACCTAACTAACCGTATCTCAACCACATGTCTTATAAGCACGTATGCATCACTGCTTGTTAGCATATGCTTCAACTATTTTTACATGCCAAGATCCCGATGCCGCCCGGCCACACCGGACCATAACGAGGCGCCATGGAACTTGGGACACGGACGTACAACGAGTTTGAGCTACGACAAGATCGTGCGCCCACCATACACTGCCAGACATGAATGTGCATCGGCGCCTTGCGGGAGCTCGGGATCGCCGTCCTCTGTAAAACGTCACGGTTGGTGCCCCTCCTTCCATCCCATTTACAGCCATGTCAAGTCCAAGTTCAACATGAACCGAAGAAATGTAAGTGCAAAGCTTGTTTTTTTAGGGCCTGCACGAAGAGTACTTGGAGTGCTCATGCACAAGCACCAACGGTGACAGCGACGGCGACAACAACAAGAGCTCACGAGCATCCTGCCTCCAGCACTCCAGCAGCTACCATGTAGGCAGGCAATGCTAGAAAGTCATCATGCACAGGTCCTTGTTGGGCAGCCTCATCATGGAGACACTGAGCCGCGCCGCCGCCATATTCGCTCATTGCGCACACTGTCGGGCGCAGTTGGCATGCGCTGCCGTTACTTCTTGCGTGTTTCACCTCCCATGTGCACTGCTGCTTGATGGGCATTATGCCGAGCACCTTTCGTGCATGTGTCTGAATCGAAAACCACTCAACGTCCACACAAAACCACCCGAGCGACTAAACTTATCCGGTTTTAAAAGTTGAAGGACTAAGTTTTGCTGGTTTTGAAGTTGAGGGACGATTTCTATACTTTTGAAAGAGTTAAGAACTACAATGGTTTGTCAACTCTTGTTACTAACCTGGTAGTCAGTCAAGCAGACACTAGTCCTGAACATTCACAGCTCGAATATATTTACTTGTTTTCATAAAAATAAATTGAACTACATTTAGTTGCGAGTGAGGTCAAGCTGTTTCATAAACAAAACTTGTAATTTCAAATAAAACCTCAGCCCATGAAAAAGAAAGCTAAAATTAGGAAGAAAAAGATGCAATGATCCAACTTGTACATCAGTTGTAGGAAATTGACCCTCTCTGGAAGAAACTATCACAAATCACACACAGGAATGGGAATCTAGCGTTCATCTTAACAAGGAGTACTGCATCTCATGGGATAAAAAAAAATAGGACTAGATCCATAAATTCTTACAGAAACAAGGGAAATAACGAACATTAAAAGGAGAAAATCTCCTCATGCAGCTTACCAACAACTTCATGGAGGCGGGGGAGGACAAGGGCGGTTCAATCTCGAGGAAGTACGGCGGTTGCTCCTCAGCTACGGACGGCTCCATGGAAGCGGACAGGACGACCGCCCCTCGGTTGCGGACGGTACGATGACTCCTCAGCAGCGGATGCCCGAGAAACACCAGGAATGGACGACGGCTCCTCGGAAGCGGACCGGGCGGGATCCATGGCAGCGGACGGCGGGGCGAATCCTACGACTTGACGGCGGGCTAAGGAAGGGGACGCTGGGGGTACGAGATGCCATGGCTGGGGGTACGAGATGCCATGGCTGGAGTTGACGGGCGTGCAGGTGAGGATCGGCGGCGGGGAGCTGGGATCGGCGGCGCAGGTGGGTTAGGGTTTGAGATTCAGATGCGGGGAGGGATGGGGCGGGGGGAGGGCGATGAATAGAGGGATGGGCCGTGGGAATAGGAGGCTTAATGGAAATTTCGAGGTTTCGCGTCGCGCGTGCACCACTTTATTGCCGCGCCAATGTTTACAACTGGGTCAAGCACACGCAACGCCGACACTTTTTCCATGGCAAAGAAACGCCAACACACGATACATTGGTGAAGAAACATACGCCGACACATGGTATGTCTGCAAACCTTTATGTATTGCCGACAAATAGAACATCGGTACTCTAGAGGAACCATGACAATCAATGTGTCGGCGATGTTATTGACAGATAATATGTCGCTAATGCACAGTTATGCCAACAGATGCATGTTGTCTTTGTAGTGTCGTGGTGTAGTGTACGCGTGGCTACTATCAGGACGTCGGCACGCCGGGAGGTCTTGCTGGACTTGTTTTACCATTGTCGAAATGTCTTGTGCACTGGGATGCCGAGCCTGATCGGATTTCCCTAAGATAAGGGGTGATGATATTATATTTATCACTTCAGCTGATCGCGAGAGCTTGTGATGGGCTAAGTTGGGACACCCCTGCAGGGTTATGATCTTTCGAAAGCCGTGCCCGCGGTTATGTGGCAGATTGGAATTTGTTAATGTCCGGTTGTGGAAAACTTGACAGAGGATCGGAAGTAAAACACACAACTGTGTGAGTAACCGTGACTGTCTCTTTTCATTTTGAGAAGAGAACATGGTGGGGTTATGTTTGACTCATAGGTAGTTCAGGATCTTTAGCGATCACTCTAGTTTGCGACCGTTTGCATAGATGCTCATCTCATTCTTGTACTCGTAAGTTAACCACCATATATTGCTTAGCCGCTGCTGCAACCTCACCACTTTACCTCCTCCTACCCATCAAGCTTTGATAGTCTTGTTACCCATGGTTATGGGATTGCTGAGTCCTCGTGGCTCACAGATACTACAACAATAGTTGCAGGTGCAGGTTTCCGATGTCTTACGTGAGAGCGTTGATCGTTGTTTTGGAGTTCTTTCTTCTTCTGCTTCATCGGTCTTGGGTTAGGTTCCGGGTCGACAGCCTGGGATAGCAGATGGATGTCGTTGTTCTTTTTCATGTTTGCATCTGTAGTCGGATGCTTTGTATTGATGTTGTTGTATTCATGTGACTTGTATGTATTGCTGTATCCCCCTTGTATGTATGTAATGGTACGATGTAATGATATCCATCTTGCTAAGTGCCCGAAATGCGGTTGTGCCCCAATCACGTAAGTGTCACGTGATCGGGATAAAATTGCATCTTGGGCATGACAGAAGCCTCTAGTAAAACCTATGGCCCCAGGTGTACTTTCCATCATATAAGTTTTCAATATACAATACTAGTTTCCGATACTATTTTGCAATCTTTTACTTTCCAATCTATGAACCAAAAATACCAATTATATTTACTTTACAGTTTGTCTATCTCTATCAGATCTCACTTTTACAAGTAACCGTGAAGCGATTGACAACCCCTTTACTGCGTTGGGTGCAAGTTGTTTATTGTTTGTGCAGGTATTTGGTGACTTGCATGTTGTCTCCAACTGCATGGATAAATTGGTAATCAAACTGAGGGAAATACTTACTCTATTTTTCTACATCGCCCTTTCCTCTTCAAGGGAAAAACCAACACAAGATCAAGAGGTAGCTGTGTGCTCCGCCAGGATTAAATGCTAAACCCTACTCGCAAATCAATATTTTACTTCCTATTTCTTGTTGTTTGATGGGAAGTGTTTTTTGTGTTATAGTACAACCATATTCCAATGGGATGTGTTATGGATTATTGGCATTGGCGTCCATTGATTGTTGTACAAACATAATACATGCCAGTTGGGATGTTTGAAGCCTCAACCATATTTGAAGCCCAAAACTGCCAGTTGCTCTTAGATTCTTGCAAGCACAAGAATAAATTCAGCGTACCTCTTACTGACTGGCTAGGCAGCCGAGAAGAAGACAACGGGTAGTAACCGGACTATGGGTGTTGCCCTCACCCCCGTTTTTTTAGAAAAGGAGGATGACCCCCGGCCTCTGCATCTGGGCGATGCATATGGCCACTTTATTAATTATTCTCACAAGACCTTACAAAGTAATACAACAGTAAAGACTAAAGCCGTCGTCTAAGCACCTCTATCCAGCTGATGAAGGGGCGCAGATAGCCTGTGCCTAATATCAAACAGACATCGCAGCCAAACCTAACATCTAAGACCTGAGATCCCATCCAGGACGCCTGCCAGGCATGGGTCTCACCGGTCCGGCGTGCACTCAGATGCCGCCGCCGCCAACTGCCACCGCTCCATCTTCAGAACTGTACTGATGCATCAACCTTGCTCGATCTAGCTATTGTCGACGCCACCACGGCGCCAAACGGCACCTCCTCCCTGCGCGCAAACAGCTGAGCACGTCGCGGTCGCCACTGATACATCTCAGCGCCAATCTGCCAGGTATCACCAGCTGACACAGCTTGAAGTCCTTGGAAGATCTGTCGTGCGTAGCACCTGCCGACTAGGCATGACAAAGCGTAGCACCAGTCGGTCAGGCATGACTTGACATCACCACCGAAGCTCCGTGCACGATGAAGCCGCTCCACCTCCAGCCTCTGACATCCAGCACTACTCTGTAGACGATGCTCCCAAGAGAGAAACGACGCCGCAGTGCCGCCATCGTCCGATCTGGAATACCAGATCCTAGGGTTTCCCCCGGAGCAGCACGAGTGGGTCGAGAGTAGTTACACGACGATGCCTCCATCAAGGTAACGGCGAGAACGCCGCCATCGCCTGCCGTCAGCTCGGTTTTCATCGGCAACCATGTCTCTCCTACTCGCAGCCGGGACAAGATGATGGATCTCGAGATCCGATCACCAAGCCTCTGGCCGGCCATCTCGGGAAGAAGATGACCACCACGTCCAGCGGCATCACCACGCCGGGCACGCGTCGCCGCCGGCACCCCCATGGTGCCTAGAGGCGGACAAGCCCCGACGATTCCCATGCCTCGCCAGCCGCCATGGTCCAGACCCAGGCACCACCAGATCCAGATCGGATCGGAGTCAAGGGCCCCAAGCCGCAACCGCCGCGGAGGCAGCACCACTGGACGGTGACTAGCCCTCCAGCCCGCCGCCGAGTCATCTCCGGAGCCCCGCCGCGCCACGCCGCCAAGTCGCTGCCGGGATAACTCGCGCCGCCAGAGAAGCCGTAGCCGCCGCGCGTTGGAGGGGCCTGAAGCCGCAGTTGCACCGCTGCCAGGCAGGGGCGCCGCCACCCAGTATGCCCACCGCCGCGCCGGTGAGCCCCGCCCAGCTCAGCGCCGGCTCGCGCCGCGCCGTCCCGCGCCGGACGCCAGCCGCGAGGAGAGGGGAAGATCCCCGCCGCCACCAACACCGACCGATCTTTGCCGGCGGCGCTGTGCGGTGGCTGCGGGGGGAGAGATCAACGAGGGAGGACGAGGGGCGGCGCGCTAGGGTTTCCCCCGAGGACGCTCGCGGGAGCGGCTCGGGTGTCGGGAGCGGTCAGCCTCTAAGGTACCTCATTGGGCTTACCTTTTGGTTGTAGCCCTCACCCCCGTAACCGACCGCACCACGGCACCATCGGACCACCATCGCCGCCGGAATCAAACTACTGCACTTGCGCGCCTATCGCACCGCAACCCACCTCATGAGCAATTGAGCAGGCAGGCTCAGTCATTGAGACAATCTTATCCGCTAGAAAAGTAAAGGTGAGGATTAGTGCCGCTGCTCTCCCCAATTTGAAACATTGCTCCTCCCGCTCTCCATGTCGATGGCGACGAATCGATGACCAACTGAGGATTTGTGCCGCTGCAAGCCAGGGTTTCTGACATGTCGTGCAGGCAGGCACAAAATCGACGGGCAGGGATGGGGGAAAGGCGAAGACTTTATTTTTTATTTTTTTATTTATAAGGTAGAAAAAGATGGAGGCAAGAAAGTCGGTTATGTTCGTTTAGCGAGCGTAGGAATAACCGATCGACCAACCGATTGAGGTAAAAAAAAAGTCGATCGATTCCTTGCAACCCAACCGCCTAACCGCCTACTCCAATTCCAACTCGCGTCAATAAATCAGCACGACTCGGGGATCGGCGTCTCTTGCAAACCACAAACTTCGTCGAAGAACAATCGAAGAAGCTATGGACATAACTGCGCCGCCTGTGAGTGATGACGACCTAGTTTGCATCCTGCGCTCGCTGCGGTAGGGTCAGAATATGCCCCCGTGTGTGAACAAGCATGACATGTGCGTCGACACGCCGGAGGTGGTGACCGCGGCCTGCAAGGCCGCTCCCGATGGCGATGGGAGGCCGGTCTTCTACATCTTAACGGGCTTTCATTCCAAGGGCGGCGGGAGCATGAAGGAGAGTGTCTTGCTAGTTCCTAGTGGCGTGCCACTTGAGGAGACCGCCTTCTCCGTGGACGCCCAAACAATATGCATTTTGTCCATCTTCAAGTAGCCCGCGCGGAGCATGCGGCTGGTGCGGACTTCTTGGCTGCATTTGAAACAGAGTCGGGTAAGTATGTAGCAGGTAGGCCTTCCGGTGCCATCGAGAGCGGGGTTGCAAGTTTCATTGAAAATGTTAGGGGTTTAGGTGTAAATGCCGCACTCGCTGATCAACAGAGGCATCATCTGATTCCAGCGCAACAAGCGGAGGACAAGAATTAGCTCGTCGTCGTTGTGGGGGGTGGGGG
>LR738714.1:840796518-840857664 GCA_902687465.1 Secale cereale
GGGGGGGGGGCGCCTGGGCCCCCCGAGCCCCGTCTGGTGCCCCCCTTTGGCATATATTTAGAGCGTCCTTCGAAACCCTCGGAACGGGAAATCTTTTTCGCGATCTCATCTCTGTTTCGCCGCCGCCGCCGCTTCCAAGATCGGGAGCACCAGGAGAACTCTTCCCGGCACCCTGCCGGAGGGGAGGATCACCATCCGGAGCCTCTCCACCACCATGGACGCCTCAAGGATGAGTTGTGAGTAGTCTCCCTGATACGTCCAAAACGTATCTATAATTTCTGATTGCTCCATGCCACTTTTGGGTGATATTGCTATGATATTCATACACTTCCATACACTTTTGATCATATTTGGACTAACTTACTAATCCAGTGCACCCCAGTGCCAGTTTCTGTTTTCGGCTGTTTTTTTATTTCAGGTTTTCACGTTACGAGAACTGCCAGGAAAAATCCAGAAAAATTATATAAAAAATCAGCGTTCCGGAAACAACCTTGCGTCCGAAGGACAGCCGGGGGGGGGGCCACCAGGGCTGCAGGCGCCCTGGCGCCCCCCCCCCCTGGGCCGCGCCGGGGGGGGCCACCAGGGCTGCAGGCGCCCTGGCGGCGCCCCCCCCCCCTGGGCCGCGCCGGGGGGGCGCCTGGGCCCCCCGAAGCTTCCCCGATGCCCCCTTTTGGCATATATTTAAAGCATCCTCCGAAACCCTCAGAACAGGAACTCTTTTCGCGATCCCATCTCTGTTCCGCCGCCGCCGCCACTTCCAAGATCGGGAGCACCAGGAGAACTCTTCCCGGCACCCTGCCGGAGGGGAGGATCACCACCGGGAGCTTCTCCACCACCATGGACGCCTCCCGGATGACTCGTGAGTAGTCTCCATTGGACCATGAGTCCATGACCAGTAGCTATGTGATGTTCTCCTCCCGTTCTTGTGCTTCACTAATTAGTCCTCGTGAGCTGCCCTACATGATCAAGGCACATATGTAATCCTTATGCTGTTGTTATGTTGAGTTTGCTGGGATTCGATGGATTATGAGATTATGTTCAGATTGATCTTGAGTAATATAGTTGCTCTACCTCTTTTATATTTTCGTTCATAAGTAATTCTTGCATGTTCTCCGTTGTTATTTATTGCTTTCGCCAAGTAGTAGGTAGTGACTCCAAGAGGGAACGTTATGCTTGATTGTGGGTTCATGCCCCTCGTTGACTAGCTTGAGTGACAAAAACATGAGTCTAGGGGATGTGCTGTTGCCACAAGGGGGAAAACAACGTGCTTGTGCCCGCGGGTGCAAGGATTGTTTACTTTACGCAAAGTTCTTTTTATGCAGTTGTCTGTTGAATTGAGTTTACACTATGGGTGGGACTCGCAACTTAATACCAGCGAGATGTTCTGGATAGATATCTCAAGGTGGATGATTAGTAGTAGATATTGATGGATTTCGGTCTACTTACTTTGGCATACCGCCCATGCTTTGAACCTCAACCTTTCTTGCAATGTAATCAACATTGGTTTGCGCTCGTGGGTCCTGTCAATTGCCCAGTTGTAATTCGTTTACCTCACATAGCTGTTTTATCGTCTTTTGGGAGAGAGACATCACTAGTGAACATCATGAGACTCCGGTCCATATTACCATCATTGATCACACCCGCTATTTACTTTTCACTTTTACTTACTATTGCAAAACATTATCTATCACTACTATCATTGCTTTTAATCATTTGTGAACTACAAGGCCGGAGGGATTGACAACCTCTCTGTACTCGTTGGGAGCAAAGTTATTTGTATCTATGTGCAGGTCCACGTTGACTGCTAATATCTGGCGCCGTAGCAGTTGACACCTACTTGTTGAACCTAGGAGTCTCTGGGGATTCGATCCTTGGCATCTTTGCTAAGGGAAAAACTTCCACAACACTGCATCTTACACCTTCCACTTGGGGTAACCAACGAGGGGTTAGAGGCCCATCAAGGAGTTTTTCTGGCGCCGTTGCCGGGGACTCCACTCTTTAGGATAGGGGAGTTGCACGCTATCTTTTACCTTTGCTTTTTAGTCTTGTTAGTTTACCTTTCAGTTTTTGCTTTAGTATCTTTTATCAAAAAGCACAAAAAGATTATTTGCCTTTTTATTAGTAGTCCTTTCTGTTTAGCCAAACATGTTAGGATTTGGTGCTTTGAGGGAATCAGAACTTCTAGATTTCCATCAAAGGGATGGAGAAAATATGAAGAAGGCATGGGACAGAATTTCTGATGCACATAGGAGAATTATGCCTTGGATACCTATAAAAATTGTGCTTAGAAATTTTTACCATGGTCTTTTTAAATGGTGTAAACACTCCCTTGACATTATAGCTGAGGGAGATGTCCAAGAATGTGATGAAGCTAGAGCTCTTGAAATTATGCATGGTCTATCTAGCTACTTTGTTTATGATCACAACTTTGATACTATCATAGATAGACTTGGTACTATTGAGAAAAGAATGGATGCTCTAGACTTGATGAAGGTAGAGAAACCTAAACCCAATAAGAAAGACATTTTGGAAATAGACAATGATTGGGAACCTTTTGTTTGGATTAGCATCTCTAATCAAGACTTCCTTGCTTATTGTGATATTGGATCTATGGTTTCCACTATACCAAAAATTGTTCATGATTCTTTAAAATCTAACATGGATAGATTACCATCTTATCATGAACACACTAATGGAGATATTTCTGAAATCCAGGGAAGAATAAAAGATGTACCAGTTAAATTCCTTAAAGGGATTGCAATGATTGATTTCTTCATCATGGAGCCAAACCAAGGAAATATAGTGCTTGGAAGGGACTTCCTCCGAGCAGTTAAAGGCTTCATCGATATAGGTAAGGGACAAATCCGCTTACGCGGGAAGGCAAAAGGTGTGTACCCCTTTCCTAGAAGGAACAAGAATGAACTTGTTGATGAACCATTTGAAGCAATTTATAACTCCGATTATTATGATGGTTATTGATTCCTCTATGCATTATGCCTAGCTTAAAGGCATAAAAGAAAGCGCTTTTGGGAGGCAGCCCACATGAATAAATTTTTTGCTTTTGTTGTGTCTTGATGTTGTTTACTGCTGTAGCATCATCATTGTATCTTTGCTTTTCATATTTGTGCCAAGTATGGCCTCCGATTGCTAGAAAGTTCAAAAGTTGTGAGGTGCTGTCCAGGAAACAGATTCTGTCCTTGGATAGAAAAATTCGTATAAAATCACCAGATCATCTTTTTGGTCTGAATATTTTTCGACAGCGTTCTCTATATAATTTTATTTCGTGCGTCTGTTCTGAGTTTTTTGATTTGAGTTGCAGAAGTATCCCGAACAGATCAATTACTACCTGTTGTTCTGTTTTTCACAGATTCTGTCCTGTTTTGCCTTTCCTTCATTTTGCAAATCAAGAACTTGCTTTTTCTTTGCAAAAACCTTTTGGCAATCTTGAGAAACAGTAGAACTTCAAAAATATCTTTATTTCTAGCAAGGTATAATTGTTTTATTAAGGGTACTAACCTCGCTAATCAGATTATGATGAGTTATGTATGAAGGGAGTTTTCAAGTGTGCGAGGGAAGATGATAAAAAGATTCAGGAGTGTCAAGCGCTCAAGCTTGGGGATACCCCCGTGCACCCCCAAGAAATATTCAAGGAGACTCAAGCGTCTAAGCTTGGGGATGCCCCCGTGCATCCCCTTCTCCATCAACATTATCAGTTCGTCTTTCGTTCCATTGTATTTTTATCACTTCATGTGTTATGTGCTATGCTTGGAGCGTCTTGCTTTAGTACCCTTTTATCGAAAATCACAAAAATAGTTATCTTGCTTGCTTGCTACTATGGGTTCCACCGAGAACACCAAGTTGTGTGACTTCACTAGTCACAACAACGATGACTTTATCAGCACACCTATCACTACACCTGCCACTTCAGCACCTTCATATGAAATTAAACCTGCTTTACTGAACTTAGTTATGAGAGAACAATTCACTACTACAAAAAGGGCTACTAATGGCGCACCGGTTTTGCCCATTAATGGCGCACTACCGATGCGCCATTACTAGCACGCCATTAGTAGTTGGATACTAATGGCGCATCTCTGGTGCGCCATTAGTATCTGGCATACTAATGGCGCACCACTGGTGCGCCATTAGTATGCCTCGCAGGGGGCCATCTATACCCAGGTGCTTTGGCATACTAATGGCGCACTACGTAGAAGTGCGCCATTAGTATTTTTTTTCAAAAAAAAAAATTCAATTTTTTTTCTTTTGTTTCTTAATCTCAGATCATTATGGCTTAATCTGGGGTTAATTTGCTTAATCAAAAGTCAAATTGCACTCTGTGGTCAAACTTCCCATAAGGTCACCCATCCTCACACTACTCCAGCCCGAGCACGCTTAACTTCGTAGTTCTATCCAACCCCAGCACCAGCTCACTTCACACGCACTTGTTGATGTATCTATCATATCAATCATATTAACCCTCCTTGATGTCTAGGAGTTTGTTAATGTTCATGAGTATGATGAAATTTTGAAAATATATTTCAAACTTCCCGGTCATATTACGTATCATATTTTGGAAAAAAAATTATAAATTTTTTTTTCGAAAATTTTATATTTTTTTTCTGTTACTAGTGGCGCACCGAGCAAACGGTGCGCCACTAGTAAGTTTGAATTTGTTTCAATTTTTTTGCCTATAGATCTTAAAAGCCCCGTAACTTTTTTTCTGTTAGGTTTTTGGGGATTTTGAAAATGTTTAACGGGGTTCTCCTAGTTAAATTCGGATGTAACTTTTCGAGTAGATGATTTTTCATATAAAAAACTTTTTAATCCGAGTTCGTATGCAAAAGTTATACCCGTTTTACTAAATTCCAGACATATTTTGCAAATAAAGTCAAAATTCATATTTGTAAATTTTCCCAACAAGTACACCACATATCACATGGGAAACTTATTTTCTTTTATTGTTTTGACATTTACATCATTTTTTTTTGAACTGAAAAAGGCGATCCACCGGGGGGAGGGGTGTAGTAATGGCCAAGTTACTAATGGCGCACCGTGGTATTGGTGCGCCATTAGTAGTTCAACTACTAATGGCGCACCACACCCACGGTGCGCCATTAGTATTTTTTGAAAAAAAAAAACAAAATTTGAAAAAAAATACTAATGGCGCACCGTGGGAGCGGTGCACCATTAGTAAGTTGAACTACTAATGGCGCACCACTCCCACGGTGCGCCATAAGTATTTTTTAAAATAAAATTAAAAAAAATAAAAACAAAATATGAAAAAAAAATACTAATGGCGCACCACTCCCACGATGCGCCATAAGTATTTTTTGAAAATAAAATTAAAAAAAATAAAAACAAAATATGAAAAAAAATACTAATGGCGCACCGTGGGAGTGGTGCGCCATTAGTACTTACTAATGGCGCATCACTCCCACGGTGCGCCAAGTACTAATGGCGCACCACTCCCACGGTGCGCCATTAGTATTTTTTGAAAATAAAATAAAAAAAATAAAAACAAAATTTGAAAAAAAATTACTAATGGCGCACCGTGGATGTGGTGCGCCATTAGTAGTTGAACTACTAATGGCGCACTATCCACTGGTGCGCCATTAGTAGTTTTGAGAAAAATATGGAAAAAAAAATTTGTTACTAATGGCGCACCACGTCAACGGTGCGCCATTAGTATTTGGATACTAATGGCGCACCAACACATGGTGCGCCATTAGTATATACTAATGGCGCACCGCATGTCTGATGCGCCATTAATGTCAATTCCATCTATAGCCCTTTTCCTAGTAGTGATTCTCTGGTGCTGGAGATGATGCTGCCTTACATTTAAACAACTTTGTTGAACTTTGTGATATGCAAAAGTACCACGAAATAGATGGTAATATTGTTAAGCTTAAGCTTTTTCCTTTCTCCTTGAGAGGAGGAGCTAAAATTTGGTTTCAGTCTTTGCCTAGAAATAGCATAGATTCATGGGACAAGTGCAAAGATGCTTTTATCGGAAAATACTATCCACCTGCTAAAATTATCCAACTTAGAAGTAACATAATGAATTTTAAACAATTGGATAATGAACACGTTGCCCAAGCTTGGGAACGTATGAAATCTCTTATCAAGAACTGCCCTACTCATGGTTTGACTACTTGGATGGTTATCCAAACTTTTTATGCAGGCTTGAACTTTACCTCGCGGAACTTGTTAGATTCGGCCGCGGGAGGAACTTTTATGTCAACTACACTTGGTGCTGCCACAAAGCTTCTCGATGAGATGATGACCAACTATTCCCAATGGCACACCGAACGCGCTCCAACAGGTAGGAAGGTAAACTCTGTTGAGGAGATTTCCTCCTTAAATGAAAAAGTTGACTTGATCATGTCTCTACTTTCGAAGCAATCGTCTGTTGATCCTCGCGATGTTACTTTAAATTCTTTGATTGCTCAAGAACAAGTAGATGTGAACTTTATCTCTAGAAACAATTTTAACAACAATGCTTATAGGAGTAACTTTGGTAACAATCCTAGACCGTTCCCCTCTAATTCTTATGGGAACAACAATGCTTATCCTAGTACCAAGAACTCCACTACTTAACTAGAGATTATGCTTAAAGATTCCATCACTACCCAAAAAGCCTTTAATAAGAGTGTAGAGGAAAAACTACATAAACTAGATGATCTTTCTTTTAAGGTAGACCATTTAGCCAATGAGGTAAAATTGCTAAAATTTAAAACTTCTCCTCTTGAGGAGAGGGAAGTCACTCCTATAAATGCTATTCAAGTGCAAATTAATGAAAACATTAGGATGATGGCTAAACTTAAAGAGAGATGGGCTAGAGAAAGGGAGGAAGAAGATAGAATTAAGAGCCTTCCTACCCACCACACTGTTGCTACTATCCAAGTTGTTGAGGATGTTAAAACTCTTAGCACCCAATGTACTCCTGGTCCCATTGGACCTATTAATGGTGATGCTATGACTATAGAAACTACCAAACAAATGAACCTTAAGGACACCACTACCACTTTACTTGATGCTCGTGACCTTGATTTTGATAATTGCACTCTTACCGATGTTATTGATTTCCTTCACAAGATGTCTAGAGATCCCCGCACTAGCACGCTTAACCTTGCCTTCACAGAGCATATCACTAATGCTCTCATCAAAGCTAGGGAGGAGAAACTTAGAGTAGAAGCCTCCATACCTAGAAAGCTAGAAGATGGTTAGGATCCTATGATAAAAATTAATTTGAATGACTTCTCTTTCTATGAATTATGTGATGTTGGAGCTAGTACCTCTGTTATGCCCAAAAGAATATATGATATGCTTAAATTGAAACCTTATGATTCTTGTTCTTTTGGTGTTCGTCTCGTTGATTCTTCCATAAAGAAACCTTTGGGGAGAATCGACGATGTTCTTATTGTTGTCAATGATAATTATGTTCCCGTTGATTTCACCATTATGGATATTGAATGTGATCCTTCATGTCCAATAATTTTGGGACGTCCCTTTTTACGCACCGTTGGTGCTATCATTGACATGAAAGAGGGTAATATAAAATTTCAGTTTCCTCTGAAGAAAGGGATGGAACACTTCCCTCAAAAGAAGATCAAGTTACCTTTTGAGTCTGTTGTACGGGCTAGCTATTCTTTTACTATTGATACAACTTGATCTATGCATTATGCCTAGCTTAAAGGCATAAAAGAAAGCGCTTTTGGGAGGCAGCCCACATGAATAAAATTTATTTTTGCTTTTGTTGTGTCTTGATGTTGTTTACTGCTGTAGAATCATCATTGTATCTTTGCTTTTCATATTTGTGCCAAGTACAGCCTCTGATTGCTAGAAAGTTCAAAAGTTGTGAGGTGCTGTCCAGGAAACAGATTCTGTCCTTGGATAGAAAAATTCGTATAAAATCACCAGATCATCTTTTTGGTCTGAATTTTTTCGAACGCGTT
Source organism: Secale cereale (assembly GCA_902687465.1). NCBI lineage: Eukaryota > Viridiplantae > Streptophyta > Magnoliopsida > Poales > Poaceae > Secale > Secale cereale. The sequence continues at coordinate 840,804,474 of LR738714.1, forward strand.
CTCTATATAATTGTCTTTCGTGCATCTGTTCTGAGTTTTTTGATTTGAGTTGCAGAAGTATCCCGAACAGATCAATTACTACCTGATGTTCTGTTTTTCACAGATTCTGTCCTGTTTTGCCTTTCCTTCATTTTGCAAATCAAGAGCTTGCTTTTTCTTTGCAAAAACCTTTTGGCAATCTTGAGAAACAGTAGAACTTCAAGAATATCTTTATTTCCAGCAAGGTACAATTATTTTATTAAGGGTACTAACCTCGCTAATATGATTATGATGAGAGTTTTCAAGTGTGCGAGGGAAGATGATAAAAAGATTCAGGAGTGTCAAGCGGTCAAGCTTGGGGATGCCCCCGTGCACCCCCAAGAAATATTCAAGGTGACTCAAGCGTCTAAGCTTGGGGATGCCCCCGTGCATCCCTGTCAGGCTCAATTCTGGGAAATAAATCACAGAATAGCCTTAAGTCACACTGGCTCCCAAGCACAACCAGTGGACAACCTTGATATAGATAACCAGTACAATAATATTACACAGGGTTGAGTCAGGGTGACTCAACAATTTATTACAACAACTCAACGCACTAGGGTGGCGGAATAAGACAGTGGGTGGTGGAACTCAACACTGATATACTAGCATAGAGTCAAGCGTCAGTATGAGGCTTGACTATTTTATTGGTCTGGCGGAAGCTTGACGGATGATACAAGTGATAGACTCCAAGACACAGGTGTGCTGACTGGGAACCTTCTAAGCGTCGGCCTCGCTAGCGCAATTCTCCTCCAGAAGCTCGTCCTCCTCCAAGTCTGGCCAAGTAAATAGCCAGGGACAAGCCAGTGAGTACTTTGAATGTACTCGCAAACATTATGAATATAAGGTATACCGAATGCGAATGCCATGATAAAATATACTATATGCGTGCAACAATTATCAAGACTTGGCATGGTGAAACATGGTTAGTACAAAAATAAATATTAGTCACAATTATATAAAGATAAAAGGAATGCCGGTCGGATGTCAAGTGACATCGCGGTAGGACTTGAAAAGAAATGCCAGTCGGGTGTCCACAAGAGTAGTGGCGTGATAAACCGCCTGACACTCGAGGGACGCCACAAAAGGACTTTAAAAGAAATGCCAGTTGGGTGTCCACAAGAGTAGTGGCGTGATAAACCGCCTGACACTCGAGGGACGCCACAAAAGGACTTTAAAAGAAATGCCAGTTGGGTGTCCACAAGAGTAGTGGCGTGATAAACCGCCTGACACTCGAGGGACGCCACAAAAGGACTTTAAAATAAAAGCGAGTGTCCGGGGTAGTCTAGCCAGCCCCTGAGACACTCTTGAAGATAACAATAAAATCATAGGGTTAGTCCATAAGCATAATTTTCATCATAAATAAGTTCAGGAAAATATTGACTGTAACAAGAACATCATGCAAACATGAACATGCTCAAGTATATTATTTTCCTCCAGAGACTGACACCGAGACCGATACTTGACCCACCCAACTAAATCCTTGACCGTGGACGCGGCTATTCGAATAGATATAACTCTGCAGAGGTTGTACTCTTTACCCACGCGTATGGGCTTTCCTTAGACAGTACCATGCACTGACTAATACCCAATACGGACTTTGGGTTGAAAACACGCCTGACGTGTACACACCGACCGGATGCCAGGTCTCACCCAAAGCATCGCTCCAGAAACCTTAAGTCAGGGAGGCTACAACCTCCGAAAAGCATGGGATCACTATTAAACGCGCGGATTACAAGGGGTGCCCCCCTCTCGGCTACAACCGGAAACACCCATGCCCCTGACCCGATGACAGGCTACAACCTTCATCGTAGTATCTGTGTGGCGTGCACCCGTACAGGGGTTATCAACTTATTAGGCCGTACCCTCCTTTCGGAAGGACCCGTGGCAGCACGGTATACAGCTAGGTGTATAGAGCAAGACTCGATCTAGGCAGACTCAGGAGGTACTGTTAAAATATCACCAGTGTTCTTTATCAGTATCACACGACACCATTGTGTCAACAAAGGACCATGCCCACCAGCATGTCCCAACCAGCAGCAACATTTCTGCCCTCACGTAACCACATGCATGCCAGACAAGCTAGTGTGACATGCAAGCCAAGGTAACACAAAAATGACATGACCATGCATTCACATGTGGTATAACATGCAACATATGTGATGTACTACCACACTATGTAACCATGTAAGAATGCAAACATCATATCTCAGGTTCAATAATGCTTGCCTTGTCCAAAATAATCAGGAGAAAACCCCTCTGAAATTCCAGCAAAAGTTCCTTCTTCTTTTTCTGAAAAATTTCAAATATGAAATCGAATGAGAAACCCAACACAGAACAGAAAAAGTTCTCAAAATATTTTTAATTAAATCTTAAAATAAACTAGAGAGGAAAAGAAAATTTTAGCAAAAAGAATCAGCTCATTTGGATTTATAGTTTAAAAGTTATTAACTTTTTAAAACCAGGGGTCTTTCTGCAAAACAGAAGCCCCTGAGCTGTTTTAAAAGAAAACGCTTCGGCAGCGAATACGCCTTCCAGAGCAGAAGGCGTAAAGCGCAGAGTGCGCCTTCGCCGAACACAGGAAACAGAGAGAGAGAGCTGACGGGTGGGGGCCACCCGTCAGGTTTAAATTTTGAACGCGCTCGCGCGCGAGTAAAGAGAAGCGGCGGCGATCGCCGGCGACGATCGCCGGGGTTTCAGGGCCCGACGCTGGTCGCAAAGTGACCAGCGTGGACTTCCGCATCCAGGGGTGGTGGAGGTGGCCACCGGCGGTCACCTGAACGGCGGTGAGCTCGTCGCCGGCGGACGGTGGTTCGGGCGAAGATGAAGCTCGTCGGAGAGAGCTCGGGGAGAGGAATTGGTTTAGGGTTTCGGCATAGTGGTGGAAAAGGGGTGGATCGACGGAGTTTGGGCGGCTCTGGTGGTGTGAGTGCGTGGTCTGGTTCGAAGGCAGAGGCGGCGGAGCGGTGGCCGGAGAGGGAGAAGATGACCCCCTCGTGGCCTGGTGGGTGGTCAGGAGGACGCGTGGGAGGTGGTGGAGGCCAGCCGTGAAGCTAGAGGGGCTCGGGGACCCCTTTTATAGGCGAGTCGAGGATGGTCGAAGCGGGCGGAGTTCGCCGGAGTAAATTAGGTCGTCGGGGTTGGTTTTGGCCGGTGGTCTGGGGCGACGGAGCACTTATGAGGCTGGTGGAGTTCGCCTGAAGCTTCCGTTTGGACGGGCGCGCGCTCGTTTGACACGTCCGCGATGCGCTGTCCGCACGGGCGCGGCGGCGTGGCCGGCTCCGGTGACTGCCGTACGGGCCCCGGGCGGCGTGGTCGGTGCATCCGTCGTGCGGAGGGGCGAAGGAGGATGACGCGTGGGCGGGGAGGTAGGTAGGGGCGTTGCAGTGGAGTAAATGGCGGTCGATGGCCGAGGCGTTCCGCTCGGCTCCGCCGTGGACGAGCCCGGGGTGGCTGCACCGGCCAGCAGCCAGCTCACCGGAGTGGAGACGCTGACGATGGGCCAGGGGAGGCTGCGGCATTGAAAGCAGGCGACATCGCCGTGCGGGAGAGGAAGATGAGGGGTGCACGGCATCGCCGGCCCCTGTCGGCTGAAGAATTCAGTTAACTGAATTTCATTCAGTGATGAACAGTATGCTTGCCAACTGTTTGATGAAATGCTTTGGGGTTTTAAACAACTTGGTTGATCATGGGGTTTTCTGTGGTGGTGTGTGGTTACTCAAAAATGAGTTTGCCAGAAGGCCAAGAATTTTGGTGAAGTTTGGAAATGGTTTGGGGCAGAAACATGATTTCTGGACCAAATTTGAATTGAATTTAATTTGAAAATTTTGAACTGTGGGACCAAAGGTTTTTGAAGAAATGGGTTAAGGGTACCATATATATGTAGGGATAATTTTGGTGGAGGCAGAAGAGTCATAGAAAATATAGTTCCTTTGTAAATGTCAAGAAACTATGATTAATTCAAATTCCATTTTTGGAATTCAAAATATATAGAAAGAATATTTTTGTGGAGTGGGAAGGAGTTGAATAATATCACAGAAGGTGTGCATGACTTGAGAGGTAAACCTTGGAGTGGCAGAAAATATTTGGAGAGGTTTTATGGTGCTAGAAGAGGTGAAAAGGGCTTTTGCCTTTGAAAGTAAATAACCAAAAACCAAATATTCTTTAGAGAGAAATAGTTTTGAAAACCTCCAAAACAATTAAATCAAATAAGTCCAACCTTCAAACAGAACCCTCCAAGAAAATTTTAAACCTTAGCTAAGATTTTGAAAAAGTTTTCAAAACTCCAAATAAATATTTTTGGGGTGTGACAGCACCTACCCCCTTAAGAAAAATCTCGTCCCCGAGATTCCAGCTGTCCCTCAAACAGGTACGGATACTCGGTCCTTAAATGATCTTCTCTTTCCCAGGTTGCCTCTTCCTCGGTGTGATTGCTCCATTGGACTTTGCAAAATTTTATTACGTTCTGTCGGGTTCTCCGTTCAGACTCCTCCAAAATTCTTATAAGACGTTCCCGATAGGTAAGATCGGGTTGAAGGTCTAATTCTTGGTGCTGCACTTATTTTTCCGGGTTGCTAATACACTTCCTCAGTTGAGACACATGGAACACGTCGTGAACATCTGATAACTCTGCTGGTAATTCCAGTTGATAGGCAACCTTGCCCCTTCTTGCGGTTACTTTGAATGGTCCGATAAATCTTGGTGCTAATTTCCCCTTAACCTTAAATCTCTGTAGCCCCCTTGTCGGAGATACTCTAAGATATACGTAGTCATTGGGCTCAAAGTGGACCTGGCGGTGTTTTTGATCATAATAACTCTTCTGTCGGCTTTGAGCTGCCCTTAGTCGGTCCTGAATAAGCTGTACTTTGGTTTCTGCCTCTATTAGTATTTCTGGTCCAAAAATTCGGCTGTCTCCGGTTTCAGACCAATTTAATGGGGTCCGGCATCGTCGTCCGTATAATGCTTCGAACGGTGCCATTTTTAGGCTAGCTTGATAACTGTTGTTGTAGGAGAATTCTGCATAAGGCAAACTATCCTCCCAACTGACTCCGTAGGTAAGCACACAAGCCCTCAACATGTCTTCTAATATTTGATTTACCCGCTCTGTCTGTCCTCCGGTCTGCGGGTGGTATGCTGTGCTGAAAGCAAGTTGCGTGCCTAAGGCTTGCTGTAGATGTTCCCAAAATCTAGAGACAAATTGGGTGCCTCTGTCAGAGACAATTATTTTGGGTACCCCGTGTAGACAAACAATCCTGGATAGGTACAGCCTGGCTAGCCTCTGTGTTGAGTAGGTGGTTTTTACCGGAATGAAATGTGCTACCTTGGTTAGCGAATCTGTTATTACCCAGATAGCATCATTCCCATGGCGTGACCTTGGCAAACCGACAACAAAATCCATTCCAATTCTATCCCATTTCCATTCAGGCACCTTAATTGGTTGCAACAACCCTGCTGGTCTCTGGTGTTCCGCTTTCACACGTTGGCATGTATCACAACATGCCACATATATGGCTATATCCCTTTTCATCCCGTGCCACCAGAATCTCTCCTGTAGATCCTTATACATTTTGGTCCCTCCGGGGTGAATGGAATATGGAGTGGTATGCGCCTCTGCCATTATTTGCTGTTTTAAATCTTCAATGTTTGGTACGCATAGTCTCTGTCCAAACCAAATAACTCCTTGGCTGTCTTCCATAAATTCGGGCGCCCTGCCCAGTTTCATCTTTTTCCTAATCCCTTCAATACTTGGGTGCCCCTTCTGGGCTTCTCTGATCTGGTTCTCTAACGTTGATTTTACTTCCAACTGGGAAATGGTCCCTTTCGTGACTAGGGCCATGTTGAGCTTGGCAAATTCCTGGCTGAGCACATGTTGCGAGAGTTGTACACTGCCATTTCCGGCGTATGGATTCCTGCTGAGGGCATCTGCCACAACATTGGCTTTACCAGGGTGATAATGAATTCCTACGTCATAATCCTTAATTAGCTCCAGCCAACGTCGCTGTCTCAGATTTAATTCTGGCTGCGTGAAGATATACTTAAGACTTTTGTGGTCCGTGTATATCTCACATCGGTTCCCCAGAAGGTAGTGTCGCCACTCTTTGAGTGCGTGTATTACTGCAGCAAGTTCCAGATCATGAACGGGGTAATTTTCTTCATGTCGCCGTAGCTGTCTCGAGGTGTAAGCCACTACTTTTCCTTCTTGCATTAACACACATCCAAGGCCTTTCCCGGATGCGTCACAATATATATCGAAATTTTTGTGCACATCGGGCACGACCAGAACTGGTGATGTTGTTAACCTCCCTTTCAACTCCTGAAAACTCTTTTCACAAGCTTCAGTCCATTCAAACTTCTTATCTTTCTTGAGTAACTGGGTCATGGGTCTGGCTATAGTGGAGAATCCTTCAATAAACCTTCGATAATAGCCCGCTAGACCAAGAAAACTTCTGACCTCCGTTACGTTTGTGGGTTGCTTCCATCCCAACACATCCTTTACTTTTCCCGGGTCCACAGCGATTCCATCTTGGGTCAATACGTGCCCAAGGAAACCAACTTCTCTCAACCAAAATTCACATTTACTGAATTTGGCGTATAGCTGATGTTTTCTTAACTCTTCCAGTACTATCCGAAGATGCTGCTCATGTTCTTCAGGCGTCTTAGAGTAAATAAGTATGTCATCGATAAATACCACCACAAATTTATCCAAATATTTCATAAAAACCTTGTTCATGAGATGCACAAAATATGCCGGGGCATTGGTTAAACCAAACGGCATCACTGTGAATTCATATAATCCGTATCTGGTAGTAAACGCCGTCTTAGGTATGTCCGTCGTCCGAATTTTTAACTGATGATAACCTGATCTCAGGTCTATCTTCGAGAAGACTTTAGCTTCTGCTAGCTGCTCAAACAAATCGTTGATTCTGGGCGGTGGATATTTATTCTTGATAGTGACCATATTAAGTGCCCTGTAATCAATACATAACCGTAGGGTACCATCCCTCTTTTTGGCGAATAAAACTGGCGACCCCCATGGTGACGAGCTGGGTCGAACGTAACCTTTTTCCATCAACTCCTTAATTTGTTTCTTCAATTCTGCCAATTCCGTTGGGGCCATACGGTACGGCTTCTTGTATATGGGTGTCGTTCCGGGTGCTAGTTCAATAACGAACTCAATTTCGCGGTCCGGAGGCATTCCTGGTAACTCTTCAGGAAATACGTCAGGATACTCACAGACTACAGGAACCTTACTTAATTCCACCGTATCCACTTGGTTTAATTTCCCTTGGGATGTGGCAATCTTCCTTGTACCCACTTTTATTGTCTTTCCATGGCAATTGGTAAGAGTTACCGTACGGTTATAGCAGTCTATGAAACCTTTGTTTGTGGTTAACCAATCCATTCCCAGAATAATGTCCAGATCAACTGCGTCCAGTACGATGAGATTGGCTAGGAATCCCATTCCTTCAATTTCAATGTTTACATCCTTGCAGTACCATTGAGTATTTTGCTTTGATCCCGGGGACTGAATAACCATGGAATTTTGTAATGGCAAAAAGGGAAACTGATTCTTCGAGGCAAATCTTTTAGAAATGCAAGAATGGGAAGCTCCGGAATCAAATAAAATTGTAGCATCTACTGAGTTGGCGGGGAACGTACCAAACACTATATCCGGTGCGTTCTGAGCTTCCTCAAAAGTCACGTGGTTGATATGTCCTTGCTTGTGGTTGTTATTGGGGTTGAAGTTATTGCGTCGCGGAGCGTTGGTCGCACCACGGCCATTGTTGTTGTTGTTGGCTTTGGGAGGGTTGTTTCCTTGTTTTGGGCACTGTTTAGCATAATGCCCCGCTTCTCCACAGGAGTAACAGGTGACTCCAGGATAAAAATTTGTATCCTTGGTCCTATTGTGGAATGCACTGCGGTTCTGTGGTGGAGCTGTATTTGTTGGTCGGGTTACTACTGGCTTTTGAACATCATTCCTGGGCCTGTTGTTGCGGACCTGTCCTGAGTGGTTCATGCGACGCTTGCGAGCCTCATCCATATTGCGGTGTTCATTTTCCAGGATAATAGCCTTATCCACAAGTGTCTTAAAGTCTGGAAAGGTATGAACCATCAGCTGGCATTTTAGCGACGAAATAAGTCCGTCGAGAAATTTTTCCATCTTTTTATTCTCTGTCATATATTCGTCGTTGGCGTACCGGGCCAACTGAGTAAACTGATCCAGATATTGGGATATTGTGGAACCCCGCTGTTTGAGATCCTCAAATTCCCTCTTCTTCAATTTCATAATGCTATTTGGGATATGCGCTCCTCGGAAATTCTCCTTGAATTGTGCCCATGTCATATTTGCTCCGTCAGGGTGGGTGTGACATAAGTTTTCCCACCACGAAGCAGCCGTTCCAGAAAAATAATGTGGTGTGTACAGCACCTTTTCCTGGTCAGTACACTGGGCAATGACCAATTTTCTTTCCATGTCTCGAAGCCAGTCGTCTGCCTCTAGTGGCTTGTCAGTGTGCGTAAAGACCGTTGGGCGGGTCTTTTGTAACTCAGACAGTTTGGACCTGGGTTGCTGTTGTTCATGGTGATTTCCCATGTTAATCAAATGCTGCATCATTTCCTGATGCTGTTGCTGACTCTGCTCATACAGGCGACACACTTGCGAGAAGGCTGAATCACTGCTTTGCTGACTAGTTTGTCCTTGAGTAAAATTATTTCCCATCTGTCCAGAGTTGTTCTCAGGTGGAGTTGGCATAGAACGGGTCCAGGGACGATGCATTTTCTTTCTGGGGTATTTGCATAACACCAAGGGAAATAATCAAATAGCAGAAAATAAATTCCCAAATAAAATTTTCCCCCCAGGACAAGGTAAGACAAGGCAGCCAGATATATTACACAAGTGATTTAATTATACACGCATGATTTAATTATACAGGATATAATTATACAGGGTACATGCGGAAACTGTATCATACAGGATCATTTATTCTACTAGCGCACTCTCCGTGCTCTCATCGACCAGCGGTCCTAACATCGCTATCTTACAAAGGCTAGGCAGAACAGGAAATAAATATATTACATCCATGTTCTCAAGCAGTCATCTGGCGAAGAAAACTGCGTTCGTCTACACAGCTCATCCTAGGTCCTGCTGAGAGTGAGACTCAGGCAAGGCACCCAGGATGTGATATCGCCCTCGTCTTCCTCCTCCTCGAGGATCGCCTCTAGTCGTGTGGTCGTTGATGCCGTGCCTGCTGGAGGTGGCACCGTGCTCGTCAGTGGAGAAGCTCTGGTAGGAATGGGTGCTGTCGGACGGCTAGTATCGCCAGTCGAGGTCGAGCGCTGAGCCGCGGGACTAGCCAGAGAAGTATTTGGTGGATTGGAAGTGTGTGGAGCACGAGGTGAAGGAGAGCGGTACTCGCTCCTGCGAATAATTCTCGCACGAGACAAGTCCATTCGCGCAGTGAGGTAGTCATCCATCAGGGAGGTGAAAGCTGACTCCAAGGCCATGATATACTGGACAAGTGGCTCAATAGCCAGATCCTTTTCCCCTATGGTGCAGGAGAAAGCATAGTGGCTAGTATATGGAACGTGGCAAGGCAGGTAGTAATAGGGACGGTCCTGCATAACGGGCAGGATGTCCCGGAGACGTGCGATAGCCTCACGTGCGGCCATCTGGATAGCATGCCTCTCAGTGGGCATGGCTCTCCCCATGAAGCGATAGTTGCGGAAAGACACGGACGCACCACCCCGAATATATACCGAAGCCTGGTACATAGTCAGGGTCTCTGAGATCTTGTCCGGGTAAACGACGTACTCCGGACGCCCGAGGGACCCCATCGCGTCCCTCGCGATGCTCGCGAGAAGGCGGGAAAATCCCGCAGGCTCGTTGGCGAAAACCTGCGATGGGCAGCTGCCACCAGCCATCTACAACAGTAGACAAAAATCCAAGTAGCCATGTCATAAGTGTATGATGACTAAGGAAAATTTGCTACGATGCATGAGATGCATGCTGGAAAAATGTTAGCACTGACTCGGTGACTAGCGATCGTGCCTAGGGCTCCTACAATCAGCCTGGCTCTGATACCAAGGTCTGTCAGGCTCAATTCTGGGAAATAAATCACAGAATAGCCTTAAGTCACACTGGCTCCCAAGCACAACCAGTGGACAACCTTGATATAGATAACCAGTACAATAATATTACACAGGGTTGAGTCAGGGTGACTCAACAATTTATTACAACAACTCAACGCACTAGGGTGGCGGAATAAGACAGTGGGTGGTGGAACTCAACACTGATATACTAGCATAGAGTCAAGCGTCAGTATGAGGCTTGACTATTTTATTGGTGTGGCGGAAGCTTGACGGATGATACAAGTGATAGACTCCAAGACACAGGTGTGCTGACTGGGAACCTTCTAAGCGTCGGCCTCGCTAGCGCAATTCTCCTCCAGAAGCTCGTCCTCCTCCAAGTCTGGCCAAGTAAATAGCCAGGGACAAGCCAGTGAGTACTTTGAATGTACTCGCAAACATTATGAATATAAGGTATACCGAATGCGAATGCCATGATAAAATATACTATATGCGTGCAACAATTATCAAGACTTGGTATGGTGAAACATGGTTAGTACAAAAATAAATATTAGTCACAATTATATAAAGATAAAAGGAATGCCGGTCGGATGTCAAGTGACATCGCGGTAGGACTTGAAAAGAAATGCCAGTCGGGTGTCCACAAGAGTAGTGGCGTGATAAACCGCCTGACACTCGAGGGACGCCACAAAAGGACTTTAAAAGAAATGCCAGTTGGGTGTCCACAAGAGTAGTGGCGTGATAAACCGCCTGACACTCGAGGGACGCCACAAAAGGACTTTAAAATAAAAGCGTGTCCAGGGTAGTCTAGCCAGCCCCTGAGACACTCTTGAAGATAACAATAAAATCATAGGGTTAGTCCATAAGCATAATTTTCATCATAAATAAGTTCAGGAAAATATTGACTGTAACAAGAACATCATGCAAACATGAACATGCTCAAGTATATTATTTTCCTCCAGAGACTGACACCGAGACCGATACTTGACCCACCCAACTAAATCCTTGACCGTGGACGCGGCTATTCGAATAGATATAACTCTGCAGAGGTTGTACTCTTTACCCACGCGTATGGGCTTTCCTTAGACAGTACCATGCACTGACTAATACCCAATACGGACTTTGGGTTGAAAACACGCCTGACGTGTACACACCGACCGGATGCCAGGTCTCACCCAAAGCATCGCTCCAGAAACCTTAAGTCAGGGAGGCTACAACCTCCGAAAAGCATGGGATCACTATTAAACGCGCGGATTACAAGGGGTGCCCCCCTCTCGGCTACAACCGGAAACACCCATGCCCCTGACCCGATGACAGGCTACAACCTTCATCGTAGTATCTGTGTGGCGTGCACCCGTACAGGGGTTATCAACTTATTAGGCCGTACCCTCCTTTCGGAAGGACCCGTGGCAGCACGGTATACAGCTAGGTGTATAGAGCAAGACTCGATCTAGGCAGACTCAGGAGGTACTGTTAAAATATCACCAGTGTTCTTTATCAGTATCACACGACACCATTGTGTCAACAAAGGACCATGCCCACCAGCATGTCCCAACCAGCAGCAACATTTCTGCCCTCACGTAACCACATGCATGCCAGACAAGCTAGTGTGACATGCAAGCCAAGGTAACACAAAAATGACATGACCATGCATGCACATGTGGTATAACATGCAACATATGTGATGTACTACCACACTATGTAACCATGTAAGAATGCAAACATCATATCTCAGGTTCAATAATGCTTGCCTTGTCCAAAATAATCAGGAGAAAACCCCTCTGAAATTCCAGCAAAAGTTCCTTCTTCTTTTTCTGAAAAATTTCAAATATGAAATCGAATGAGAAACCCAACACAGAACTGAAAAAGTTCTCAAAATATTTTTAATTAAATCTTAAAATAAACTAGAGAGGAAAAGAAAATTTTAGCAAAAAGAATCAGCTCATTTGGATTTATAGTTTAAAAGTTATTAACTTTTTAAAACCAGGGGTCTTTCTGCAAAACAGAAGCCCCTGAGCTGTTTTAAAAGAAAACGCTTCGGCAGCGAATACGCCTTCCAGAGCAGAAGGCGTAAAGCGCAGAGTGCGCCTTCGCCGAACACAGGAAACAGAGAGAGAGAGAGCTGACGGGTGGGGGCCACCCGTCAGGTTTAAATTTTGAACGCGCTCGCGCGCGAGTACAGAGAAGCGGCGGCGATCGTCGGCGACGATCGCCGGGGTTTCAGGGCCCGGCGCTGGTCGCAAAGTGACCAGCGTGGACTTCCGCATCCAGGGGTGGTGGAGGTGGCCACCGGCGGTCACCTGAACAGCGGTGAGCTCATCGCCGGCGGACGGTGGTTCGGGCGAAGATGAAGCTCGTCGGAGAGAGCTCGGGGAGAGGAATTGGTTTAGGGTTTCGGCATAGTGGTGGAAAAGGGGTGGATCGACGGAGTTTGGGCGGCTCTGGTGGTGTGAGTGCGTGGTCTGGTTCGAAGGCAGAGGCGGCGGAGCGGTGGCCGGAGAGGGAGAAGATGACCCCCTCGTGGCCTGGAGGGTGGTCAGGAGGACGCGTGGGAGGTGGTGGAGGCCAGCCGTGAAGCTAGAGGGGCTCGGGGACCCCTTTTATAGGCGAGTCGAGGATGGCCGAAGCGGGCGGAGTTCGCCGGAGTAAATTAGGTCGTCGGGGTTGGTTTTGGCCGGTGGTCTGGGGCGACGGAGCACTTATGAGGCTGGTGGAGTTCGCCTGAAGCTTCCGTTTGGACGGGCGCGCGCTCGTTTGACACGTCCGCGATGCGCTGTCCGCACGGGCGCGGCGGCGTGGCCGGCTCCTGTGACTACCGTACGGGCCCCGGGCGGCGTGGTCGGTGCATCCGTCGTGCGGAGGGGCGAAGGAGGATGACGCGTGGGCGGGGAGGTAGGTAGGGGCGTTGCAGTGGAGTAAATGGCGGTCGATGGCCGAGGCGTTCCGCTCGGCTCCGCCGTGGATGAGCCCGGGGTGGCTGCACCGGCCAGCAGCCAGCTCACCGGAGTGGAGAGGCTGACGATGGGCCAGGGGAGGCTGCGGCATTGAAAGCAGGCGACATCGCCGTGCGGGAGAGGAAGATGAGGGGTGCACGGCATCGCCGGCCCCTGTCGGCTGAAGAATTCTGTTAACTGAATTTCATTCAGTGATGAACAGTATGCTTGCCAACTGTTTGATGAAATGCTTTGGGGTTTTAAACAACTTGGTTGATCATGGGGTTTTCTGTGGTGGTTTGTGGTTACTCAAAAATGAGTTTGCCAGAAGGCCAAGAATTTTGGTGAAGTTTGGAAATGGTTTGGGGCAGAAACATGATTTCTGGACCAAATTTGAATTGAATTTGATTTGAAACTTTTGAACTGTGGGACCAAAGGTTTTTGAAGAAATGGGTTAAGGGTACCATATATATGTAGGGATAATTTTGGTGGAGGCAGAAGAGTCATAGAAAATATAGTTCCTTTGTAAATGTCAAGAAACTATGATTAATTCAAATTCCATTTTTGGAATTCAAAATATATAGAAAGAATATTTTTGTGGAGTGGGAAGGAGTTGAATAATATCACAGAAGGTGTGCATGACTTGAGAGGTAAACCTTGGAGTGGCAGAAAATATTTGGAGAGGTTTTATGGTGCTAGAAGAGGTGAAAAGGGCTTTTGCCTTTGAAAGTAAATAACCAAAAACCAAATATTCTTTAGAGAGAAATAGTTTTGAAAACCTCCAAAACAATTAAATCAAATAAGTCCAACCTTCAAACAGAACCCTCCAAGAAAATTTTAAACCTTAGCTAAGATTTTGAAAAAGTTTTCAAAACTCCAAATAAATATTTTTGGGGTGTGACAATCCCCTTCTCCATCAACATTATCAGTTCTTCTTTCGTTCCGCTATATTTTTATCACTTCATGTGTTATGTGCTATGCTTGGAGCGTCTTGCTTTTAGTTTTCTTTTTAGTTTTTCATAACGAGTCGGAACTCAGCTTTCTTTATGTGGGAGAGAAACAAGCTCCACTTCTACCTAGAACATAACATAGAATTTTCATGTCCATCTTTGCTGTGTGTGTTCTTTGTCTTTTAATAGCTACTATCATGCTCTGCTCTTAGTATTCATGCTTATCTTTTCAAAGAGCTTTTGTTTAGTTGGTTGCTTGAACTCTCTTTAATTATCATGCTCACCTTATTAAGAGAGTTTGCTTCTGTTGCATTGGTTAATGTGTCTATGATAAAGATGCTACTTGCATGATGACGCTTAGTAGTTCAGGTTTTCTTATGGTTAATCTCCAATAGCTGGGGGGTTCCCAATGTGTTATTGGAGTACCAACTTGATTTGTTTGCCTATGATGTGGTATGGTTTAGTAATATCTTCCTTCGAGAATTTATTTTGATTGACTTGGCGTATGCTCACGCATATTTAAGACTATAAAGAAAGTCTGTCAAGCCTTGATGATCTTTTATTTCTGAGTAGCGATATAACTACCATGCCTGATTCAATATTGCTTTGTCGCTTCTCATGATTATGACCGTCATTGCTCTCTTAGTTGGTCGCTCCCAGTCTTTTGCTAACCTCCACCTGTACTAAGCGAACTAACTTTGCAATATATAGCTCAAGGTAAAGTAGCTTAAAAACTATTGTGGTAAAGAATATGTTGCTTATGTATCTTATTTCTTATAAGTTGCTTGCTGAGCGGTAACCATGTTTCTGGGGACGCCATCAACTGTTACACTTTTGTTGAATATCATGTGAGTTGCTATGCATGTTCGTCTTGTCTGAAGTAAGGGTGATTTGCCATGGGTTGGTTTGAATATGCATATTGTTAGAGAAGAACATTGGGCCGCCAACCAAAGACATGTATCATGGTGGAAGTTTTAGCTTGGACATTAATCCTCAATCTCTTATGAGAATATGCTTATGCATTAAGGAGGAGTCCATCATCTATTTTCTATGTTGTCCCGGTATGGATGTCCTCAAGTTGAGATCTATCAAAAACGAGAAATCAAATGCGATCTATCTCCTTGGACCTTTGTACAGGTGGCATAGAGGTACCCCTTTGTGACACTTGGTTGAAACATATGTAATGCAATGATAACCCATGGAAATCCGAGCTAATTAGGGCAAGGTGTGAGCAATATTGGTATTCGATGCATGAGGCTTGCAACTTATAGGATGTCTTATACATATCACATATGAAGTACTACTACCGTTGACAAAATTGCTTCTATGTTTTCAAAATAAAAAGCTCTAGCACATAACCATTCTTTTACTTTTATGTTTAGTCTCCACCTTCTTTCTTCAAGCACCAACTACTGAGAGCATGATTGTCATTCTGAGTGTAATGTGCATTGTCCAAAAGTAGCATTGTCTTTTGCATGATTGTGATATCGTTTATTTTGAAATCATTGTATTTAGTCATCACTTAAACCTTGAAGGTACCCCTGCATTTATGTTTTGCTTCACTAAAGGGGGCAAGCTAGATATCACTTTATCATATTTGCACATCATGTTCATTGCAAATCTTTTTGATGTTTCAGTTTCATGTTGTAAAACTTTCAGTCATTTGTGATTTTCTCGTTAGGCAACTTAATTACTACAGAATCATTGTCCCAGTAAGCTTTTGTCATATGACTATAAAAAGTCCTATATGGTTAATAGCATGTCCAAAACGTATCTATAATTTCTGCTTGCTCCATGCCACTTTTGGGTGATATGGCTATGATATTTATACACTTCCATACACTTTTGATCATATTTGGACTAACCTACTAATCCAGTGCATGTTGGAAATATGCCCTAGAGGCAATAATAAAAGGAGTTATTATTATATTTCCTTGTTCATGATAATCGTTTATTATCCATGCTATAACTGTATTGATTGGAAACTCAAATACACGTGTGGATGAATAGACAGACTTTGTGTCCCTAGTGAGCCTCTACAGGACTAGCTCGTTGATCAAAGATGACCGCGGTTTCCAGGTCATAGACATGAGTTGTCATTTGATAACGGGATCACATCATTAGGAGAATGATGTGATGGACGAGACCCAAACGTAAACATAGCTTTTGATCGTGTCAGTTATCGCTATAGTTTTCTGCATGTCAAGTATAAGTTCCTATGACCATGAGATCATGTAACTCACTGACACCGTAGGAGTGCTTTGTGTGTGCCAAACGTCACAACGTAACTGGGTGACTATAAAGGTACTCTACAGGTATTTCCGAGGGTGTCTGTTGAGTTGACATGGATCGAGACTGGGATTTGTCACTCCGTATGACGGAGAGGTATCTCCGGGCCCACTCGGTAATACGTCATCTCAATGAGCTCAAAGTGACTAAGTAGTTGGTCACGGGATTATGTATTACGGTAACGAGTAAAGAGACTTGCCGGTAACGAGATTGAACTAGGTATAGAGATACCGACGATCGAATCTCGGGCAAGTAACATACCGACGAGACAAAGGGAACTGTATACGGGATTGCCTGAATCCTTGACATCGTGGTTCATCCGATGAGATCATCGAGAAACATGTAGGAGCCAATATGGGTATCCAGATCCCTCTATTGGTTATTGACCTGGGAGTGTCTCGGTCATGTCTACATGGTTTCCGAACCCGCAGGGTCTACACACTTAACGTTCGGTGACGCTAGGGTTGTTAGTGAGAAGAGTGCATGGTTACCGAAGGTTGTTCGGAGTCCCGGATGAGATCCCGGACATGACGAGGGTCTCCGGAATGGTCCGGAGACGAAGATTGATATATAGGATGAAAGGTTTCGGAGTACCGGAAGTGTTCCGGGGAGCATCGGGAAATCGGCGGAGTACCGGGAAGGTTTTCGGGGGGTCCGGAAGGTGTTCTGGGCCTATTGGGCCACAAGGGGGGACACCACAGCCCTCAGGGGGCTGTGCGCCCCCCCTGGGCCCTCTCCCCATGCGGCTAAGGGGGTGGGACCCCCTAGGGCTGGCCGCACCCCTTGGGCTTGGGGGGCAAGGCACCTAGGGGGGAAACCCTAGGGCCTGGGCGCCTCCCCCTGCCCTGGCCGCCGCCCCTCCTCCCCTTGCCCTGGCCGCCGGCCCCTAGGGGGAAACCCTAGGGCGCCCTAGCCTCTCCACCCCCCCTATATATAGTGGGGCAAAGGGAGGGCAGCCAACACAGTTCGTGCCTCGGTGCTGCCCTCCCTCTCCCGTCATATCTTCTTCTCCCGCGGTGCTTAGGCGAAGCCCTGCTGGAGTTCTTCTCCACCATCACCACCACGCCGTCGTGCTGCCGGTTCTCCATCAACCTCTCCTCCACCCCTTGCTGGATCAAGAAGGAGGAGACGTCCCCGAGCCGTACGTGTGAAGAACGCGGAGGCACCGTTGCTTCGGTGCTAGGTCTTCGGCGATCTGAATCGCGACGAGTACGACTCCATCATCCGCGTTCATAACGCTTCCGCTTAGCGATCTACAAGGGTACGTAGATCACACTCCTTCCTCGTAGTTGCATCTACTAGATTGATCTTGGTGAACGGTAGGAAAAATTTTTGTTTCCCATGCAACGTTCCCCAACAGTGGAAATATGCCCTAGAGGCAATAATAAAAGAGTTATTATTATATTTCCTTGTTCATGATAATCGTTTATTATCCATGCTATAACTGTATTGATTGGAAACTCAGATACACGTGTGGATGAATAGACAGACTTTGTGTCCCTAGTGTGCCTCTACAGGACTAGCTCGTTGATCAAAGATGACCGCGGTTTCCAGGTCATAGACATGAGTTGTCATTTGATAACGGGATCACATCATTAGGAGAATGATGTGATGGACGAGACCCAAACGTTAACATAGCTTTTGATCGTGTCAGTTATCGCTATAGTTTTCTGCATGTCAAGTATAAGTTCCTATGACCATGAGATCATGTAACTCACTGACACCGTAGGAGTGCTTTGTGTGTGCCAAACGTCGCAACGTAACTGGGTGACTATAAAGGTACTCTACAGGTATCTCCGAAGGTGTCTGTTGAGTTGACATGGATCGAGACTGGGATTTGTCACTCCGTATGACGGAGAGGTATCTCCGGGCCCACTCGGTAATACGTCATCTCAATGAGCTCAAAGTGACTAAGTAGTTGGTCACGGGATTATGTATTACGGTAACGAGTAAAGAGACTTGCCGGTAACGAGATTGAACTAGGTATAGAGATACCGACGATCGAATCTCGGGCAAGTAACATACCGACGAGACAAAGGGAACTGTATACGGGATTGCCTGAATCCTTGACATTGTGGTTCATCCGATGAGATCATCGAGAAACATGTAGGAGCCAATATGGGTATCCAGATCCCGCTATTGGTTATTGACCTGGGAGTGTCTCGGTCATGTCTACATGGTTTCCGAACCCGCAGGGTCTACACACTTAACGTTCGGTGACGCTAGGGTTGTTAGTGAGAAGAGTGCATGGTTACCGAAGGTTGTTCGGAGTCCCGGATGAGATCCCGGACATGACGAGGGTCTCCGGAATGGTCCGGAGACGAAGATTGATATATAGGATGAAAGGTTTCGGAGTACCGGAAGTGTTCCGGGGAGCATCGGGAAATCGGCGGAGTACCGGAAGGGATTTCGGGGGGTCCGGAAGTTGTTCTGGGCCTATTGGGCCACAAAGGGGGACACCACAGCCCTCAGGGGGCTGTGCGCCCCCCCTGGGCCCTCTCCCCATGCGGCTAAGGGGGTGGGACCCCCTAGGGCTGGCCGCACCCCTTGGCCTTGGGGGGCAAGGCACCTAGGGGGGGAAACCCTAGGGCCTGGCCGCCCCCCTTGCCCTGGCCGCCGCCCCCTCCCCTTGCCCTGGCCGCCGGCCCCTAGGGGGAAACCCTAGGGCGCCCTAACCTCTCCACCCCCCCTATATATAGTGGGGCAAAGGGAGGGCAGCCAACACAGTTTGTGCCTCGGTGCTGCCCTCCCTCTCCCGTTACATCTTCTTCTCCCGCGGTGCTTAGGCAAAGCCCTGCTGGAGTTCTTCTCCACCATCACCACCACGCCGTCGTGCTGCCGGTTCTCCATCAACCTCTCCTCCACCCCTTGCTGGATCAAGAAGGAGGAGACGTCCCCGAGCCGTACGTGTGAAGAACGCGGAGGCACCGTTGCTTCGGTGCTAGGTCTTCGGCGATCTGAATCGCGACGAGTACGACTCCATCATCCGCGTTCATAACGCTTCCGCTTAGCGATCTACAAGGGTACGTAGATCACACTCTCCCCTCGTAGTTGCATCTACTAGATTGATCTTGGTGAACGGTAGGAAAATTTTTGTTTCCCATGCAACGTTCCCCAACAGTGGTATCAGAGCTAGGATCTTGCGTAGATGCTTTCTCGAGTAGAACACAAAAGGGTTTGTGGCGTTGATGTTTAAATTGCTGCCCTCCTTAGTCTTTCTTGATTCAGCGGTATTATAGGATGAAGCGGCCCGGACCAACTTTACATGTCCACGTACATGAGACCGGTTCCATCGACAGACATGTGACTTTTGTTGCATAAGATGGCTGGCGGGTGTCTGTCTCTCCTATCTTAGTTGAATCGGAATAGAACAAGGCGGTCCTTGTAGAAGGTTAAATAGCAACTTGAATGTCACCATTGTGGTTTTGCGTAGGTAAGAAACGTTCTTGCTAGATACCCATAGCAGCCACGTAAAACATGGAACAACAAATTAGAGGACGTCTAACTTGTTTTTGCAGGGTATGCATGTGATATGATATGGCCAATGACATGATGAATTATATTTGATGTATGAGATGATCATGTTGTAATAGTTAATATCGACTTGCATGTCGATACATACGGCAACCGGCAGGAGCCATAGGGTTGTCTTTAATTTTTGTATGACCTGCGTGTCAATCATTAAGCGCTTTGTAATGCTTTACTTTATCGCTAAACGGTAGCAATAGTAGTAAGAGCATGGTGGGCGCCGACAACCCCGATGGCGACACGATGATGGAGATCATGATGATGGAGATCATGGTGTGGCGCCGGTGACGATGGAGATCATGCCGGTGCTTTGGAGATGGAGATCAAAAGCACGAGTTGATGGCCATATCATGTCACTTATGATTTGCATGTGATGTTAATCCTTTTATGCATCTTATCTTGCTTAGGACGACGGTAGCATTATAAGATGATCCTTCACTAAAATTTCAAGATAAAATTGTGTTCCCCCCGAGTGTGCGCCGTTGCGAAGGTTCGTCGTTTCGAAGCACCACGTGATGATCGGGTGTGATAGACTCTACGTTCGCATACAACGGGTGCAAGCCAGTTTTGCACGTGCAGAACACTCGGGTTAGACTTGACGAGCCTAGCATGTACAGACATGGCCTCGGAACACGGAGGACCGAAAGGTCGAGCATGAGTCATATAGTAGATATGATCAACATGTTGATGTTCACCATTGACACCACCTCATCTCACGTGATGATCGGACTTGGGTTGGTGAATTTGGATCATGTCACGCTCGAATGACCGGAGGGATGTCAATTTGAGTGGGAGTTATAATTAATTTGATTAGGTAATAACTCACTTATCATGAACAATAGTCTAAAAATTGTCTTTGCAAATCTTATGTTGTAGATGGCTCGCGCAGGAGTTCCCCTGAATTTTAATGCGTTCCTAGAGAAAGCTAAACTGAAAGATGACGGGAGCAACTTTGTGGACTGGCTCCGCAATCTGAGGATCATCCTCACAGCTGCCCAAAAGGTTTATGTCCTAAATGCACCGCTAGGTCAGCCCCCCGCTCCTGGAGCCTCTGCGGACGATATGAACGTCTGGCAGACGCGTTCGGATGACTATTCGATAGTGCAATGTGCTATGTTGTACGGCTTGGAAGGAGGACTCCAAAGGCGTTTTGAACGTCATGGTGCATATGAGATGTACACGGAGTTGAAATTCATCTTTGAGAAGAATGCTAAGATCGAGAGGTATGAGACCACCGATAAATTCTTCGCTTGCAAGATGGAGGAGAATTCGTCTGTCAGTGAGCACTTGCTGAAGATGTCTGGGTACTATACCCGCATAGCTGATCTGGGACTTGTGTTCCCGGATGAGGCTATCATTGACAGAATTCTCCAGTCACTCCCTCCAAGCTACAAGAGCTTCGTGCAGCAGTATAACATGCAAGGGATGAACAAAACCATCGCCGAGCTGTTCTCGATGCTGAAAGTCGCTGAGGCAGACATCCAGAAGGAGTATCAAGTGTTGATGGTCAATAAAACCACCAGTTTCAAGAAGAATGGCAAGGGCAAGAAGGGTAACTCTAAGAAGGGTGGCAAATCAGTTGCTAATCCAGTGAAGAAACCCAAGGCTGGACCCAAGCCAGAAACTGAGTGCTTCTATTGCAAGGGGAACGGCCACTGGAAGCGGAACTGCCCCAAGTATCTGGCGGACAAGAAGGGGGCCAACAACAACAAAGGTATATGTGATATACATGTTATTGATGTGTACCTTACCAACTCTCGTTGTAGTGCCTGGGTATTTGATACCGGTTCGGTTGCTCACATTTGCAACTCTAAACAGGAACTGCGGAATAAACGGAGGCTGGCGAAGGACGAAGTGACGATGCGCGTGGGAAATGGTTCCAAGGTTGATGTGATCGCCGTCGGCACGCTCGCTCTTCGATTACCATCGGGATTAGTTATGAACCTGAATAATTGTTATTTAGTGCCTGCGTTAAGCATGAACATTATATCTGGATCTTGTTTATTGCGAGACGGTTACTCATTTAAGTCAGAGAATAATGGTTGTTCTATTTATATGAGTAATATCTTTTATGGTCATGCACCCGAAGTTAGGGGTTTATTCTT
Organism: Secale cereale; assembly: GCA_902687465.1. Taxonomy (NCBI): domain Eukaryota; kingdom Viridiplantae; phylum Streptophyta; class Magnoliopsida; order Poales; family Poaceae; genus Secale; species Secale cereale. The sequence goes on from LR738714.1 coordinate 840,826,383, forward strand.
ATTGAATCTCGATAGTGATGATACACATGTTCATAACATTGATGCCAAAAGATGTAGAGTAGATAATGGTAATACCACTTTCTTGTGGCACTGCCGTCTCGGTCATATCGGCGTGAAACGCATGAGGAAGCTCCATGCTGATGGACTTTTGGAGTCTCTTGATTTTGAATCACTTGACACGTGCGAGCCGTGCCTCATGGGCAAGATGACAAGGACCCCGTTTTCAGGGACAATGGAACGGGCAAGTGACTTATTGGAAATCATACATACTGATGTGTGTGGTCCGATGAGTGTAACGGCGCGCGGTGGATATCGTTATTTTCTCACCTTCACTGACGACTTAAGTAGATATGGGTATATTTACTTGATGAAGCATAAGTCTGAAACTTTTGAAAAGTTCAAGCAATTTCAGAGTGAAGTTGAAAATCATCGTAACAAGAAGATCAAGTTCCTACGATCTGATCGAGGGGGAGAATATCTGAGTTATGAGTTTGGTGATCACTTGAGAAAATGTGGAATTGTTTCACAGTTGACGCCACCTGGAACACCACAGCGTAATGGTGTGTCCGAACGTCGTAATCGAACCCTATTAGATATGGTACGTTCTATGATGTCTCTTGCCGATTTGCCACTATCGTTTTGGGGATATGCGTTAGAGACAGCTGCATTCACTTTAAATAGGGCTCCATCTAAGTCCGTTGAGACAACACCGTATGAACTATGGTTTAGTAAGAAACCGAAGTTGTCTTTTCTCAAGGTTTGGGGTTGCGATGCTTATGTCAAACGGCTTCAGCCAGAAAAGCTCGAACCCAAAGCGGACAAATGTGTCTTCATAGGATACCCAAAAGAAAATGTTGGGTACACCTTCTATCTCAGATCCGAGGGCAAAGTGTTTGTCGCTAAGAACGGGTCCTTTCTCGAGAAAGAGTTTCTCTCGAAAGAATTGAGTGGGAGGAAGGTAGAACTTGATGAGGTTATTGAACCTCTGCTTCAACCAGAAAGTAGCGCAGCACAGAAAGATGTTTTTGTGGAGCCTGCAGAGGTTGAGGAGGAAGCCAATGATGATGATCAAGAAGCTACTGATCAAGTTACTACCGAACCTCGTAGGTCGACAAGGGTACGCACTGCACCTGAGTGGTATGGTAACCCTGTCTTGGAGGTCATGTTGTTAGACAACGGTGAACCTACGAGCTATGGAGAAGCGATGGTGGGCCCAGATTCCGACAAATGGTTAGAGGCCATGAAATCCGAGATGGGATCCATGTATGAAAACAAAGTATGGACTTTGGAAGTATTACCTGAAGGGCGGAAGGCCATTCAGAATAAATGGATTTTTAAGAGGAAGACGGACGCTGACGGTAATGTCACCGTGTATAAAGCTCGACTTGTGGCAAAGGGTTTTTCACAAGTTCAAGGGATTGACTACGATGAGACTTTCTCACCCGTAGCGATGCTTAAATCCGTCCGAATCATGTTAGCAATAGCTGCATATTTCGATTATGAAATTTGGCAGATGGATGTCAAAACAGCGTTCCTTAATGGTTTTCTTAAGGAAGAGTTGTATATGATGCAACCAGAAGGTTTTGTCGATCCAGAGAATGCTGACAAAGTATGCAAGCTCCAGCGTTCCATTTATGGGCTGGTGCAGGCATCTCGGAGTTGGAATCTTCGCTTTGATGAGGTGATCAAAGCGTTTGGGTTTATACAAGTTTACAATGAAGCTTGTATTTACAAGAAAGTGAGTGGGAGCTCTATAGCGTTTCTAATATTATATGTGGATGACATATTGCTGATTGGAAACAATATAGAATTTTTGGATAGCGTGAAGGGGTATTTGAACAAGAGTTTTTCGATGAAAGATCTCGGTGAAGCTGCTTTCATATTGGGCATCAAGATCTATAGAGATAGATCAAGACGCTTGATAGGACTTTCACAAAGCACGTACCTTGATAAAGTTTTGAAGAAGTTCAAAATGGATCAATCCAAAAAGGGGTTCTTGCCGGTATTGCAAGGTACAAAGTTGAGTAAGACTCAATGCCCAGTGACTGCGGATGATAGAGAAAAGATGAGTGTCGTCCCCTATGCTTCAGCCATAGGCTCTATCATGTATGCAATGCTGTGCACAAGACCAGATGTCAGCCTTGCCATAAGTATGGCCGGAAGGTTTCAAAGTAATCCTGGTATGGATCACTGGACAGCGGTCAAGAATATCCTAAAGTACCTGAAAAGGACTAAGGATATGTTTCTCGTTTATGGAGGTGATCAAGAGCTCGTCGTAAAGGGTTACGTCGATGCAAGCTTTGACACTGATCCGGATGACTCTAAGTCACAAACCGGATACGTATATATTCTCAACGGGGGAGCGGTAAGCTGGTGCAGTTCCAAGCAGAGCGTGGTAGCTGATTCTACATGTGAAGCGGAGTATATAGCTGCCTCGGAGGCGGCTAAGGAAGGTGTCTGGATGAAGGAGTTCATGACAGATCTTGGAGTTGTGCCTAGTGCACTGAACCCAATGACTCTGTTCTGTGACAACACTGGTGCCATTGCTCTAGCCAAGGAACCAAGGTTTCACAAGAGGACCAGACACATAAAGCGACGCTTCAATCCCATCCGCGATTCGGTCAAGGAGGAGGACATAAACATTTGCAAAGTACACACGGATTTGAATGTTGCAGATCCGTTGACTAAGCCTCTTCCACGGGCTAAGCACGATCAACACCAAGACTCTATGGGTGTTAGATTCATTACCTTGTAATGCTAGATTATTGACTCTAGTGCAAGTGGGAGACTGTTGGAAATATGCCCTAGAGGCAATAATAAAAGAGTTATTATTATATTTCCTTGTTCATGATAATCGTTTATTATCCATGCTATAACTGTATTGATTGGAAACTCAGATACACGTGTGGATGAATAGACAGACTTTGTGTCCCTAGTGTGCCTCTACAGGACTAGCTCGTTGATCAAAGATGACCGCGGTTTCCAGGTCATAAGACATGAGTTGTCATTTGATAACGGGATCACATCATTAGGAGAATGATGTGATGGACGAGACCCAAACGTTAACATAGCTTTTGATCGTGTCAGTTATCGCTATAGTTTTCTGCATGTCAAGTATAAGTTCCTATGACCATGAGATCATGTAGCTCACTGACACCGTAGGAGTGCTTTGTGTGTGCCAAACGTCGCAACGTAACTGGGTGACTATAAAGGTACTCTACAGGTATCTCCGAGGGTGTCTGTTGAGTTGACATGGATCAAGACTGGGATTTGTCACTCCGTGTGACGGAGAGGTATCTCCGGGCCCACTCGGTAATACGTCATCTCAATGAGCTCAAAAGTGACTAAGTAGTTGGTCACGGGATTATGTATTACGGTAACGAGTAAAGAGACTTGCCGGTAACGAGATTGAACTAGGTATAGAGATACCGACGAGACAAAGGGAACTGTATACGGGATTGCCTGAATCCTTGACATCGTGGTTCATCCGATGAGATCATCGAGAAACATGTAGGAACCAATATGGGTATCCAGATCCCGCTATTGGTTATTGGCCTGAGAGTGTCTCGGTCATGTCTACATGGTTTCCGAACCCGCAGGGTCTACACACTTAACGTTCGGTGACGCTAGGGTTGTTAGTGAGAAGAGTGCATGGTTACCGAAGGTTGTTCGGAGTCCCGGATGAGATCCCGGACATGACGAGGGTCTCCGGAATGATCCGGAGACGAAGATTGATATATAGGATGAAAGGTTTCGGAGTACCGGAAGTGTTCCGGGGAGCATCGGGAAATCGGCGGAATACCGGAAGGGTTTTCGGGGGGTCCGGAAGTTGTTCTGGGCCTATTGGGCCACAAAGGGGGACACCACAGCCCTCAGGGGGCTGTGCGCCCCCCCTGGGCCCTCTCCCCATGCGGCTAAGGGGGTGGGACCCCCTAGGGCTGGCCGCACCCCTTGGCCTTGGGGGGCAAGGCACCTAGGGGGGGAAACCCTAGGGCCTGGCCGCCCCCCCTTGCCCTGGCCGCCGCCCCCTCCCCTTGCCCTGGCCGCCGGCCCCTAGGGGGAAACCCTAGGGCGCCCTAACCTCTCCACCCCCCCTATATATAGTGGGGCAAAGGGAGGGCAGCCAACACAGTTTGTGCCTCGGTGCTGCCCTCCCTCTCCCGTTACATCTTCTTCTCCCGCGGTGCTTAGGCGAAGCCCTGCTGGAGTTCTTCTCCACCATCACCACCACGCCGTCGTGCTGCCGGTTCTCCATCAACCTCTCCTCCACCCCTTGCTGGATCATGAAGGAGGAGACGTCCCCGAGCCGTACGTGTGAAGAACGCGGAGGCACCGTTGCTTCGGTGCTAGGTCTTCGGCGATCTGAATCGCGACGAGTACGACTCCATCATCCGCGTTCATAACGCTTCCGCTTAGCGATCTACAAGGGTACGTAGATCACACTCTCCCCTCGTAGTTGCATCTACTAGATTGATCTTGGTGAACGGTAGGAAAATTTTTGTTTCCCATGCAACGTTCCCCAACAGTGCACCCCAGTGCCAGTTTCTGTTTTCGGCTGTTTTTGTATTTCAGGTTTTCACATTACGAGAACTGCCAGGAAAAATCCAGAAAAATTATATAAAAAATCAGCGTTCCAGAACCTACCTTGCGCCCGAAGGACAGCCGGGGGGGGGGGCACCAGGGCTCCAGGCGCCCTGGCGGCGCGCCCCCCCTGGGCCGCGCCGGGGGGCGCCTGGGCCCCCCGAGCCCCGTCTGGTGCCCCCCTTTGGCATATATTTACAGCGTCCTTCGAAACCCTCGGAACGGGAACTCTTTTTCGCGATCTCATCTCTGTTCCGCCGCCGCCGCCGCTTCCAAGATCGGGAGCACCAGGAGAACTCTTACCGACACCCTGCCGGAGGGGAGGATCACCATCGGGAGCCTCTCCACCACCATGGACGCCTCCCGGATGAGTTGTGAGTAGTCTCCCTTGGACCATGAGTCCATGACCAGTAGCTATGTGATGTTCTCCTCCCGTTCTTGTGCTTCACTAATTAGTCCTCGTGAGCTGCCCTACATGATCGAGGCACATATGTAATCCTTATGCTGTTGCTATGTTGAGTTTGCTGGGATCCGATGGATTATGAGATTATGTTCAGATTGTTCTTGAGTAATATATTTGATCTACCTCTTTTATATTTATGTTCATAAGTAATTCTTGCATGTTCTCCGTTGTTATTTATTGCTTTGGCCAAGTAATACGTAGTGACTCCAAGAGGGAACGTTATGCTTGATTGTGGGTTCATGCCCCTCGATGACTAGTTTGAGTGACAGAAACATGAGTCTAGGTGATGTGTTGTTGCCACAAGGGGGAAAACAACGGTGCTTGTGCTCGCGGGTGCAAGAATTGTTTACTTTACGCAAAGTTCTTTTAATGCAGTTGTCTGTTGCTTTGAGTTTACACTATGGATGGGACTCGCATCTTAATACCAGCGAGATGTTCTGGATAGATATCTCAAGGTGGATGATTAGTAGTAGATATTGATGGATTTCGGTCTACTTACTTTGGCGTACCGCCCATGCTTTGAACCTCAACCTTTCTTGCAATGTAGTCAACATTGGTTTGCGTTCGTGGTCCTGTCAATTGCCCAGCTGTAATTCGTTTACCTCACATAGCTGTTTTATCGTCTTCTGGGAGAGAGACATCACTAGTGAACATCATGAGACTCCGGTCCATATTACCATCATTGATCACATCCGCTATTTACTTTTCGCTATTATTTACTATTGCAAACATTATCTATCACTACTATCATTTGCGTTTAATCCTCTGTGAACTACAAGGCCGGAGGGATTGACAACCTCTCTGTACTCGTTGGGAGCAAAGTTATTTGTATCTGTGTGCAGGTCCACGTTGATTGCTAATATCTGGCGCCGTTAGCAGTTGACACCTACTTGTTGAACCTAGGAGTCTCTGGGGATTCGATCCTTGGCATCCTTGCTAAGGGAAAAACTTCCACAACACTGCATCTTACACCTTCCACTTGGGGTAACCAACGAGGGGTTAGAGGCCCATCACACACCTTGCCATGTATTGCATCATATATACTTGTGTTGTTTTTTTGTGCTTCCTACCTTGCCATGTATTGCTTCCTGTATAGATTTGTCATGCATCATACCTTGCCATGTATTGCATCATATATAAGCTTGTGTTGTTTTTCTGTGCTTCCTACCTTGCCATATATTGCTTCCTGTATAGACTTGTCATGCATCATACATTGCCATGTATTGCATCATATATAGACTTGTGTTGTTTTTCTGTGCTTCCTACCTTGCCATATATTGCTTCCTGTATAGACTTGTCATGCATCATACCTTGCCATGTATTGCATCATATAGACTCGTGTTGTTTTTCTGTGCTTCCTACCTTGCCATGCTTTGCTTCCTGTATGGACTTGTAGTGCATCCTATGTAGAACTGTCTTGCATCATACTTGGTTGAGCACATTGTCATGTCTCGTGTGGTGTGTTTACCGTATTGCTTGCTTCTTCTCGTTAGTGCTTATTCCGTTGCGATCGTGAGGATTCGTTCGTCTACCCGTGCTTCTTCTTCAAGGCTTCTTCTCCGTCTTCTTCGTGGATCCGTTCTTCTTCCTTGCGGGATCTCAAGCAAGATGACCATACCCTTTGATACCTTTACTATCATTGCCATTGCTTAGTTGTCTCGATGCTACCGTTATATGCCGCGCTACCCATCATTTTTGTCAGCCTCTCCTTGTTGCCATGAAACCTCTAACCTTTGAAACCTTCCTAGCAAAACCATTGTTTGGCTATGTTACCCGCTTGCTCAGCCCCTCTTATAGCGTTGTTAGTTGCAGGTGAAGATGAAGATCGTTCCAGGAGGGAACTTGTTGTTGGAATATCACAATATGTTATATGTATATTAACACACCTATATACTGGGCATGGGTGGAAGGCTTGGCCTTTTGCTCGGTGTTTTGTTCCACTCATGCCACCTTAGGCGCCGATAAACCGGCATTATGTTCCTTGATTTTGCGTTCCTTACACGGTTGGGTATATGGGGACCCCTTGACAGTTCGTCTTTGAATAAAACTCCTCCAGCAAGGCCCAACATTGGTTTTAATTTGCTCATAATAAAAACTTAATTAATTAATTAATTGCGTAGGGAGTTAGCGCTACCCGAGGATTCTTCTACATACAGGGGGGCCAGTGCTGATGGTGTTGGTCCCAAACTAGAGCCACTTGCGGTGCCACCCTGTTATCTGGGGTCTTCGGTTACTGTACGTATTGCTCATCCGGACGTGGCCTGAGACGAGATACCACTACACCACGACACTCAAAGCAGCGTCAGACAATCTGCCGGCATAGGTCACCTACGGCGACACATTTTGTGTCAGTAAAGACCTTTCCCGACATAAAGGTGGGTGTCGCCTATAGTCCTGCCGGGAAAGGTGTTTGCCGACGGATAAACCTTTTCCGACAGACAACATGACAACATTAGTGAGATGTTTCCCGACAGACGTTTCTACAGCGACAGACAGCTCTATGCCGACGGTTCATCTGACATTGTGGTATGCCGACGGTTTGTCTGATGCGATAGCTACCACGACACATAGTCCATCGGCCATTTCTATGCCGACAGTTTATCTGCAGTGAGTTATGCCAACAGATAATGTGACACGCATCACTTCGGCCGACACACTTAGTGCGAGGGTTATACATTTCAGCAAAATGGTTATATTCAATTCATGTTCAATATGCAATACAATTTCACTCTTCCATTCATCACAAGGTAACAGCCAATGCATTCATTCTGACATGTATAGATGATTTCAGTTGCAATGTTCCATTCATAACAAGATAACAGGCACTACATTCATTCAACATACACAGAAGATTCACTGGGTTTCTTCACTCAAGTAGCTACATCCATTAAGAAAATACCCAAGTGGCATATGTCAGAGTCAGACATTCTAGTCATGTCCTATTACAAAATATGAGCAAGTTCTCAAAAGACCAATCATTTGATCACTTGACTACTACAAAATATTATGGAAGATACCCAGTCTTCGATCAAGCCGACATCACCTTCCATATGCACAAAATGCGTTGACAATATTCCATGTTATGGTCAAAAGCGATCAGTGGAACATCCTAGATCAACTTCAGTACTTGCTACTTTCTGCCATTTGTCCCTGCAAAAGAACTTGTATCTTTGAGCAATCTTAGAAAATGACAAGCGCATGCAACGAAATGAAGTCAGGATGGAATAGATGTTATTTTGTAGACCATAATACTGTACAAAATTATGTATATTTCAGTCCAAAAGAGATGATTAAAATAGTACGCTGACTGCTCCTACAAGTTTTGTACAAGAACAGAGATGTTCTATATTTTCAGTCCAAAAGAGATGATATTATCAGGCAAAATGACATTTCCTAATTTATGTAACCCATTGGTACTTGTTAAATCATCAACATCAAAATAGCATAATGTACTAGTTTCTATTCCAAAACTGGAAAAAAGCATCTCCCATTGTTTGCATTCTATCATATCCACGAGCAAGCTCCACCTGTCTTTTCAACAACATTGACAAGAACTTCATAATATTGAAGTAGATAAACTAGATAAGCACCAAGTTAGAAGTTAAGACTACCTTGACATAATCCTCAAACATAAACCTGCTATAAACATGCCTATTTGTACAACAAGCATGGATAATTTCTAAAATATACCCAACAAGCATAAATGCGAGGGTCCATGTTGAACCACCATAAAATGATTTATCAATAAGTCTAGCTTGTCGTATTTCTAGAGGAAACAAGGTCCCCTCCCACTCACTCAGTCACACCTCTCATTTGAGTTGCTACGCGAAGTGAGGAAAGCACTGAAAAAGTGGTCTTCGACTTAAAGTGGTCTTAACCATATCAGACTAATGGGAGATAAGTTCTTTGAATGCCAATGACGATCAATAGAAAGTTTCAAGCAAAATACTGAAATTTATAGTAATAATCAATGCTAAAAAAATGCATCAGCCGGTTCTCTAGCTTGAATTGCATTGGACTGTCGGGAACAAATTTTCCTACCTCAAGCACAAGTGCAGACCCAAAGAGAGCAGTGCGTGTTGGATAGGCATAGACATACATATCTGCACCCGAAGCCCTGCGTACTACAGTATCAAGTGGATAGCCAATCCCCTGCATATCATAATAACAGCAACGTCAACCAAACAAGATTTGCATGCTGCGTGGTTGAAAGCTGAAATGCGAGTGAATCATATGCTAACACAATCTGTAATTGGCTTAACATGAGCACTTTGAAAAGTTTAGTACTTACCATTACATATTGTGGTTTATCTTCGCAAATCCAGCGGTGCACTGGACAACAACACGCCAAAACCAGTCTTTATCTTCGCCACCTGCAAGACCACGAATGGCGTATCTAGCATCACGAATTTAAAATTAGCACGGATTCATGACGGGAAAATGCATATAAGTAACAACTTTTCAAGTATGTGACCAGGATGCATATAATAAGAGTTAGTTCTGGAACTTATGCGATGCAGAGAGTGATGCAATCCCATGAAAAATCATGAACTCAATCGAATAACACACTAGCAACCAGAACCCACTAATTGTACACTGGGATTCTCACAATAAAAATAAACCCATGCCATTCCTCTTTGTGCATTGTCAGTAGTAACAACATCCGTATCAAACCCAATTTTTCTTTTGTAAATGCAATACTACATATTTCAGTAACCATTAAAAAGAAGGGAAAAGTATATTTTTCATCCTTCAACTATTTCGAAAGTATACAAATGGTCCCTCGACTCCAAAACCAGTAAATTTTAATCCCTCAATTTTCAAAACCGGATACGTTTAGTCCCTTATACCGCTTATGATGGTTTCGTGCAGAACATGGAGTGGTTTTTGACTCAGGACTGACAAGTGTTCCCCCAGGCCCCCAGCATATCTGTCCCGTGAGCGGCATATGCCGAGACGAGCTGCAGTACTGAAATATGTGTTGCAGGGAATTAGTGCGTGCGTGCGTGTGTTGTACTTTGATCTCGTGGGTCAGTTGAGTTAGATTATCTTGTATAGAAAATTACATAGGCTGTGTATATCGTACAGATCAAGTAGCTAACTAACCGTATCTCAACCACATGTCTTATAAGCACGTATGCATCACTGCTTGTTAGCATATGCTTCAACTATTTTTACATGCCAAGATCCCGATGCCGCCGGGCCACACCGGACCATAAGGAGGCGCCATGGAACTTGGGACACGGACGTACAGCGAGTTTGAGCTACGACAAGATCGTGCGCCCACCATACACTCCCAGACATGAATGTGCATCGGCGCCTTGCGGGAGCTCGGGATCGCCGTCCTCTGTGAAACGTCACGGTTGGTGCCCCTCCTTCCATCCCATTTACAGCCATGTCAAGTCCAAGCTTAACATGAACCGAAGAAATGTAAGTGCAAAGCTTGTTTTTTGAGGGCCTGCACGAAGAGTACTCGGAGTGCTCATGCACAAGCACCAACGGTGACAGCGACGGCGACAACAACAAGAGCTCACGAGCATCCTGCCTCCAGCACTCCAGCAGCTACCATGTAGGCAGGCAATGCTAGAAAGGCATCCTGCACAGGTCCTTGTTGGGCAGCCTCATCATGGAGACACTGAGCCGCGCCGCCGCCATATTCGCTCATTGCGCACACTGTCGGGCGCAGTTGGCATGCGCTGCCGTTACTTCTTGCGTGTTTCACCTCCCATGTGCACTGCTGCTTGATGGGCATTATGCCGAGCACCTTTCGTGCATGTGTCTGAATCAAAAACCACTCAACGTCCACACAAAAACACCCGAGGGACTAAACTTATCCGGTTTTAAAAGTTGGAGGACTAAGTTTTGCTGGTTTTGAAGTTGAGGGACGATTTCTATACTTTTGAAAGAGTTAAGAACTACAATGGTTTGTCAACTCTTGTTACTAAACTGGTAGTCAGTCAAGCAGACGCTAGTCCTGAACATTCACAGCTCGAATATATTTACTTGTTTTCATAAAAATAAATTGAACTACATTCAGTTGCGCATGAGGTCAAGCTGTTTCATAAACAAAACTTGTAATTTCAAATAGAACCTCAGCCCATGAAAAAGAAAGCTAAAATTAGGAAGAAAAAGATGCAATGATCCAACTTGTACATCAGTTGTAGGAAATTGACCCTCTCTGGAAGAAACTATCACAAATCACAGACAGGAATGGGAATCTAGCGTTCATCTTAACAAGGAGTACTGCATCTCATGGGATAAAAGAAATAGGACTAGATCCATAAATTCTTACAGAAACAAGGGAAATAACGAACATTAAAAGGAGAAAATCTCATCATGCAGTTTAGCAACAGCTTCATGGAGGCGGGGGAGGACAAGGGCGGTTCAATCTCGAGGAAGTACGGCGGTTGCTCCTCAGCTACGGACGGCTCCATGGAAGCGGACAGGACGACCGCCCCTCGGTTGCGGACGGTACGATGAGTCCTCAGGAGCGGATGCCCGAGAAACACCAGGAATGGACGACGGCTCCTCGGAAGCGGACCGGGCGGGATCCATGGCAGCGGACGGCGGGGCGAATCCTACGAATTGATGGCGGGCTAAGGAAGGGGACGCTGGGGGTACGAGATGCCATGGCTGGGGGTACGAGATGCCATGGCTGGGGGTACGAGATGCCATGGCTGGAGTTGACCGGCGTGCAGGTGAGGATCGGTGGCGGGGAGATGGGATCGGCGGCGCAGGTGGGTTAGGGTTTGAGATTCAGATGCGGGGAGGGATGGGGCGGGGGAGGGCGATGAATAGAGGGATGGGCCGTGGGAATAGGAGGCTTAATGGAAATTTCGAGGTTTCGCGTCGCGCGTGCACCACTTTATTGCCGCGCCAATGTTTACAACTGGGTCAAGCACAAGCAACGCCGACACTTTTTCCATGACAAAGAAACGCCAACACATGATGCATTGGTGAAGAAACATACGCCGACACATGGTATGTCTGCAAACCTTTATGTATTGCCGACAAATAGAACATCGGTACTCTAGAGGAACCATGACAATCAATTTGTCGGCGATGTTATTGACAGATAATGTGTCGCTAATGCACAGTTATGCCAACAGATGCATGTTGTCTTTGTAGTGTCGTGGTGTAGTGTACGCGCGGCTACTATCAGGATGTCGGCACGCCAGGAGGTCTTGCTGGACTTGTTTTACCATTGTCGAAATGTCTTGTGCACTGGGATGCCGAGCCTGATAGGATTTCCCTAAGATAAGGGGTGATGATATTATATTTATCACTTCAGCTGATCGTGAGAGCTTGTGATGGGCTAAGTTGGGACACCCCTGCAGGGTTATGATCTTTCGAAAGCCGTGCCCGCGGTTATGTGGCAGATTGGAATTTGTTAATGTCCGGTTGTAGAAAACTTGATAGAGGATCCGAAGTAAAACACACAACTGTGTGAGTAATCGTGACTGTCTCTTTTCATTTTGAGAAGAGAACACGGTGGGGTTATGTTTGACTCGTAGGTAGTTCAGGATATTTAGCGATCACTCTAGTTTGCGACCGTTTGCATAGATGCTCATCTTATTCTTATACTCGTAAGTTAACCACCATATAATGCTTAGCCGCTGCTGCAACCTCACCACTTTACCTCTTCCTACCCATTAAGCTTTGATAGTCTTCTTACCCATGGTTATGGGATTGCTGAGTCCTCGTGGCTCACAGATACTACAACAATAGTTGCAGGTGCAGGTTTCCGATGTCTTACGTGAGAGCGTTGATCGTTGTTTTGGAGTTCTTTCTTCTTCTGCTTCATCGGTTTTGTCAATCCTAAAGGTGCTAACAAAATGTGCAAGCTCCAGCGATCCATCTATGGACAGGTGCAAGCATCTCGGAGTTGGAATATACGCTTTGATAAGTTGATCAAAGCATATAGATTTATACAGACTTGCGGTGAAGCCTGTATTTACAAGAAGTGAGTGGGAGCACTACAACCTTTCTGATAAGTATATGTGAATGACATATTGTTGATCGGAAATGATGTAGAATTTTCTGGAAAGCATAAAGGAGTGTTTGAAAGGAGTTTTTCAAAAAAAGACCTTGGTGAAGCTGCTTACATATTGGGCATCAAGATCTATAGAGATAGATCAAGACGCTTGATAAGACTTTCGATGAGTACATACCTTGATAAGATTTTGAAGTAGTTCAAAATGGATCAGTCAAAGAAGGAGTTCTTGCCTGACTTGTAAGGTGTGAAGTTGAGTAAGACTCAAAGCCAGACCACGACAGAAAAATATAGAGAGAATGAAAGTCATTCCCTATGCCTCAGCCATAGGTTCTATAAAGTATGCCATGCTGTGTACCAAACATGTTGTGTACCTTGCCATGAGTTTGTCAAGGGGGTACAATAGTGATCCAGGAGTAGATCACTGTACAGCGGTCAAAATTATCCTTAGTAACTGGATGACTAAGGAAATGTTTCTCGATTATGGAGGTGATAAAGAGTTCGTCGTAAAGGGTTACGCCGATGCAAGCTTTGACACTAAATCCAGATGACTCTAAGTATCAATCTGGATGCGTATTGAAAGTGGGAGCAATTAGCTAGAGTAGCTCTATGCAGAGTATTGTAGACATAGAAATTTTTGAAATACATACGGATCTGAATGTGACAGACCCGTTGACTAAACTTCTCTCACAAGCAAAACATGATCACACCTTATTACTCTTGGGTATTAATCACATAGCGATGTGAACTAGATTATTGACTCTAGTAAACCCTTTGGGTGTTGGTCACATGGCGATGTGAACTATGGGTAATATTCACATAACGATGTGAACTATCGGTATTAAATCACATGGCGATGTGAGCTAGATTATTGACTCTAGTGCAAGTGGGAGACTGAAGGAAATATGCCCTAGAGGCAATAATAAAGTTGTTATTTATATTTCCTTATATCATGATAAATGTTTATTATTCATGCTAGAATTGTATTAACCGGAAACTTAGTACATGTGTGAATACATAGACAAAACAGAGTGTCCCTAGTATGCCTCTACTAGACTAGCTCATTGATCAAAGATGGTTATGTTTCCTAACCATAGACATGAGTTGTCATTTGATCAACGGGATCCCATCATTAGGAGAATGATGTGATGGACAAGACCCATCCGTTAGCATAGCACTATGATCGTTTAGTTTTTACTGCTATTGCTTTCTTCATGACTTATACATGTTCCTATGACTATGAGATTATGCAACTCCCGAATACTGTAGGATCACCTTGTGTGCTATCAAACGTCACAACGTAACTGGGTGATCATAAAGATGCTCGACAGGTGTCTCCGAAAGTATTCGTGGTGTTGGCATAGATCAAGATTAGGATTTGTCACTCCGAAGTGTCGGAGAGGTATCTCTGGGCCCTCTCGGTAACACACATCATAATAAGCCTTGCAAGCAAAAGACTAATGAGTTAGTCACGAGATGATGTGTTACGGAACGAGAAAAGAGACTTCCCGGTAACGAGATTAACTTAGGTATAGAGATACCGACGATCGAATCTCGGGCAAGTAACATATCGATGACAAAAGGAACAACGTATGTTGTTATGCGGTTTGACCGATAAAGATCTTCGTAGAATATATAGGAGCCAATATGAGCATCCAGGTTCCGCTATTGGTTATTGACCAGAGATGAGTCTCGGTCATGTCTACATAGTTCTCGAACCCGTAGGGTCTGCACGCTTAATGTTTGATCACGATCGGTATTATGAGTTTATGAGTTTTGATGTACCGAAGGTAGTTCGGAGTCCCGGATGAGATCACGGACATGACGAGGAGTCTCGGAATGTCCGAGACATAAAGATTGATATATTGGACGACTATATTCGGACACCGGAAGTGTTCTGGAAAGTTTCGGAATTTACCGGAGTGCCGGGGGGGTTACCGGAACCCCCCCGGGGGAATGGTGGGCCCTGGTGGGCCATAGGGGAGAGAGAGGGAAGCAGCCAGGAGGTGGCGCGCCTCCTCCCTAGGAGGAGTCCGAATAGGACAAGGGGAGGGGGGCGCGGCCCCTCCTTCCCTCTCCCTCTCCCTCTCTTTCCTTCCCCCTTCTTCCTTCTTTGGTAGTTCCTACAAGGAATAGGATTGCAATCCTATTCCTAGTAGGATTGCAGCCCTAGCCACACCATAGGAGGGCCGGCCGGCCTCCCCCCTTGCTCCTTTATATACGGGGGCAGGGGGCACCCAAAGACACACAAGTTGAATTGCTCCAGCCGTGTGCGGTGCCCCCTCCACAGAAACACACCTCGGTCATACCGTCGCAGTGCTTAGGCGAAGCCCTGCGCCGGTAGATACATCATATCCGTCACCACGCCGTCGTGCTGACGAAACTCTCCCGTGAAGCTCAATTGGATCAAGAGCTCGTGGGACGTCATCAACCTGAACGTGCGCTGAACGCGGAGATGTCATACGTTCGATGCTTGATCGGTTGAATCGCGAAGAAGTTCGACTACATCAACCGCGTCACTTGACGCTTCCGCTTCCGGTCTACGAGGGTACGTAGACACACTCTTCCCTCTCGTTGCTATGCATCTGGTAGATAGATCTTGCGTGATCGTAGGAAAATTTTAAAATACTACGTTACCCAACAGTGGCATCAGAGCCAGGTCTATGCGTAGATGATATGCACGAGTAGAACACAATGAGTTGTGGGCGATACTAGTCATACTGCTTACTAGCATGTCGTACTTTGCTTCGGCGGTATTGTGAGATGAAGCGGCCCGGACCGACATTACGCGTACGCTTACGCGAGACTGGTTTCACCGTTACGAGCACTCGTTGCTTAAAGGTGACTGGCAGGTGTCTGTCTCTCTCACTTTAGCTGAATCAAGTGTGGCTACGCCCGGTCCTTGTGAAGGTTAAAACAGCACATACTTGACGAAACATCGTTGTGGTTTTGTATGTGTAGGTAAGAACGGTTCTTGCTAAGCCCGTAGCAGCCACGTAAAACTTGCAACAACAAAGTAGAGGACGTCTAACTTGTTTTTGCAGGGCATGTTGTGATGTGATATGGTCAAGACATGATGAGCTATACGGTTTTGTATGAGATGATCATGTTTTGTAATGTTATCGGCAACTGGCAGGAGCCATATGGTTGTCACTTTATTGTATGAAATGCAATCGCCATGTAATTGCTTTACTTTATCACTAAGCAGTAGCGATAGTCGTAGAAGCAATAGTTGGCGAGACGACAACGATGCTATGATGGAGATCAAGGTGTCGCGCCGGTGACGAAGGTGATCATGACGGTGCTTTGGAGATGGAGATCAAAAGCACAAGATGATGATGGCCATATCATGTCACATATTTTGATTGCATGTGATGTTTATCTTATTATGCTTCTTATTTTGCTTAGAACGACGGTAGCATTATAAGATGATCCCTTACTAAATTTCAAGGTATAAGTGTTCTCCCTGAGTATGCACCGTTGCGAAAGTTCGTCGTGCTGAGACACCACCTGATGATCGGGTGTGATAAGCTCTACGTTCAAATACAACGGGTGTAAGCTAGTTTTGCACACGCAGAGTACTAGGGTTAAACTTGACGAGCCTAGCATATGCAGATATGGCCTCGGAACACTAGAGACCGAAAGGTCGAGCGTGAATCATATAGTAGATATGATCAACATAAGATGTTCACCATTGAAACTACTCCATCTCACGTGATGATCGGACATGGTTTAGTTAATTTGGATCACGTGATCATTTAGATGACCGGAGGGATGTCTATCTAAGTGGGAGTTCTTTAAGTAATATGATTAAATTGAACTTTAATTTATCATGAACTTAGTCCTGGTAGTATTAGCATATCTATGTTGTAGATCAATAGCTCGCGATGTTGCTCCCCGTTTATTTTTTTGTATGTTCCTAGAGAAAACTAAGTTGAAAGATGTTAGTAGCAATGATGCGGAATTGTTCCATGATCTGAGGATTATCCTCATTGTTGCACAGAGAATTATGTCCTTGATGCACCGCTAGGTGACAGACCTATTGCAGGATCAGATGTAGACGTTATGAACGTTTTGACAAAAGCTCGGTATGATGACTACTTGATAGTTTAAGTGCACCATGCTTTACGGCTTAGAACCGGGACTTCAAAAATGTTTTGAACGCCACGGAGCATATAAGATGTTCCAAGAGTTGAAATTAGTATTCATGCCCGTGTCGAGAGGTATAAGACTTCTGACAGTACTTTGCCTACAAGATGTTTCAAGTAAAGGGCAAAGGGAGAGAAGGGGAACTTCAATAAGAATGACAAGCAACTTGTCACTCCCGTGAAGAAACCCAAAGCTAAAAACTCAAGCCTGAAACTAAGTGCTTCTACTGCAAAGGAAATGGTCACTAGAAGTGGAGTTGCCCTAGATACTTGGCGGATAAGAAGGATGGCAAAGTGAACAAAGGTATATTTTGATATACAGATTATTGATGTGTACTTTACTAGTGTTCATAGCAACCCCTGGGTATTTGATACCGGTTCAGTTGCTAAAATTAGTAACTCGAAACGAGAATTGCAGAATAAACAGAGACTAGTTAAAGTTGAAGTGACGATGTGTGTTGGAAGTGGTTCCAAGATTGATATGATCATCATCGCACACTCCCTATACTTTCGGGATTAGTGTAAAACCTAAATAAATGTTATTTGGCATTTGCGTTGAGCATGAATATGATTTGCTCATATTTGTTGCAATACGGTTATTCATTTAAAGTCATAGAATAATTGTTATTTTGTTTACATGGATAAAACCTTTGATGGTCATACACCCAATGAAAATAGTTTGTTGGATCTCGATCGTGGTGATACACATATTCATAATATTGAAGCCAAAAGATGCAAGGTTAATAATGATAGTGCAACTTATTTGTGGCACTGCCGTTTAGGTCATAATGGTGTAAAGCGCATGAAGAAACTCCATAGTGATGGACTTTTGGAATCACTTGATTATGAATCACTTGGTGCTTGCGAACCATGCCTCATGGGCAAGATGACTAAAACTCCGTTCTCCGGAACAATGGAGCGAGCAACAGATTTGTTGGAGATCATACATACAGATGTATGTGGACCAATGAGTGTTGAAGCTCGCGGCGGGTATCGTTATTTTTTGACCTTCACTGATGATTTGAGCAGATATGGGTATATCTACTTAATGAAGCACAAGTCTGAAACATTTGAAAAGTTCAACGAATTTCAGAGTGAAGTGAAGAATCATCGTAACAAGAAAATACGAGTTTCTACGATATGATCGTAGAGGTGAAATATTTGAGTTAGCGAGTTTGGCCTTCAGTAAAAACAATGTGAAATAGTTTCACTACTCACACCACCTGGAACACCACAGTGTAATGGTGTGTCCGAACGTCATAACCGTACTTTATTAGATATGGTGCGATCAATGATGTCTCTTACCGATCTACCACTATCACTTTTGGGGTTATGCATTAGAGACAGCTACATTCACGCTAAATAGGGCACCATCTAAATCCGTTGATACGACACCTTATGAATTGTGGTTTGGCAAGAAACCAAAGTTGTCGTTTCTTAAAGTTTGGGGCTGCGATGCTTATGTGAAAAAGCTTCAACCTGATAAGCTCGAACCCAAATCGGAGAAATGTGTCTTCATAGGATACCCGAAAGAGACTGTTGGGTACACCTTCTATCACAGATCCGAAGGCAAGGTCTTTTTTGCTAAGAGTGGATCCTTTCTAGAGAAGGAGTTTCTCTCGAAAGAAGTGAGTGGGAGGAAAGTAGAACTTGATGAGGTAATTGTACCTTCTCCTGAATTGGGAAGTAGTACATCACAGAAAATTGTTCCAGTGATTCCTACAACAATCCGTGAGGAAGCTAATGATGATGATCATGAAACTTCGGATCAAGTTTCTGCGGAACGTCGTAGATCAACCAGAGTACGTTCCGCACAAGAGTGGTACGGCAACCCAGTTCTGGAAGTCATGTTACTAGACCATGATGAACCTACGAGCTATGAGGAAGCGATGATGAGCCCAGATTCCGCAAAATGGCTTGAGGCCATGAAATCTGAGATGGGATCCATGTATGAGAACAAAGTGTGGACTTTGGTTGACTTGCCCGATGATCGGCAAGCCATCGAAAATAAATGGATCTTCAAGAGGAAGACCGACGCAGACAGTAATGTTACTGTTTACAAAGCTCGACTTGTTGCGAAAGGGTTTCGACAAGTTCAAGGAGTTGACGATGATGAGACTTTCTCACCTGTAGCGATGCTTAAGTCTGTCCGAATCATGTTAGCAATTGCCGCATTTTATGAAATCTGGCAAATGGATAACAAAACTGCATTCTTTAATGGATTTATTAAAGAAGACTTGTATATGATGCAACCAGAAGGTTTTGTCAATCCTAAAGGTGCTAACAAAATGTGCAAGCTCCAGCGATCCATCTATGGACTGGTGCAAGCATCTCGGAGTTGGAATATACGCTTTGATAAGTTGATCAAAGCATATAGATTTATACAGACTTGCGGTGAAGCCTGTATTTACAAGAAGTGAGTGGGAGCACTACAACCTTTCTGATAAGTATATGTGAATGACATATTGTTGATCGGAAATGATGTAGAATTTTCTGGAAAGCATAAAGGAGTGTTTGAAAGGAGTTTTTCAAAGAAAGACCTTGGTGAATCTGCTTACATATTGGGCATCAAGATCTATAGAGATAGATCAAGACGCTTGATAAGACTTTCGATGAGTACATACCTTGATAAGATTTTGAAGTAGTTCAAAATGGATCAGTCAAAGAAGGAGTTCTTGCCTGACTTGTAAGGTGTGAAGTTGAGTAAGACTCAAAGCCAGACCACGGCAGAAAAATATATAGAGAATGAAAGTCATTCCCTATGCCTCAGCCATAGGTTCTATAAAGTATGCCATGCTGTGTACCAAACATGTTGTGTACCTTGCCATGAGTTTGTCAAGGGGGTACAATAGTGATCCAGGAGTAGATCACTGTACAGCGGTCAAAATTATCCTTAGTAACTGGATGACTAAGGAAATGTTTCTCGATTATGGAGGTGATAAAGAGTTCGTCGTAAAGGGTTACGCCGATGCAAGCTTTGACACTAAATCCAGATGACTCTAAGTATCAATCTGGATGCGTATTGAAAGTGGGAGCAATTAGCTAGAGTAGCTCTATGCAGAGCATTGTAGACATAGAAATTTTCGAAATACATACGGATCTGAATGTGACAGACACGTTGACTAAACTTCTCTCACAAGCAAAACATGATCACACCTTATTACTCTTGGGTATTAATCACATAGCGATGTGAACTAGATTATTGACTCTAGTAAACCCTTTGGGTGTTGGTCACATGGCGATGTGAACTATGGGTGTTATTCGCATAACGATGTAAACTATCGGTATTAAATCACATGGCGATGTGAGCTAGATTATTGACTCTAGTGCAAGTGGGAGACTGAAGGAAATATGCCCTAGAGGCAATAATAAAGTTGTTATTTATATTTCCTTATATCATGATAAATGTTTATTATTCATGCTAGAATTGTATTAACCAGAAACTTAGTACATGTGTGAATACATAGACAAAACAGAGTGTCCCTAGTATGCCTCTACTAGACTAGCTCATTGATCAAAGATGGTTATGTTTCCTAACCATAGACATGAGTTGTCATTTGATCAACGGGATCACATCATTAGGAGAATGATGTGATGGACAAGACCCATCCGTTAGCATAGCACTATGATCGTTTAGTTTTTACTGCTATTGCTTTCTTCATGACTTATACATGTTCCTATGACTATGAGATTATGCAACTCCCGAATACTGTAGGATCACATTGTGTGCTATCAAACGTCACAACGTAACTGGGTGATCATAAAGATGCTCGACAGGTGTCTCCGAAAGTATTCGTGGTGTTGGCATAGATCAAGATTAGGATTTGTCACTCCGAAGTGTCGGAGAGGTATCTCTGGGCCCTCTCGGTAACACACATCATAATAAGCCTTGCAAGCAAAAGACTAATGAGTTAGTCACGAGATGATGTGTTACGGAACGAGAAAAGAGACTTGCCGGTAACGAGATTGAACTAGGTATAGAGATACCGACGATCGAATCTCGGGCAAGTAACATATCGATGACAAAAGGAACAACGTATGTTGTTATGCGGTTTGACCGATAAAGATCTTCGTAGAATATGTAGGAGCCAATATGAGCATCCAGGTTCCGCTATTGGTTATTGACCGGAGATGAGTCTCGGTCATGTCTACATAGTTCTCGAACCCGTAGGGTCCGCACGCTTAAGGTTTGATGACGATCGGTATTATGACTTTATGAGTTTTGATGTACCAAAGGTAGTTCGGAGTCCCGGATGAGATCACGGACATGACGAGGAGTCTCGGAATGTCCGAGACATAAAGATTGATATATTGGACGACTATATTCGGACACCGGAAGTGTTCTGGAAAGTTTCGAAATTTACCGAAGTGCCGGGGGGGTTACCGGAACCCCCCGGGGGAATGGTGGGCCCTGGTGGGCCATAGGGGAGAGAGAGGGAAGCAGCCAGGAGGTGGCGCGCCTCCTCCCTAGGAGGAGTCCGAATAGGACAAGGGGAGGGGGCGCGGCCCCTCCTTCCCTCTCCCTCTCCCTCTCTTTCCTTCCCCCTTCTTCCTTCTTTGGTAGTTCCTACTAGGAATAGGATTGCAATCCTATTCCTAGTAGGATTGCAGCCCTAGCCGCACCATAGGAGGGCCGGCCGGCCTCCCCCCTTGCTCCTTTATATACGGGGGCAGGGGGGCACCCAAAGACACACAAGTTGAATTGTTCCAGCCGTGTGCGGTGCCCCCCTCCACAGAAACACACCTCGGTCATACCGTCGCAGTGCTTAGGCGAAGCCCTGCGCCGATAGATACATCATATCCGTCACCACGTCATCGTGCTGACGAAACTCTCCCGTGAAGCTCAACTGGATCAAGAGCTCGTGGGACGTCATCAAGCTGAACGTGCGCTGAACGCGGAGGTGCCGTACGTTCGATGCTTGATCGGTTGAATCGCGAAGAAGTTCGACTACATCAACCGCGTCACTTGACGCTTCCGCTTCCGGTCTACGAGGGTACGTAGACACACTCTTCCCTCTCGTTGCTATGCATCTGGTAGATAGATCTTGCGTGATCGTAGGAAAATTTTAAAATACTACGTTACCCAACAGTGGCATCAGAGCCAGGCCTATGCGTAGATGATATGCACGAGTAGAACACAATGAGTTGTGGGCGATACTAGTCATACTGCTTACTAGCATGTCGTACTTTGCTTCAGCGGTATTGTGAGATGAAGCGGCCCGGACCGACATTACGCGTACGCTTACGCGAGACTGGTTTCACCGTTACGAGCACTCGTTGCTTAAAGGTGACTGGCGGGTGTCTGTCTCTCTCACTTTAGCTGAATCAAGTGTGGCTACGCCCGGTCCTTGTGAAGGTTAAAACAGCACATACTTGAGGAAACATCGTTGTGGTTTTGTATGCGTAGGTAAGAACGGTTCTTGCTAAGCCCGTAGCAGCCACGTAAAACTTGCAACAACAAAGTAGAGGACGTCTAACTTGTTTTTGCAGGGCATGTTGTGATGTGATATGGTCAAGACATGATGAGCTATACGGTTTTGTATGAGATGATCATGTTTTGTAATGTTATCGGCAACTGGCAGGAGCCATATGTTTGTCGCTTTATTGTATGAAATGCAATCGCCATGTAATTGCTTTACTTTATCACTAATCAGTAGCGATAGTCGTAGAAGCAATAGTTGGCGAGACGACAACGATGCTACGATGGAGATCAAGGTGTCACGCCGGTGACGAAGGTGATCCTGACGGTGCTTTGGAGATGGAGATCAAAAGCACAAGATGATGATGGCCATATCATGTCACATATTTTGATTGCATGTGATGTTTATCTTATTATGCTTCTTATTTTGCTTAGAACGACGGTAGCATTATAAGATGATCCCTTACTAAATTTCAAGGTATAAGTGTTCTCCCTGAGTATGCACCGTTGCGAAAGTTCGTCGTGCTGAGACACCACCTGATGATCGGGTGTGATAAGCTCTACGTTCAAATACAAGGGGTGTAAGCCAGTTTTGCACACGCAGAGTACTCGGGTTAAACTTGACGAGCCTAGCATATGCAGATATGGCCTCGGAACACTAGAGACCGAAAGGTCGAGCGTGAATCATATAGTAGATATGATCAACATAAGATGTTCACCATTGAAACTACTCCATCTCACGTGATGATCGGACATGGTTTAGTTAATTTGGATCACGTGATCATTTAGATGACCGGAGGGATGTCTATCTAAGTGGGAGTTCTTTAAGTAATATGATTAAATTGAACTTTAATTTATCATGAACTTAGTCCTGGTAGTATTAGCATATCTATGTTGTAGATCAATAGCTCGCGATGTTGCACCCCGTTTATTTTTTTATATGTTCCTAGAGAAAACTAAGTTGAAAGATGTTAGTAGCAATGATGCGGAATTGTTCCATGATCTGAGGATTATCGTCATTGTTGCACAGAGAATTATGTCCTTGATGCACCGCTAGGTGACAGACCTATTGCAGGAGCAGATGTAGACGTTATGAACGTTTTGACAAAAGCTCGGTATGATGACTACTTGATAGTTTAAGTGCACCATGCTTTACGGCTTAGAACCGGGACTTCAAAAACGTTTTGAACGCCACGGAGCATATAAGATGTTCCAAGAGTTGAAATTAGTATTCATGCCCGTGTCGAGAGGTATAAGACTTCTGACAGTACTTTGCCTACAAGATGTTTCAAGTAAAGGGCAAAGGGAGAGAAGGGGAACTTCAAGAAGAATGACAAGCAACTTGTCACTCCCGTGAAGAAACCCAAAGCTAAAAACTCAAGCCTGAAACTAAGTGCTTCTACTGCAAAGGAAATGGTCACTAGAAGTGGAACTGGCCTAGATACTTGGCGGATAAGAAGGATGGCAAAGTGAACAAAGGTATATTTTGATATACAGATTATTGATGTGTACTTTACTAGTGTTCATAGCAACCCCTGGGTATTTGATACCGGTTCAGTTGCTAAAATTAGTAACTCGAAACGAGAATTGCAGAATGAACAGAGACTAGTTAAAGTTGAAGTGACGATGTGTGTTGGAAGTGGTTCCAAGATTGATATGATCATCATCGCACACTCCCTATACTTTCGGGATTAGTGTAAAACCTAAATAAATGTTATTTGGCATTTGCGTTGAGCATGAATATGATTTGATCATATTTGTTGCAATACGGTTATTCATTTAAAGTCATAGAATAATTGTTATTCTGTTTACATGAATAAAACCTTCGATGGTCATACACCCAATGAAAATAGTTTGTTGGATCTCGATCGTGGTGATACACATATTCATAATATTGAAGCCAAAAGATGCAAGGTTAATAATGATAGTGCAACTTATTTGTGGCACTGCCGTTTAGGTCATAATGGTGTAAAGTGCATGAAGAAACTCCATAGTGATGGACTTTTGGAATCACTTGATTATGAATCACTTGGTGCTTGCGAACCATGCCTCATGGGCAAGATGACTAAAACTCCGTTCTCCGGAACAATGGAGCGAGCAATAGATTTGTTGGAGATCATACATACAGATGTATGTGGACCAATGAGTGTTGAAGCTCGCGGCGGGTATCGTTATTTTTTGACCTTCACTGATGATTTGAGCAGATATGGGTATATCTACTTAATGAAGCACAAGTCTGAAACATTTGAAAAGTTCAAAGAATTTCAGAGTGAAGTGGAGAATCATCGTAACAAGAAAATACGAGTTTCTACGATATGATCGTAGAGGTGAAATATTTGAGTTAGCGAGTTTGGCCTTCAGTAAAAACAATGTGAAATAGTTTCACTACTCACGCCACCTGGAACACCACAGTGTAATGGTGTGTCCGAACGTCATAACCGTACTTTATTAGATATGGTGCGATCGATGATGTCTCTTACCGATCTACCACTATCACTTTTGGGGTTATGCATTAGAGACAGCTACATTCACGCTAAATAGGGCACCATCTAAATCCGTTGATACGACACCTTATGAATTGTGGTTTGGCAAGAAACCAAAGTTGCCGTTTCTTAAAGTTTGGGGCTGCGATGCTTATGTGAAAAAGCTTCAACCTGATAAGCTCGAACCCAAATCGGAGAAATGTGTCTTCATAGGATACCCAAAAGAGTCTGTTGGGTACACCTTCTATCACAGATCCGAAGGCAAGGTCTTTTTTGCTAAGAGTGGATCCTTTCTAGAGAAGGAGTTTCTCTCGAAAGAAGTGAGTGGGAGGAAAGTAGAACTTGATGAGGTAATTGTACCTTCTCCTGAATTGGGAAGTAGTACATCACAGAAAATTGTTCCAGTGATTCCTACAACAATCCGTGAGGAAGCTAATGATGATGATCATGAAACTTCGGATCAAGTTTCTGCGGAACGTCGTAGATCAACCAGAGTACGTTCCGCACAAGAGTGGTATGGCAACCCAGTTATGGAAGTCATGTTACTAGACCATGATGAACCTACGAGCTATGAGGAAGCGATGATGAGCCCAGATTCCGCAAAATGGCTTGAGGCCATGAAATCTGAGATGGAGTCCATGTATGAGAACAAAGTGTGGACTTTGGTTGACTTGCCCGATGATCGGCACGCCATCGAAAATAAATGAATCTTCAAGAGAAAGACCGTCGCAGACAGTAATGTTACTGTTTACAAAGCTCGACTTGTTGCGAAAGGGTTTCGACAAGTTCAAGGAGTTGACGACGATGAGACTTTCTCACCTGTAGCGATGCTTAAGTCTGTCCGAATCATGTTAGCAATTGCCGCATTTTATGAAATCTGGCAAATGGATAACAAAACTGCATTCTTTAATGGATTTATTAAAGAAGACTTGTATATGATGCAACCAGAAGGTTTTGTCAATCCTAAAGGTGCTAACAAAATGTGCAAGCTCCGGCGATCCATCTATGGACTGGTGCAAGCATCTCGGAGTTGGAATATACGCTTTGATAAGTTGATCAAAGCATATAGATTTATACAGACTTGCGGTGAAGCCTGTATTTACAAGAAGTGAGTGGGAGCACTACAACTTTTCTGATAAGTATATGTGAATGACATATTGTTGATCGGAAATGATGTAGAATTTTCTGGAAAGCATAAAGGAGTGTTTGAAAGGAGTTTTTCAAAGAAAGACCTTGGTGAAGCTGCTTACATATTGGGCATCAAGATCTATAGAGATAGATCAAGACGCTTGATAAGACTTTCGATGAGTACATACCTTGATAAGATTTTGATGTAGTTCAAAATGGATCAGTCAAAGAAGGAGTTCTTGCCTGACTTGTAAGGTGTGAAGTTGAGTAAGACTCAAAGCCAGACCACGGCAGAAAAATATAGAGAGAATGAAAGTCATTCCCTATGCCTCAGCCATAGGTTCTATAAAGTATGCCATGCTGTGTACCAAACATGTTGTGTACCTTGCCATGAGTTTGTCAAGGGGGTACAATAGTGGTCCAGGAGTAAATCACTGTACAGCGGTCAAAATTATCCTTAGTAACTGGATGACTAAGGAAATGTTTCTCGATTATGGAGGTGATAAAGAGTTCGTCGTAAAGGGTTACGCCAATGCAAGCTTTGACACTAAATCCAGATGACTCTAAGTATCAATCTGGATGCGTATTGAAAGTGGGATCAATTAGCTAGAGTAGCTCTATGCAGAGCATTGTAGACATAGAAATTTTCGAAATACATATGGATCTGAATGTGACAGACCCGTTGACTAAACTTCTCTCACAAGCAAAACATGATCACACCTTATTACTCTTGGGTATTAATCACATAGCGATGTGAACTAGATTATTGACTCTACTAAACCCTTTGGGTGTTGGTCACATGGCGATGTGAACTATGGGTGTTATTCGCATAACGATGTGAACTATCGGTATTAAATCACATGGCGATGTGAGCTAGATTATTGACTCTAGTGCAAGTGGGAGACTGAAGGAAATATGCCCTAGAGGCAATAATAAAGTTGTTATTTATATTTCCTTATATCATGATAAATGTTTATTATTCATGCTAGAATTGTATTAACCGGAAACTTAGTACATGTGTGAATACATAGACAAAACAGAGTGTCCCTAGTATGCCTCTACTAGACTAGCTCATTGATCAAAGATGGTTATGTTTCCTAACCATAGACATGAGTTGTCATTTGATCAACGGGATCACATCATTAGGAGAATGATGTGATGGACAAGACCCATCCGTTAGCATAGCACTATGATCGTTTAGTTTTTACTGCTATTGCTTTCTTCATGACTTATACATGTTCCTATGACTATGAGATTATGCAACTCCCGAATACTGTAGGATCACCTTGTGTGCTATCAAACGTCACAACGTAACTGGGTGATCATAAAGATGCTCGACAGGTGTCTCCGAAAGTATTCGTGGTGTTGGCATAGATCAAGATTAGGATTTGTCACTCCGAAGTGTCGGAGAGGTATCTCTGGGCCCTCTCGGTAACACACATCATAATAAGCCTTGCAAGCAAAAGACTAATGAGTTAGTCACGAGATGATGTGTTACGGAACGAGAAAAGAGACTTGCCGGTAACGAGATTGAACTAGGTATAGAGATACCGACGATCGAATCTCGGGCAAGTAACATATCGATGACAAAAGGAACAACGTATGTTGTTATGCGGTTTGACCGAGAAAGATCTTCGTAGAATATGTAGGAGCCAATATGAGCATCCAGGTTCCGCTATTGGTTATTGACCGGAGATGAGTCTCGGTCATGTCTACATAGTTCTCGAACCCGTAGGGTCCGCACGCTTAACGTTTGATGACGATCGGTATTATGAGTTTATGAGTTTTGATGTACCGAAGGTAGTTCGGAGTCCCGGATGAGATCACGGACATGACGAGGAGTCTCGGAATGTCCGAGACATAAAGATTGATATATTGGACGACTATATTCGGACACCGGAAGTGTTCTGGAAAGTTTCGGAATTTACCGGAGTGCCGGGGGGGTTACCGGAACCCCCCGGGGGAATGGTGGGCCCTGGTGGGCCATAGGGGAGAGAGAGGGCAGCAGCCAGGAGGTGCCGCGCCTCCTCCCTAGGAGGAGTCCGAATAGGACAAGGGGAGGGGGGAGCGGCCCCTCCTTCCCTCTCCCTCTCCCTCTCTTTCCTTCCCCCTTCTTCCTTCTTTGGTAGTTCCTACTAGGAATAGGATTGCAATCCTATTCCTAGTAGGATTGCAGCCCTAGCCGCACCATAGGAGGGTCGGCCGGCCTCCCCCCTTGCTCCTTTATATACGGGGGCAGGGGGGCACCCAAAGACACACAAGTTGAATTGTTCCAGCCGTGTGCGGTGCCCCCCTCCACAGAAACACACCTCGGTCATACCGTCGCAGTGCTTAGGCGAAGCCCTGCGCCGGTAGATACATCATATCCGTCACCACGCCGTCGTGCTGACGAAACTCTCCCGTGAAGCTCAACTGGATCAAGAGCTCGTGGGACGTCATCAAGCTGAACGTGTGCTGAACGCGGAGGTGTCGTACGTTCGATGCTTGATCGGTTGAATCGCGAAGAAGTTCGACTACATCAACCGCGTCACTTGACGCTTCCGCTTCCGGTCTACGAGGGTACGTAGACACACTCTTCCCTCTCGTTGCTATGCATCTGGTAGATAGATCTTGCGTGATCGTAGGAAAATTTTAAAATACTACATTACCCAACAGGGGTTATGTTTGACTCGTAGGTAGTTCAGGATCTTTAGCGATCACTCTAGTTTGCGACCGTTTGCATAGATGCTCATCTTATTCTTGTACTCGTAAGTTAACCACCATATATTGCTTAGCCGCTGCTGCAACCTCACCACTTTACCTCTTCCTACCCATTAAGCTTTGATAGTCTTGTTACCCATGGTTATGGGATTGCTGAGTCCTCGTGGCTCACAGATACTACAACAATAGTTGCAGGTGCAGGTTTCCGATGTCTTACGTGAGAGCGTTGATCGTTGTTTTGGAGTTCTTTCTTCTTCTGCTTCATCGGTCTTGGGTTAGGTTTCGGGTCGGCAGCCTGGGATAGCAGATGGATGTCGTTGTTCTTTTTCATGTTTGCATCTGTAGCCGGATGCTTTGTATTGATGTTGTTGTATTCATGTGACTTGTATGTATTGTTGTATCCCCCTTGTATGTATGTAATGGTACGATGTAATGATATCCATCTTGCTAAGTGCCTGAAATGCGGTTGTGCCCCAATCACGTAAGTGTCACGTGATCGGGATAGAATCGCATCTTGGGCATGACAGAAGCCTCTAGTAAAACCTATGGCCCTAGCTGTACTTTCCATCATATAAGTTTCCAATATACAATACTAGTTTCCGATTAACTATTTTGCAATCTTTTACTTTCCAATCTATGAACCAAAAATACCAATTATATTTACTTTACAGTTTGTCTATCTCTATCATATCTCACTTTTACAAGTAACCGTGAAGCGATTGACAACCCCTTTACTGCGTTGGGTACAAGTTGTTTATTGTTTGTGCAGGTATTTGGTGACTTGCATGTTGTCTCCAACTGGATGGATACATTGGTTCTCAAACTGAGGGAAATACTTACTCTACTTTGCTACATCGCCCTTTCCTCTTCATGGGAAAAACCAACACAAGCTCAAGAGGTAGCTGTGTGCTCCGCCAGGATTAAATGCTAAAGCCTACTCGCAGATCAATGTTTTACTTCCTATTTCTTTTTGTTTGATGGGAAGTGTTTTTTGTGTTATAGTACAACCCTATTCCAATGGGATGTGTTATGGATTATTGGCATTGGCGTCCATTGATTGTTGTACAAACATAATACATGCCAGTTGGGATGTTTGAAGCCTCAACCATATTTGAAGCCAAAAATTGCCAATTGCTCTTAGATTCTTGCAAGCACAAGAATAAATTCAGCGTACCTCGTACTGACTGGCTAGGCAGCCGAGAAGAAGACAACGGGTAGTAACCGGACTATGGGTGTTGCCCTCACCCCCGTAACCGACCGCACCACGGCACCATCGGACCACCATCGCCGCCGGAATCAAACTACTGCACTTGCGCGCCTATCGCACCGCAACCCACCTCATGAGCAATTGAGCAGGCAGGCTCAGTCATTGAGACAATCTTATCCGCTAGAAAAGTAAAGGTAAGGATTAGTGCCGCTGCTCTCCCCAATTTGAAACATTGCTCCTCCCGCTCTCCATGTCGATGGCGGCGAATCGATGACCAACTGAGGATTTGTGCCGCTGCAAGCCAGGGTTTCTGACACGTCGTGCAGGCAGGCACCAAATCGACGGGCAGGGATGGGGGAAAGGCGAAGACTTTATTTTTTATTTTTTTATTTATGAGGTAGAAAAAGATGGAGGCAAGAAAGTCGGTTATGTTCATTTAGCGAGCGAAGGAATAACCGTTCGACCAACCGATTGAGGTAAAAAAAGTCTCCTTGCAACCCAACCGCCTAACCGCCTACTCCAAGTCCAACTCGCGTCAATAAATCAGCACGACTCGGGGAACGGCGTCTCTTGCAAACTACAAACTTCGTCGAAGAACAATCGAAGAAGCTATGGACATAACTGCGCCGCCTGCGAGTGATGACGACCTAGTTTGCATCCTGCGCTCGCTGCGGTGGGGTCAGAATATGCCCCCGTGTGTGAACAAGCGTGACATGTGCGTCGACATGCCGGAGGTGGTGACCGCGGCCTGCAAGGCCGCTCCCGATGGCGATGGGAGGCTGGTCTTCTACATCTTAACGGGCTTTCGTTCCAAGGGCGGTGGGAGCATGAAGGAGAGTGTCTTGCTAGTTCCTAGTGGCGTGCCACTTGAGGAGACCGCCTTCTCCGTGGACGCCCAAACAATATGCATTTTTTCCATCTTCAAGTAGCCCGCGCGGAGCATGCGGCTGGTGCGGACTTCTTGGCTGCCTTTGAAACAGAGTCGGGTAAGTATGTAGCAGGTAGGCCTTCCGGTGCCATCGAGAGCGGGGTTGCAAGTTTCATTGAAAATGTTAGGGGTTTAGGTGTAAATGCCGCACTCGCTGATCAACAGAGGCATCATCTGATTCCAGCGCAACAAGCGGAGGACAAGAATTAGCTCGTCGTCGTTGTGGGGGGGG
>LR738714.1:840864660-840941507 GCA_902687465.1 Secale cereale
AAAATTCGACCCGCAAAACGCGTTTACGGTTTCACGAAGATAGCGTTTGCGGGTCGAAAACATGCGCGGCCGATCAGATACCGTATCTCAACCTGCATAATTTTAAAAAACTGTTTTGCGGGAGAAATTGCACAAACATAGTTCATCACGTCACATACTGCAAAGTTCATACACACTACATGATCAACAAATTAAGCATAGATCATACTACATGCTACGTTAATTAGTAGTAGAGGGGGTCGGATCTGGCCGGCGAGGTCGCGGCAAAATGGACGACGCCGTGGAGGCCGAGCGCCGCTCAATCCTCCTCGCCGGAGCTGCACATGTCGACGTACTTCGCCGCCTGCTTCGTGCGGATGCGGCGCCACTCCTCAGCCTTCTCGTTGGCGGCGATGTTGTCGGCGACCGTCTGACGTCACTGGAGGGCTTCGAGCTCCTCGGCGTGGCGTCTGCGCTCCGCCTCCTCGCGCACGCTCCACTCGGTGATGGCGGCAGCAATGGCGTCGAAGTCCGAGACGTAGTCCTCGGGCCCGACGACACCGCGGCGGCCGAGCGGAGCGGGCTCCTCCGGCTCTTCCTCATGGTCCGAGCACTCCGTCTTCACGGGGGCAAAGCCCGCGCCGGAGGACGAGGAGGATCCAGCGTAGGAAGACCTCGCGGAGGAGAAGGACGCGCGCCGGCGGTCATACTCCTCCGTCTCGCGGCGGTTGAACGTCGCCGGCAGGGACATCCCTTGGTTGGTCCACCTGCGGGCGCCGCGCTTCCTCGCACCGTCCGACCGGACGCGCCGCTCGAGCTCCGGGTCACTCTCACGGCCGGATCTGCTGCCGGAGCCGCGTCCGGAGCTCCACATGCGGCCCCACATGACGGCTGGAGGCGGGGCAGGTGGTCGCCGGAGGCGAGAAATGCGGGGAAGGAAAAGGGGAATCGGGTAGCTTGCGGCGGCGGGGGATAGGGTTTAGACCCACAAAAGGGTCGCCGAACCGCAGTTATAGTGCTCGGGACGTGCGGTTTGCGGCTGCGGCAAAAACTTTTGCGGGCCGGGCGTTATGCGGGGACTGCTAGACTTGCTCTTAGCTTTTGAGCTTTGTAAATGCATCTCCAACACACGCGCGAACGCTTCTTTTTTTACAGTGCCGAAATACCATTTTTGTGCGCTCGGTAAGTGTTTTGCTTTAGCAGAAGCGCTATATATTGTGCACCGCAGAAGCGTTCAGCAGACGCACTAAATTAAAGCGCGCGTCTAGCAGAAACAACATTTCCCAGTCAACATAGAACTAACAAGATCAAACACACATAAAATAAATCAACAATAAAAAGTTTCATTATTATTACAACTCAAAAAAATAGTTTACTTGCCAGTACATAAAATAGTTCACGAACAACGCAACGAATAGTCAACAGTACAAGAAACATACAACACCAAATTAGTTTTGTTCCCCATTTCATGGTCACACTAGTAGAAAACAGGGCTTTGGTCCAGGTCTGCCAAGCCCATTAGTCCCTGTTCTGTCACGAACCGGGATCCATGGGGCATAGGTCCCGGTTCATGAGCTCAGAGGGCCGGCCGGGCCTCGTGGGGCATTGGTCCCGGTTCTGTCCCCATTGGTCCCGGTTCCAGACATGAACTGGGATCAATGGGCCTTGCTCATGGCCCACAAACATTGGTCCCAGTTCGTGGCTGGAACCGGGACCAAAGGGGGGCTTTTCGTCCCGGTTTCAGCCACGAACCGGGACCAATGAGGTGCCTATATATACCCCCTTGCCCGCGAGCACACCACTCCACTGCTCTGTTTTTTTCTGGCCGGCGAGGGGAGAGCTTTGTAGTGCTCTAGCTCACCTCCTATGCACATGAAGTGTTCGATGAAATGCCCTAGCCACACTACTTAAGCTTTCTCCTCTCGAAGCTCCTTGTCCAAGCTCCATTTTCCTCAAGATTTGTCTAGGTTTGCCCGTCCCTCCTGTCGCGTCCCTTAAAAATGATGAACAACAATTCGGTTACTTCGGTGTATGTGGTTTTTCCGAACTGAAAACTGACTTAAAATTGAACACCAAATAGTGTCTATTTTTAAATCCAAACCGAATAACCAAGAACTGATTTAGCCTATACTTAGGTTAAAACGGTTCGGTTTCGGTTTTCAGGTTAAAAGTGCTCACCCCTACATGCCAGATGGAAACAAAACTAGATCTTAAATAATGGATAGTCCATAATAGTTGGGATAGTCTTAAAATATGCATGAAGTCTTAGCGAAAGGAAACGAGAGTAGAAGTTGTAGTTGCAATTAATAATCTATGGTACGATGAAGGAAGAAAAGGAATATATTTTTTGATGTTCAACGATCTTAGCGCAAAGAATAAAGAGATGTGGACTGCCCATAATAGTTGAAACCATCTTAAAATTTGATTAGCGTCTTAGCGAAAAAAATAAGAATTTAAATTGTAGTTGTTATTAGTAATCCGTGGTATGATGAAGAAAATAGAAAAGAAAAACTTGATGATCAACGATCTTAGCGGCATGAAATAATAGAGAAGAGAAGGGAAAAAAAAAGACTTACATCACTGGTATGGTGGGCCAGTGAACGCTTTTTTCCTCGGCAGACCTGATAGGCCAAGCTTAGCTAGGATAAGCTGGCTCATTTCTGCGTCGTGGGAGTCGCCTCAGCAAACTCGATCGACCAGCGACCAACTAGCATGGCTGGTCCGTGAATGCTTCCTAAGCCGATACAGCGATCAGTGCAAGGCTATATCAGCTGGCTACATTGCTTGCACGGGAGCGGTGTGGTACTAAACTGTGTCGCTGGCTGTGCTCGTTCCCGGTCGGCATCAACCAACTCGGACAGCCTTCCATACTTATCCAACGCATAGTACTAGTATAATTTTTACGGCGGCTGCTAGTCTGCCGTCCGATCTGGACGAGATATTCGGTTACACTGTCGTCTCAACTAAGCTCACGTAGAGAGGGTAGTTTGAATTAAGGACAGTATAACCGCACCTAAAGCGAGCCCTCTTAGCGAATTGTGTTTTCGACCGTCCGTTTTCGTGATCTGACCGTTTTCAACCGTTGGATCTGATGTGGACAGCCATTAATCCCGCACTAGCCCAGCTGTCCTATGGGCTGCTGCTCCGGTGGCCGAAAGGGAGCCCTCTGGTAATCTGGGCCTTTTTCTCAGCCCAATTAGCGTCGAGCGTGTGAGAGACGAAGAGAGGCCGAACGATCCATCACTGTGAAGGGGCGACCCAACGCGGACGGTCGCTGAGAGGGGCGACCTTTGGTCGTTCTCTAGCTCGCCACCGGCGAATCTGACACGCCGCCGCCCCCGCCCCCGCCCCCTCCATCCCCACTCCCCTCCCCGAGATCTCTACGCGACGCCGAAGTTCGTTGCCGACCCGACGGATCAGATCGGGCTGACGTGTGCCGCCACCAAGGTATCCCTTAGACGAGTCATCTCAGTCCCCCCACCATCTAGGTCAACCTCGTCCTCCACCGGCTTCATCTCAATCCGTCGCTGAGGTCCTCCCCGTGTTTCTCCGCCCAACTACTCAGGCCCGACTACGCCAGCGCGTTGGCGCTCCTCCGACCCGATTCCATGTCGTCCAGCACCTCGCAACGTTGACAGGCTGCTCCTCCGCCCGCCCCTGCCCATGTCCAATGCCCGCAGCCTTCTGAGGCCCTCCCCAACGCCACCAACCACGTTGCATAAGTTTTACTTCTTTGTTTAATTCAGATCTCAGCTGATGCAGCGAGCAGTTTGAATATTAGACATGTTTTGTAGTGTGTAAGAGGTATTGTATTTGTATTACATATACTGTGTAGAGGGTGCAGTGAGCGGCAGGTCTCATGAGCCTCTGCACTCCAGGAATAACCCTCTTACTATCATTGCGATAAGACTATGTTTTCGGCCAGGCCTTTCTCCAATCATAAACATAAGATTTGTCTAATGGTATATAGGTGCAGCTGCTTGGGCATGGACAGTCGGACACCTCCAGCCTCACAACGCTCCATGGAAAGCTAACGCAGGTGACATGGGTGGGGCTTACGGCTTACCCAATCTGGTGGTGGCCTCGTAATTTTGTGTGTGCTTACAATTAGGAATAAATGATGATGTGATTTCTAGAGTTTGTTGTTTGATCAAACTGTTGTCCACTGAAATACTCGTGGTATTTTCTGTATGGCTTGATTTAGTGGAAAACGGGTAGTTATAATGCATTCAATGGGAGGGGCAGCTAGGTTGATCCTTTATCCATGAACAGTTGGACAAATCTTTCTCCATTGTAGGTTGAGTCATTGTCCTTCCGTGTGAGGTTTATATTTATTTCAATAGTTACTTTGATCCGCATGCATGTCAAATATTTTGAACGCTCATGTGCTTGACTCGAAATATTATTGTCTCTCTGATGAGCCTCCCAAGTCTTGACTCCACTTAGTACCACCAAAGATGGAAGGCCCCCAATTGATGAAACCAACTCGACATGGCGAGGCAAGTCAAACTGAAACTTTGCCGCATACTCCCTGCTCTCATACGAAGTAGATTTAAGATCACATAAGCTTTTTTATCTACGTTAAGGCTTGAAGTTAATTAAAAGCTAAGTATTTATAGTAGACTCATTGGATGATAATTGTACAAGTAAACTCCTAATGAAGTTATTTTGTTTTCTCTCACTACATGCTCATG
Source organism: Secale cereale (assembly GCA_902687465.1). NCBI lineage: Eukaryota > Viridiplantae > Streptophyta > Magnoliopsida > Poales > Poaceae > Secale > Secale cereale. The sequence continues at coordinate 840,869,334 of LR738714.1, forward strand.
TTAGTGCGTGCTAATCCAATTTAGATGGGTTGCATGCTGATGGTCTGTAGGTTACCATGAAGGTCAGGTTCATCCTATTTAATTAGTAGTACTATTGATGCTGACGGTTTACTAAGGAGGATTAGCACATGATCTTCGTAATGGTATTTTCTTACCAATTTTTTTTTAGAATCGTGTATTCAGGTAATCTGGCACCCTATACACCTTATGACTTTTTAGTTGTTAGGACACCTTCTCAGGGCTTCGGTCTCAAAATGGAGAAATACATGGTTTTGGCTTCTTCAATGTTTTTCAGAGAGCTTTTCCAATGGCTATATACCATACGTACACAGCTTAAGAGAAGATAGATGATTCAGAATATGTTTCTTGGTGTTAGAATATGTGAAAAAAATAAAGTATTTATGATAGTGGATCAGTTGTCACTTCATATAAATGTACCATATCACCTCTACTGATGCATTGCAATTTCAGATTTCATCGAATGTTTATATATCCATCTTTTTCAGATAAATCTCAACTGAACGTTTATTTTTCACAGCCAACTGCAAGTCTTGCTACTATGTTATCTGTGGGATTTCACACCGATTTTTTTTAGCATAGTGGTTTTACTTAGTAGTACCACTTATGCTATACCTGCACCACACATCCTAAATTCCTTGATTCGTGGGTTTCTGAAACTGCAAATTTGCCTTTCATAATTATTACTTGCATGTTTATGCAGCTTAACACATTTGATTACGTTGAGCTTGTTTGTAATAATCCTCACATGAGTTGAGGGATCATGTTAATATTTTTTAAATACTCCTACCAATGTTTTTGTCAAATAGACGGGCGCGGCAACGCGCGCCTATCATGATCTAGTTTCTCTTAAAATAAGAGCATGCATGCGGTCGGATGTGACGCGCTCATGCATGCAGCTAGCTAGTGGGATGGTGCGCCATGCACTTACCCCTTCCTTTTCCTTTCTTTTCTCCCGGACGTGGAGGATGCTATCTATGCGAGGCAATCCCGGGATGATGGCGAAGATTTCGGGAGAGGTAGTTAGAGCAACTCTTGCAGACCCCGCAAAAATTCGACCCGCAAAACGCATTTGCGGTTTCACGAAGATAGCGTTTGCGGGTCGAAAACATGCGCGGCTGATCAGATACCGTATCTCAACCTGCATAATTTTAAAAAACTGTTTTCCGGGAGAAATTGCACAAACATAGTTCATCACATCACATAGTGCAAAGTTCAAACACACTACATGATCAACAAATTAAGCATAGATCATACTACATGCTACGTTAACTAGTAGTAGAGGGGGTTGGATCTGGCCGGCGAGGTCGCGGCAAAATGGACGACGCCGTGGAGGCCGAGCGCCGCTCAATCCTCCTCGCCGGAGCTGCACATGTCGACGTACTTCGCCGCCTGTTTCGCGCGGATGCGGCGCCACTCCTAAGCCTTCTCGTTGGCGGCGATGTTGTCGGCGACCGCTTGCCGTCACTGGAGGGCTTCGAACTCCTCGGCGTGGCGCCGGCGCTCCGCCTCCTCGCACACGCTCCACTCGGCGATGGCGGCAGCAACGGCGTCGAAGTCCGAGACGTAGTCCTCGGGCCCGACGACACCGCGGCGGCCAAGCGGAGCGGGCTCCTCCTTCACCTGGACGAAGGGGAACGGCGCCGGCTCTTCCTCGTCGTCCGACCACTCCGTCTTCACGGGGGCAAAGCCCGCGCCGGAGGACGAGGGGGATCCGGCGTAGGAAGACCTCGCGGAGCAGAAGGACGCGCGCCGGCGGTCGTACTCCTCCGTCTCGCGGCGGTTGAACCTCGCCGGTGGAGACATCCCTTGGTTGGTCCACCTGCGGGCGCCGCGTTTCCTCGCGTCGTCCGATCGGACGCGCCGCTCGAGCTCCGGGCCACTCTCACGGCCGGATCTGCTGTCGGAGCCGCGTCCGGAGCTCCACATGCGGCCCCACATGACGGCTGGAGGCGGGGCGGGTGGTCGCCGGTGGCGAGAAATGCGGGGAAGGAAAAGGGGAATCGGGTGGCTCGCGGCGGCGGGGGGATAGGGTTTAGACCCACAAAAGGGTCGCCGAACCGCAGTTATAGTGCTCGGGACGTGCGGTTTGCGGCTGCGGCAAAAACTTTTGCGGGACGGCCGAGTATGCGGGCTCCGTTCTGGCCAGTACATAAAATAGTTTCTTTATTATTGCAACTCAAACAAATAGTTTACTTTCCAGTACATAAAATAGTTCACGAACAACGCAACAAATAGTCAACAGTACAACAAACATACAACACCAAATTAGTTTTGTTTCCCATTTCATGATCACACTAATAGAAAACAAGGCTTTGGTCCAGGTCTGCCAAGCCCATTAGTCCCGGTTCTGTCACGAACCGGGACCCATGGGGCATAGGTCCCGGTTCATGACCCCAGAGGGCCGGCCGGGCCTCGTGGGGCATTGGTCCCGGTTCATCTGTCCCCATTGATCCCGGTTCCAGACACGAACTGGGATCAATGGGCCTTGCTCATGGCCTACAAACATTGGTCCTGGTTTGTGGCTGGAACCTGGACCAAAGGGGGGCTTTTAGTCTCGGTTTTAGCCACGAACCGGGACCAATGAGGTACCTATATATACCGCCTTGCCCGCTAGCGCACCACTCCACTGCTCTATTTTTTCTGGCCGGCGAGGGGAGAGCTTTGTAGTGCTCTAGCTCACATCTTATGCACATGAAGTGTTCGACGAAATGCTCTAGCCACACTACTTAAGCTTTTTCCTCTCGAAGCTCCTTGTCCAAGCTCCATTTTGCTCAAGATTTTTCTAGGTTTGCCGGTCCCTCCTGTCCCGTCCCTGTCCTCACCGTCGTTATTCGCCCGCGCCAATCTCGTCGCCGGCACCACTGTGGTGAGCCTCTTATTCGTATCTTCTTTCTAAAAGAAAAAAATTTCTTACTTGTATGATTTAGAAAGATATTTGTATAATTGTTTTATTTTTATTATTGTTTGTTACTATATAGTGCGGTGGTTTTGGTATCCGCCCTAGTCGGCCCTCGTCCTTTCTATGATTCGGATGTGGTATAGTATCTTTAACTTATAACTATTTGTTTTAGTGTTTATGACAATTATGCCGACAAACGTGACATAGATGTTTTTTAACCGGAAATTCCAACCAACCCTCTCTTGGAGAGGTTAAATTTATTTGAAAAATAAAAGATTTACTTGAACTAAAAATTGGAAAAAACTGAGGAGGAGAAAATGGAATTGGAGTTGCATGTTGCGGAAGTCGTCGATGATCACAAGATCAAGATGGACCCTATTGTCAAAAGGTTAAATTTAGTTAAAGAAGAAATCAATTACTTGAAGGAAAAATTAAAAAAATTGAGGAGGAGAAGATGATATTGAAGTTGCATGTTGCGGATGTCGTCGATGATCACAAGATCAAGATGGATGCCATGCGCTTAAAGATTAGAATGATTAGAAAATATGACATTCATACCGAGGCTTGGTATCATTATGCCGTTGGATCAATTGTTACCTTGGTTGCGATTATGATCGTAGTTGTTGTTTTATTGAAATGTTTTACATAGTTTCAATATATCATTTAATTTGATCCTCTCGAGAACTATGTATGTACTTTGGTTTTAATGTGATGATGAGCCTCTATTAATTTGGTCACACATATCTATTCATGATGTTCTATAATGGTTTTTGACACACTTAATTATATATAAGGCACGCAGATGAACCGACAATGGATGTACGGTGACAGACGCACCTCCGAGTTTATTAAGGGCATGCATAATTTTCTCGAAGTGGCTGAGGCAAACAAGAAGAATGGTTTTGGAGCAAAATATGCCCTAGAGGAAATAATAAAGTTGTTATTTATATTTCCTTATATCATGGTAAATGTTTATTATTCATGCTAGAATTGTATTAACGGGAAACATGGTACATGTGTGAATATATCGACAAACAAAGTGTCACTAATATGCCTCTACTTGACTAGCTCGTTGAATTAAAGATGGTTATGTTTCCTAGCCATAGACATGAGTTGTCATTTGATTAACAGGATCACATCATTGGTGAATGATGTGATGGACTTGACCCATTCCGTTAGCTTAGCACTTGATCGTTTAGTTTTACTTTTATTGCTTTCTTCATGACTTATACATGTTCCTATGACTATGAGATTATGCAACTCCCAAATACCGGAGGAACACCTTGTGTGCTATCAAACGTCACAACGTAACTGGGTGATTATAAAGATGCTCTACAGGTGTATCCGCAGGTATTGAAGGAAATATGCCCTAGAGGCAATAATAAAGTTATTATTTATTTCCTTATATCATGATAAATGTTTATTATTCATGCTAGAATTGTATTAACCGGAAACTTAATACATGAGTGAATACATAGACAAAACAGAGTGTCCCTAGTATGCCTCTACTAGACTAGCTCATTGATCAAAGATGGTTATGTTTCCTAGCCATAGACATGAGTTGTCATTTGATCAACGGGATCACATCATTAGGAGAATGATCTGATGGACAAGACCCATCCGTTAGCTTAGCACTATGATCGTTTAAGTTTTACTGCTATTGCTTTCTTCATGACTTATACATGTTCCTATGACTATGAGATTATGCAACTCCCGAATACCGAAGGAACACTTTGTGTGCTACCAAACGTCACAACGTAACTAGGTGATTATAAAGGTACTCTTCAGGTGTCTCCGAAGGTACTTGTTGGGATGGCATATTTCGAGATTAGGATTTGTCACTCCGATTGTCGGAGAGGTATCTCTGGGCCCACTCGGTAATGCACATCACTATAAGCCTTGCAAGCATTGCAGCTAATGAGTTAGTTGCGGGATGATGTATTACGGAACGAGTAAAGAGACTTGTTGGTAACGAGATTGAACTAGGTATTGAGATACCGACGATCGAATCTCGGGCATGTAACATACCGATGACAAAGGGAACAATGTATGTTGTTATGCGGTTTGACCGATAAAGATCTTCGTAGAATATGTGGGAGCCAATATGAGCATCCAGGTTCCGCTATTGGTTATTGACCGGAGACGTGTCTCGGTCATGTCTACATAGTTCTCGAACCCGTAGGGTCCGCACGCTTAAGGTTTCGATGATAGTTTTATTATGAGTTTATGAGTTTTGATGTACCGAAGGAGTTCGGAGTCCCGGATGAGATCGGGGACATGACGAGGAGTCTCAAAATGGTTGAGACGTAAAAATCGATATATTGGACGACTATATTCGGACATCGGAAAGGTTCCGAGTGATTCGGGTATTTTCGGAGTACCGGGGAGTTACGGGAATAGAGGAGAGAGGCCAAAAGGAGGGAGGCGTGCACCCCCCTTCTGGTCCGAATTGGACAAGGGGTGCAGCCCCCTTTTCCTTCTCCCTCTCCCCCTCTTTCCTTCTCTCCTACTCCGGAAAGGAAAGGGGAATCCTACTAGGACTTGGGAGTCCTAGTAGGACTCCCCACACTTGGTGCGCCCCCTCTAGGGCCGGCCTCTCCCTCCCTCTATATACGGGGGCAGGGGGCACCTCTAGACACAACAATTGATCTCTTGATCTCTTAGCCGTGTGCGGTGCCCCCCTCCACCATAGTTCTCCTTGATAAATATTGTAGCAGTGCTTAGGCGAAGCCCTGCGACGGTAGAACATCAAGATCGTCACCACGCCGTCGTGCTGACGGAACTCTCCCTCAACACTTGGCCTGATCAGAGTTCGAGGGACGTCATCGAGCTGAACGTGTGCTAGAACTCGGAGGTGCCTTAGTTTCGGTGCTTGATCGGTCGGGCCGTGAAGACGTACGACTACATCAACCGCGTTGTTCTAACGCTTCCGCTTTCGGTCTACGAGGGTACGTAGACTCACTCTCCCCTCTCGTTGCTATGCATCTGGTAGATAGATCTTGCGTGATCGTAGGAAAATTTTAAAATACTTCGTTCCGCAACAGTGGCATCATGAGCCAGGTCTATGCGTAGATGATATGCACGAGTAGAACACAAGTGAGTTGTGGACGATACTAGTCATACTGCTTACCAGCATGTCATACTTTGATTCGGCGGTATTGTTGGATGAAGCGGCCCGGACCGACATTACGCGTACGCTTACGCGAGACTGGTTCTACCGACGTGCTTCGCACACAAGTGGCTGGCGGGTGTCAGTTTCTCCAACTTTAGTTGAATCAAGTGTGGCTACGCCCGGTCCTTGTGAAGGTTAAAACAGCACATACTTGACGAAATATCGTTGTGGTTTTGTATGCGTAGGTAAGAACGGTTCTTGCTAAGCCCGTAGCAGCCACGTAAAACTTGCAACAACAAAGTAGAGGACGTCTAACTTGTTTTTGCAGGGCATGTTGTGATGTGATATGGTCAAGACATGATGAGTTATACGGTTTTGTATGAAATGATCATGTTTTGTAAAGTTATCGGCAACTGGCAGGAGCCATATGGTTTTCGCTTTATTGTATGAAATGCAATCGCCATGTAATTGCATTACTTTATCACTAAGCGGTGGCGATAGTCGTAGAAGCAATATTTGGCGAGACGACAACAATGCTACGATGGAGATCAAGGTGTCGCGCCGGTGACGAAGGTGATCATGACGGTGCTTTGGAGATGGAGATCAAAAGCACAAGATGATGATGGCCATATCATGTCACATATTTTGATTGCATGTGATGTTTATCTTATTATGCTTCTTATTTTGCTCAGTTCGACGGTAGCATTATAAGATGATCCCTTACTAAATTTCAAGGTATAAGTGTTCTCCCTGAGTATGCACCGTTGCGAAAGTTCGTCGTGCCGAGACACCACGTGATGATCGGGTGTGATAAGCTCTACGTTCAAATACAACGGGTGTAAGCCAGTTTTGCACACGCAGAATACTCGGGTTAAACTTGACGAGCCTAGCATATGCAGATATGGCCTCGGAACACTGGAGACCGAAAGGTCGAGCGTGAATCATATAGTAGATATGATCAACATAAGATGTTCACCATTGAAACTACTCCATCTCACGTGATGATCGGACATGGTTTAGTTGATTTGGATCACGTGATCATTTAGATGACTAGAGGGATGTCTATCTAAGTGGGAGTTATTAAGTAATATGATTAAATTGAACTTTAATTTATCATGAACTTAGTCCTCGTAGTATTAGCATATCTATGTTGTAGATCAATAGCTCGCGATGTTGCTCCCCGTTTATTTTTTATATGTTCCTAGAGAAAACTAAGTTGAAAGATGTTAGTAGCAATGATGCGGAATTGTTCCGTGATCTGAGGATTATCCTCATTGCTGCACAGAGAATTATGTCCTTGATGCACCGCTAGGTGACATACCTATTGCAGGAGCAGATGTAGACGTTATGAACGTTTTGACAAAAGCTCGGTATGATGACTACTTGATAGTGTAAGTGCACCATGCTTTACGGCTTAGAACAGTGACTTCAAAAACGTTTTGAACGCCACGGAGCATATAAGATGTTCCAAGAGTTGAAATTAGTATTTCATACTCATGCCCGTGTCGAGAGGTATAAGACTTCTGACAGTACTTTTCCTACAAGATGGAGGAGAATAGCTCAACCAGTGAGCATGTGCTCAGATTGTCTGGGTACTACAATTACTTGAATCAAGTGGGAGTTAATCTTCCAGATAAGATAGTAATTGACAAAGTTCTCTAGTCACTATCACCAAGCTAGTAGAACTTCGTGATGAACTATAATATGCAAGGGATGACGAAAGGAATTCCCGAGCTCTTCGCAATGCTGAAGTCGGCGAAGGTAGAAATCATGAAAAAGCATCAAGTGTTGATGGTTAACAAGACCACTTGTTTCAAGTAAAGGGCAAAGGGATAGAAGGGGAACTTCAAGAAGAATGACAAGCAAGTTGTCACTCCCGTGAAGAAACCCAAAGCTAAAACTCAAGCCTGAAACTAAGTGCTTCTACTGCAAAGGAAATGGTCACTGGAAGTGGAACTGCCCTAGATTCTTGGCGGATAAGAAGGATGGCAAAGTGAACAAAGGTATATTTTGATTATTGATGTGTACTTTACTAGTGTTCATAGCAACCCCTGGGTATTTGATACCGGTTCAGTTGCTAAAATTAGTAACTCGAAACGAGAATTGCAGAATGAACAGAGACTAGTTAAAGGTGAAGTGATGATGTGTGTTGGAAGTGGTTCCAAGATTGATATGATCATCATCGCACACTCCCTATACTTTCGGTATTAGTGTAAAACCTAAATAAATGTTATTTGGCATTTGCGTTGAGCATGAATATGATTTGATCATATTTGTTGCAATACGGTTATTCATTTAAAGTCATAGAATAATTGTTATTCTGTTTACATGAATAAAACCTTCGATGGTCATACACCCAATGAAAATAGTTTGTTGGATCTCGATCGTGGTGATACACATATTCATAATATTGAAGCCAAAAGATGCAAGGTTAATAATGATAGTGCAACTTATTTGTGGCACTGTTGTTTAGGTCATAATGGTGTAAAGCGCATGAAGAAACTCCATAGTGATGGACTTTTGGAATCACTTGATTATGAATCACTTGGTGCTTGCGAACCATGCCTCATGGGCAAGATGACTAAAACTCCGTTCTCCGGAACAATGGAGCGAGCAACAGATTTGTTGGAGATCATACATACAGATGTATGTGGACCAATGAGTGTTGAAGCTCGCGGCGGGTATCGTTATTTTCTGACCTTCACTGATGATTTGAGCAGATATGGGTATATCTACTTAATGAAGCACAAGTCTAAAACATTTGAAAAGTTCAAAGAATTTCAGAGTGAAGTGGAGAATCATCGTAACAAGAAAATAAGAGTTTCTACGATATGATCGTAGAGGTAAAATATTTGAGTTAGCGAGTTTGGCCTTCAGTAAAAACAATGTGAAATAGTTTCACTACTCACGCCACCTGGAACACCATAGTGTAATGGTGTGTCTGAACGTCATAACCGTACTTTATTAGATATGGTGCGATCGATGATGTCTCTTACCGATCTACCACTCTCGCTTTTGGGGTTATGCATTAGAGACAGATACATTCACGTTAAATAGGGCACCATCTAAATCCGTGGAGATGACATCGTATGAACTGTGGTTTGACGAGAAACCTAAGTTGTCATTTCTTTAAGTTTGGGACTGCGATGCTTATGTGAAAAAGTTTCAACATGATAAGCTCGAACCCAAATCGGAGAAGTAAATCTTCATAGGATACCCAAAAGAAACTGTTGGGTACACCTTCTATCACAGATCCGAAGGCAAGGTCTTTGTTCCTAAGAGTGGATCCTTTCTAGAGAAGGAGTTTCTCTCGAAAGAAGTGAGTAGGAGGAAAGTGGAACTTGATGAGGTAATTGTACCTTCTCCCGAATTGGATAGTAGTATATCACAGAAACTGGTTCCAGTGATTCCTACACCAATTAGTGAGGAAGCTAATGATGATGATCATGAAACTTCGGATCAAGTTACTGCCGAACTTCGTAGATCAACCAGAGTACGTTCCGCACCAGAGTGGTACGGCAACTCGGTTCTGGAAATCATGTTACTGGACCATGATGAACCTACGAACTATGAGGAAGCGATGATGAGCCCAGATTCCGCAAAATGGCTTGAGACCATGAAATCTGAGATGGGATCCATGTATGAGAACAAAGTGTGGACTTTGGTTGACTTGCCCGATGGTCGGCAAGCCATCGAAAATAAATGGATCTTCAAGAGGAAGACTGACGCTGACAGTAATGTTACTGTTTACAAAGCTCGACTTGTTGCGAAAGTTTTTCAACAAGTTCAAGGAGTTGACTACGATGAGACTTTCTCACCCGTAGCGATGCTTAAGTCTGTCCGAATCATGTTAGCAATTACTGCATTTTATGAAATCTGGCAAATGGATAACAAAACTGCATTCTTTAATGGATTTATTAAAGAAAGACTTGCATATGATGCAACCAGAAGGTTTTGTCAATCCTAAAGGTGCTAACAAAATGTGCAAGCTCCAGCGATCCATCTATGGACTGGTGCAAGCATCTCGGAGTTGGAATATACGCTTTGATAAGTTGATCAAAGCATATAGATTTATACAGACTTGCGGTGAAGTCTGTATTTACAAGAAGTGAGTGGGAGCACTACAACCTTTATGATAAGTATATGTGAATGACATATTGTCGATCGGAAATGATGTAGAATTTTCTGGAAAGCATAAAGGAGTGTTTGAAAGGAGTTTTTCAAAGAAAGACCTTGGTGAAGCTGCTTACATATTGGGCATCAAGATCTATAGAGATAGATCAAGACGCTTGATAAGACTTTCGATGAGTACATACCATGATATGATTTTGAAGTAGTTCAAAATGGATCAGTCAAAGAAGGAGTTCTTACCTGACTTGTAAGGTGTGAAGTTGAGTAAGACTCAAAGCCAGACCACGGCAGAAAAATATAGAGAGAATGAAAGTCATTCCCTATGCCTCAGCCATAGGTTCTATAAAGTATGCCATGCTATGTACCAAACATGTTGTGTACCTTGCCATGAGTTTGTCAAGAGGGTACAATAGTGATCCAGGAGTAGATCACTGTACAGCGGTCAAAATTATCCTTAGTAACGGGATGACTAAGGAAATGTTTCTCGATTATGGAGGTGATAAAGAGTTCGTCGTAAAGGGTTACGCCGATGCAAGCTTTGACACTAAATCCAGCTGACTCTAAGTATCAATCTGGATGCGTATTGAAAGTGGGAGCAATTAGCTAGAGTAGCTCCATGCAGAGCATTGTAGACACATAGACATTTGCGAAATACATACGGATCTGAATGTGACAGACCCATTGACTAAACTTCTCTCACGAAGCAAAACATGATCACACCTTAGTACTCGTTGGGTGTTAATCACATAGCAATGTGAACTAGATTATTGACTCTAGTAAACCCTTTGGGTGTTAATCACATGACGATGTGAACTATCGGTGTTAAATCACATGGTGATGTGAACTAGATTATTGACTCTAGTGCAAGTGGGAGACTGAAGGAAATATGCCCTAGAGGCAATAATAAAGTTATTATTTATTTCCTTATATCATGATAAATGTTTATTATTCATGCTAGAATTGTATTAACCGGAAACTTAATACATGTGTGAATACATAGACAAAACAGAGTGTCCCTAGTATGCCTCTACTAGACTAGCTCATTGATCAAAGATGGTTATGTTTCCTAGCCATAGACATGAGTTGTCATTTGATCAACGGGATCACATCATTAGGAGAATGATCTGATGGACAAGACCCATCCGTTAGCTTAGCACTATGATCGTTTAAGTTTTACTGCTATTGCTTTCTTCATGACTTATACATGTTCCTATGACTATGAGATTATGCAACTCCCGAATATCGGAGGAACACTTTGTGTGCTACCAAACGTCACAACGTAACTGGGTGATTATAAAGGTACTCTTCAGGTGTCTCCGAAGGTACTTGTTGGGATGGCATATTTCGAGATTAGGATTTGTCACTCCGATTGTCGGAGAGGTATCTCTGGGCCCACTCGGTAATGCACATCACTATAAGCCTTGCAAGCATTGCAGCTAATGAGTTAGTTGCGGGATGATGTATTACGGAACGAGTAAAGAGACTTGTTGGTAACGAGATTGAACTAGGTATTGAGATACCGACGATCGAATCTCGGGCATGTAACATACCGATGACAAAGGGAACAATGTATGTTGTTATGCGGTTTGACCGATAAAGATCTTCGTAGAATATGTGGGAGCCAATATGAGCATCCAGGTTCCGCTATTGGTTATTGACCGGAGACGTGTCTCGGTCATGTCTACATAGTTCTCGAACCCGTAGGGTCCGCACGCTTAAGGTTTCGATGATAGTTTTATTATGAGTTTATGAGTTTTGATGTACCGAAGGAGTTCGGAGCCCGAATGAGATCGGGGACACGACGAGTAGTCTCAAAATGGTCGAGACGTAAAAATCGATATATTGGACGACTATATTCGGACATCGGAAAGGTTCCGAGTGATTCGGGTATTTTCGGAGTACCGGGGAGTTACGGGAATAGAGGAGAGAGGCCAAAAGGAAGGAGGCGTGCACCCCCCTTCTGGTCCGAATTGGACAAGGGGTGCAGCCCCCTTTTCCTTCTCCCTCTCCCCCTCTTTCCTTCTCTCCTACTCCGGAAAGGAAAGGGGAATCCTACTAGGACTTGGGAGTCCTAGTAGGACTCCCCACACTTGGTGCGCCCCCTCTAGGGCCGGCCTCTCCCTCCCTCTATATACGGGGGCAGGGGGGCACCTCTAGACACAACAATTGATCTCTTGATCTCTTAGCCATGTGCGGTGCCCCCCTCCACCATAGTTCTCCTCGATAAATATTGTAGCAGTGCTTAGGCGAAGCCCTGCGACGGTAGAACATCAAGATCGTCACCACGCCGTCGTGCTGACGGAACTCTCCCTCGACACTCGGCTAGATCGGAGTTCGAGGGACGTCATCGAGCTGAACGTGTGCTAGAACTCGGAGGTGCCGTAGTTTCGGTGCTTGATCGGTCGGGCCGTGAAGACGTACGACTACATCAACCGCGTTGTTCTAACGCTTCCGCTTTCGGTCTACGAGGGTACGTAGACTCACTCTCCCCTCTCGTTGCTATGCATCTGGTAGATAGATCTTGCGTGATCGTAGGAAAATTTTAAAATACTACATTCCCCAACAGGTATTTGTGGTGTGGCATAGATCGAGAATAGGATTTGTCACTCCGAGTGTCGGAGAGGTATCTCCGGGCCCTCTCGGTAATGCACATCACTATAAGCCTTGCAAGCAAATGACTAATGAGTTAGCCACGAGATGATGCATTAAGGAACTAGTAAAGAGACTTGCTGGTAACGAGATTGCACTAGGTATTGAGATACCGACGATCGAATCTCAGGCAAGTAACATACCGATGACAAAGGGAACAACGTATATTGTTATGTGGTTTGACCAATAAAGATCTTCGTAGAATATGTAGGAACCAATATGAGCATCTAGGTTCCGCTGTTGGTTATTGACAGGAGATGAGTCTCGGTCATGTCTACATAGTACTCGAACCCGTAGGGTCCGGACGCTTAACGTTCGGTGACGATCGTTATTATGAGTTTATGAGTTTTGATGTACCGAACGTTGTTCGGAGTGCCGGATATGATCATGGACATGAAGAGGAGTCTCGAAATGGTCGAGACATAAAGATTGATATATTGGAAGCCTATATTTGGACATCGGAATAGTTCCGGGTGAAATCAGGAATTTATTGGTGTACCGGGAGGTTACCGGAACCCCCCGGTAGGTATATGGCCTTATTGGGCCATAGTGGAGAGAGAGAGAGAGGAGAGGAGGGCAGGCCGCGCGCCCCCTCTCCCTCTAGTCCAAATTGGACTAGGAGGGGAGGGGCGGCGGCCCCCTTTCCTTCCTCTCCCCCTCTCCTTCCTTCTCTCCTAGTCCAACTAGGGAAGGGGGGGAATCCTACTCCCTGTGGGAGTAGGACTCCTCCTAGGGCGCGCCATAGAGGGCCGGCCCCTCCCCCTCCTCCACTCCATTATATACGGGGGTGGAGGGCACCCCATAGACACGCAAGTTAATCATTGATCTTTTAGCCGTGTGCGGTGCCCCCCTCCACAGAAACTCACCTCGGTCATATCGTTGCAGTGCTTAGGCGAAGCCCTACATCGGTAACTTCACCATCTCCGTCATCATGCCGTCGTGCTGACAGAGCTCTCCTTTGAAGCTGTACTGGAACGTGAGTTCGTGGGACATCACCAAGCTGAACGTGTGCAGGTCGCGGAGGTGTCGTACGTTCGGTACTAGGATCGGTCGATCGTGAAGACGTACGACTACATCAACCGCGTTTTCATAATACTTCCACTTACGGTCTACGAGGGTACGTTGACGACACTCTCCCCTCTCGTTGCTATGCATCACCATGATCTTGCGTGTGCGTAGGGAATTTTTTTGAAATACTACGTTTTCCATCAGTGGCATCATGAGCCAGGTTTATGCCTAGATTTTATATGCACGAGTAGAAAACAAGTGAGTTATGGACGATACTAGTCATACTGCTTACCAGCATGTCATACTTTGATTCGGCGGTATTGTTGGATGAAGCGGCCCGGGCCGACATTACGCATACGCTTACGCGAGATTGGTTCTACCGACGTGCTTCGCAGACAGGTGGCCGGCGGGTGTCAGTTTCTCCAACTTTAGTTGAATCAAGTGTGGCTACGCCCGATCCTTGTGAAGGTTAAAACAACACATACTTGACGAAACATTGTTGTGGTTTTAATGCGTAGGTAAGAACGGTTCTCGCTCAGCCCGTAGCAGCCACGTAAAACTGGCAACAACAAAGTAGAGGACGTCTAACTTGTTTTTGCAAGGCATGTTGTGATGTGATATGGTCAAGACATGATTCTAAATTTTATTGTATGAGATGATCATGTTTCGTAACAGAGTTATCGGCAACTGGAAGGAGCCATACTGTTGTCGCTTTATTGTATGAAATGCAATCGCCATGTAATTGCTTTACTTTATCGCTAAGCGGTAGCGATAGTCGTAGAAGCAATAGCATTTGATCCACTCTCTGGTGGTCAGCAAAGTTTGATCCACTCTCCGGTGGTCGGCGGTGTTTGATCCGCGGCGCACAATGCCATATAGCAATTCAGAGAAGAACAAGGCCCGGACAACCGGAGGCACCAAGTCACCTCAAAAACGTCGCCCGTAACTTGTTTGACAGCCGGCGGGAGTGGCGAGCTCATGATGCTGACGCGCACCAACTAATGGAGTGGTCGCTTTTCATGTAGCTCAACCTGCAAGGCGCAGGGCGCTGGCGTGCGGTCAGCGATGGTAACGAGGACGAGTGCGAGCACCGGTGCGCCCTCTCCGTCATCCTCACCGGTGTGCCGCCGGAGATGATGCGAGTACTGGTAGCCAAGCACACAACCAGGGTCACTTGGGAAATGATCATGACTCTCCGGATGGGCAGTAAGCGCGTGCGAGAGGCCAAGGCGCAGGTGCGCCGTTAGGAGTTTGAAGATCTCTGTTTCAAGGACGGCGAGTTCGTCGAGGATTTTGCGCCGCGTCTCACCTGCGTGGTAGCTGACCTGGATTTGTATGACGATCCAGTGATGGAACACAAATCCTTCCAGAAGTTACTCCGGGTGGTGCCCTGCAAGTACCGGCAGTTGGCCATGGCCATCAAGCCCTACTACGACCTCAATGATGCCTCTCAGTCCACTGGTCACCTCCTTCTCACTGCAGTGGAATGGCCAACGCGCCACCAACATTTCGAGGGCGACACTTCCTCGGCTGGTGGCGGAAGAGGCAAGTCGTCGAATAAGCAAAAACTGGTAGGAGGCGGCAAACCAGCGCCCAGAAACGGCGGTAAAGATGGATCTTGTAGCTCTGGCGGAAATAAAAAGGGCAAAAGATATTACTGCAGGAAACTGGGCATTGTAAGAAGGATTGCCAATCTAGGAGCAAATATGAAGAGACGCATGGTAAGAAGGAGCAAGCCAACCTCATCCACGGCGACGAGCATGATTAAGGACTGCTTACGGCCATGGTCGGAGTAGTTTAAGTGCTCGGGGAAGATGACGGCGATGCTGGAGATGAGTTGACGCTAGATGAAGATGATGAGGTGGACAACGGAGTAGGGGGCGGAACATGAGGCAGCCCATGGGGGCCAAATCGGTTGCTAGTAGGGGTATGGCGCTGGCGCTCGTAGTAGGTGAGGAAAAACCCGACAACGTGACGAATACCATGTGCGGACGATGACCTTCCCGTGCCGCGAGGGAGCCAGCGCGGCGATACGGCGTAGAAATCGACGCATGAGGATAGCAGAGTGGACCGCGTTTTGCGGAGCTACGACATGAATGGACGATGCAGTGGCAACGTGCGGGCCGGGAAGCTATTTCCCGAAGAGGCGACGCTTCACAACGGCCAGATAGGTACATCCGTTAGAAGAACCACGGGCCGGTGTCGCTATGATCCGGCGTGGAACAACAGCAACCTATTGCTTGTCGGTGAACACGCACGTAGATATGTATGGAATTCGACGGAGCTGCGCGTGTACGGTGGATCAGACCGGACGCGTACAAACACACGACAAGCCACACCAGATGCAGCGTCGAAGCACAACAAATCCAGCTCAGGACATCCAACATGTCCCCGCTGCGCGCCTGAACTAAGGATGATGTGCAACAACCGACCGGGAAGGAGACAAGAGTTTTGGAGCCTGGGCACGATGTAGATGATGAACGAACCACGTGCAACACAATCGGATCAAAGGATCGGGACAAAGAATTTTTAGGACATCCAATCGACATGACCGGCGGAACAACCCTCGGCATGAGTAGTGCGGCCCTCCATGCCGATCATGGAGATTGACCGTCCCGAGGATAGCACGATGTCGAAGAACCAACGGCGAATAGAGTATTGGATCGGAGTTAGGCTGATACCATGTAAGAGGAATAAAAAGGAAGATTGGTGGAATCGCTTGTTTATTGCTTGAGCCTCGTGGGCATCCCCGGATTGACGTGGACACTCCTCGCTTTCCTCTTCTTCCTCCACACACGCTCGCCCGTTGCAACAAAACCCACGCTCACCGTAGCGGCAGTAGCCCGTATCACCGGCGAGGCCGCCTCCATGCAACACTCTCCCGACACGTGCGTGTGTCGTCTTCCTCCCATCTCCTTCTTTCCTTCCGCGTGAATCCGCTTGCGCGTGCAGTCCGGGCATCGCACACTCTCCCGGTCGGTTGGATGTCATCCCGCCCGTCGACCACCATCCCCTCACCTGGACATCCTTCCTCCCTCACCCCGCGTCGCTAGATGTGCTCGTCGCCCTCCCCCGTGGTGGCACCACCGTGCCTTAGCAGTTCGGCTGTTTTCTATCATCGATGGTGGAAAATATGTGGTTCCAGCAGAAACCAACGCAATTTTATCATTTTTCGTCGGTGGATGTAGTTCCGATGTGCTGACACTCACCACCCTCCGCTCCTTATGGTTATAGCAAAAACTAAAGTTGGTAATAGTACAATGTGCTGCTAGATGTAGCTCCTGACCACTCGATCATGCTCCTCTTGTCGCGCGCGTGGCCAGGTGCCACCAGGTCGGAAGACTTTCCTTTCCTCGCCCCTCCGCTGCCACACAAAGCCTCGTCTGACGGAATCACACCTCGCCGCCGGCCTCCTCCCCCGCCCTCTCCCCACCCCCCTCCCCTCGTCACAAGAGAAGAGCATAGAGCATAGGGGGGAGATCGACCGACCAGACAAGGTGGCTGGCAGACCCACAACCGTCCGTCCAGCGACAAGGTATTCGTCCACCTTCATGGGCTTGTGTTTCTGCTTCGATTCATGCCCCCTGCACGATGAAGGGCCCCAAGGAAGGTTCCATGGGTCTAGTTAAATCATACTGAATAGAAAGATACCTTTATAATCTGGTGTTGCTACTAATAATCTGTGGTACGAAGAAGAAAGAAGATGTAAATTTTTTGATGAGAAAGGGGCGATGACGGTGGCGTGCTAGAGTGCTTGTAGTCATCGCTAGGTGGTCTACAGGCAAAGATTTTTTTTGTACTTGTGGTCTTCTTTGTATTATTTTACTTGACAATTGCTAAAACAAATCGGAAGTTTTTCAAAAAACAATCTTATTGTAAAGATGAGAAAAATAAAATAAAATTTATAGTTGCAATTAATAATTCGTGGTATGATGAAAAAAAAAGATGGACTGTCCATAATAGTTAGGACCATCTTAAAAATAGCATGGCGTCTTAGCGAAAGGAAGCCAGAATAAAATTTGTAGTTGCTATTAATAATCTGTGGTATGGTGAAGGAAAAAAGAAAAGAAAAAAATTGATGATCAACGACCTTAGCACAAGGAATAAAAAAATGATGACCAACGATTCAGTTACTTCGGTGTACGCGGTTTTTACGAACCGAAAACTGACTTAAATTGAACACCAAATAGTGTCTATTTTTAAAACCGAACCTAATAACCAAAATCCGATTTAGCCTATACTTCGGTCAAAACCGTTCGGTTTAGGTTTTCAGGTTAAAAGTTCTCACCCCTACACGCAAGAGGGAAACAAAACGGGATCTTAAATAATGGATTGTCCATAATAGTTGGGACAATCTTAAAATATGCCTGAAGTCTTAGCGAAAGGAAACGAGAGTAGAAGTTGTAGTTACTATTAATAATCTATGGTACGATGAAGGAAGGAAAGGAATATTTTTTTTTATGTTCAACGATCTTAGGGCAAAGAATAAAAAGATGTGGACTGTCCATAATAGTTGAAACCATCTTAAAATTTGATTAGCGTCTTAGCGGAAAAAAATGAGAATTTAAATAGTAGTTGTTATTAGTAATCCGTGGTATGATGAAGAAAATAGAAAAGAAAAACTTGATGATCAACGATCTTAGCGGCATGAAATAATAGAGAAGAGAAGGGAAAAAAAAAGACTTACATCACTGGTATGGTGGGCCAGTGAACGCTTTTTTCCTCGGCAGACCTGATAGGCCAAGCTTAGCTAGGATAAGCTGGCTCATTTCTGCGTCGTGGGAGTCGCCTCAGCAAACTCGATCGACCAGCGACCAACTAGCATGGCTGGTCCGTGAATGCTTCCTAAGCCGATACAGCGATCAGTGCAAGGCTATATCAGCTGGCTACATTGCTTGCACGGGAGCGGTGTGGTACTAAACTGTGTCGCTGGCTGTGCTCGTTCCCGGTCGGCATCAACCAACTCGGACAGCCTTCCATACTTATCCAACGCATAGTACTAGTATAATTTTTACGGCGGCTGCTAGTCTGCCGTCCGATCTGGACGAGATATTCGGTTACACTGTCGTCTCAACTAAGCTCACGTAGAGAGGGTAGTTTGAATTTCTCTTAAAATAAGAGCATGCATGCGGTCGGATGTGACGCGCTCATGCATGCAGCTAGCTAGTGGGATGGTGTGCCATGCACTTACCCCTTCCTTTTCCTTTCTTTTCTCCCGGACGTGGAGGATGCTATCTATGCGAGGCAATCCCGGGATGATGGCGAAGATTTCGGGAGAGGTAGTTAGAGCAACTCTTGCAGACCCCGCAAAAATTCGACCCGCAAAACGCATTTGCGGTTTCACGAAGATAGCGTTTGCGGGTCGAAAACATGCGCGGCTGATCAGATACCGTATCTCAACCTGCATAATTTTAAAAAACTGTTTTCCGGGAGAAATTGCACAAACATAGTTCATCACAGCACATAGTGCAAAGTTCAAACACACTACATGATCAACAAATTAAGCATAGATCATACTACATGCTACGTTAACTAGTAGTAGAGGGGGTTGGATCTGGCCGGCGAGGTCGCGGCAAAATGGACGACGCCGTGGAGGCCGAGCGCCGCTCAATCCTCCTCGCCGGAGCTGCACATGTCGACGTACTTCGCCGCCTGTTTCGCGCGGATGCGGCGCCACTCCTAAGCCTTCTCGTTGGCGGCGATGTTGTCGGCGACCGCTTGCCGTCACTGGAGGGCTTCGAACTCCTCGGCGTGGCGCCGGCGCTCCGCCTCCTCGCACACGCTCCACTCGGCGCTGGCGGCAGCAACGGCGTCGAAGTCCGAGACGTAGTCCTCGGGCCCGACGACACCACGGCGGCCAAGCGGAGCGGGCTCCTCCTTCACCTGGACGAAGGGGAACGGCGCCGGCTCCTCCGGCTCTTCCTCGTCGTCCGACCACTCCGTCTTCACGGGGGCAAAGCCCGCGCCGGAGGACGAGGGGGATCCGGCGTAGGAAGACCTCGCGGAGCAGAAGGACGCGCGCCGGTGGTCGTACTCCTCCGTCTCGCGGCGGTTGAACCTCGCCGGTGGAGACATCCCTTGGTTGGTCCACCTGCGGGCGCCGCGTTTCCTCGCGTCGTCCGATCGGACGCGCCGCTCGAGCTCCGGGCCACTCTCACGGCCGGATCTGCTGTCGGAGCCGCGTCCGGAGCTCCACATGCGGCCCCACATGACGGCTGGAGGCGGGGCGGGTGGTCGCCGGTGGCGAGAAATGCGGGGAAGGAAAAGGGGAATCGGGTGGCTCGCGGAGGCGGGGGGATAGGGTTTAGACCCACAAAAGGGTCGCCGAACCGCAGTTATAGTGCTCGGGACGTGCGGTTTGCGGCTGCGGCAAAAACTTTTGCGGGACGGCCGAGTATGCGGGCTCCGTTCTTGCCGGAAAATTAGGCTGAGCCCGCATACTCACCGGAATTTTTGCGGACCGGGTGTTATGCGGGGTCTGCTAGAGTTGCTTTTAGCTTTTGAGCTTTGTAAATGCATCTCCAACAGACGCGCGAACGCTTTTTTAGTGCCGCAATACCATTTTTGTGTGCTCGGTAAGTTTTTTGCTTTAGAAGAAGTGCTATATATTGTGCACCGCAGAAGCGTTCAGCAGACACTAAATTAAAGCGCGCGTCTAGGAGAAACACCATTTCCGAGTCAACATAGAACTAACAAGATCAAACACACATAAAATAAATCAACAATAAAAAGTTTCATTATTATTATTGCAACTCAAACAAATAGTTTACTTTCCGGTACATAAAATAGTTCACGAACAACGCAACAAATAGTCAACAGTACAACAAACATACAACACCAAATTAGTTTTGTTGCCCATTTCATGATCACACTAGTAAAAAACAGGGCTTTGGTCCAGGTCTGCCAAGCCCATTAGTCCCGGTTCTGTCACGAACCGGGACCCATGGGCCATAGGTCCCGGTTCATTAGCCCAGAGGGCCGGCCGGGCCTCGTGGGGCATTGGTCCCGGTTCATCTATCGCCATTGGTCCCAGTTCCACACATGAACTGGGATCAATGGGCCTTGCTCATGGCCCACAAACATTGGTCCCGGTTTGTGGCTGGAACCGGGACCAAAGGGGGGCTTTTAGTCTCGGTTTCAGCCACGAACCGGGACCAATAAGGTACCTATATATACCCCCTTGCCTGCGAGCACACCACTCCACTGCTCTGTTTTTTCTGGCCGGCGGGGGGAGAGCTTTGTAGTGCTCTAGCTCACATCCTATGCACATGAAGTGTTCGATGAAATGCCCTAGCCACACTACTTAAGCTTTCTCCTCTCGAAACTCCTTGTCCAAGCTCCATTTTCCTCAAGATTTGTCTAGGTTTGCCGGTCCCTCCTGTCCCGTCCCTGTCCTCACCGTCGTTATTCGCCCACGCCAATCTCGTCGCCGGCACCACTGTGGTGAGCCTCATATTCGTATCTTCTTTCGAAAAGAACAAAATTTCTTACTTGTATGATTTAGAAAGATATTTGTATAATTTTTTTTACTTTTATTATTGTTTGTTATTATATAGTGCGGTGGTTTTGGTATCCGCCCACGTCGGCCGTCGTCATTTCTAAGATTCCGATGTGGTATAGTATCTTTAACTTATAACTATTTGTTTTAGTGTTTATGACAATTATGCCGACCAACGTCACATAGATGTTTTTTAACCGAAAATTCCAACCGACCCTTTTGTGGAGAAGTTAAATTTATTTGAAAAAGAAAACATTTACTTGAAGTAAAAATTGGAAAAAGTTGAGGAGGAGAAGATGGAATTGGAGTTGCATGTTGCGGAAGTCGTCGATGATCACAAGATCAAGATGGACCCTATTTTCAAAAGGTTAAATTTAGTTAAAGAAGAAAACAATTACTTGAAGGAAAAATTTAAAAAATTGAGGAGGAGAAGATGATATTTGAGTTGCATGTTGCGGATGTCGTCGATGATCACAAGATCAAGATGGATGCCATGCGCTTGAAGATTAGAATGATTAGAAAATATGCCATTCATACCGTGGCTTGGTATCATTATGCCGTTGGATCAATTGTTACCTTGGTCGCGATTATGATCGCAGTTATTGTTTTATTGAAATGTTTTACATAGTTTCAATATATGGTTTAATTAGATCCTCTCGAGAACTATTTATGTACTTTGGTTTTAATGTGTTGATGAACCTCTATTAATTTGGTCACACATATCTATTCATGATGTTCCACTACAAGAAATATGTCAACTTATGACCTTTTGTTAGTGACCCTGGAAGAATTGGTCATAGATCTATGACCATTTCAGACCAATTGGTCAAAAGCTGTTCGGGGGGCTCCAAACCCTAAACTATAACGACTATTTTGGTCAGAAAGGTCATAATTTCCTTATACGAAATGGTCATAAAGCAGATAGCACTGGTTCGCTGCCTTATTTCTAGCTGATCATGACCAATATAGATGGTCATAACCTTGTAAATTGTGGTGGATTGCTACGACTAGGCGCCACCTCATCAGTTTTGCCTATATGTCATGTCCATGTGGCAGTTTTTGCCCTAGGTTGTGAAGCAACCTATATTTCTTTCATTCCCAAAATTCTCATAAATTATTTGGGTCATATCTTCGTCAAATATGTAAAAAAACTTTCCTTGCCTAGTTCAAACATAATTCAAAAATATTCATTTTCCTATTCTGTTCAAAAAAAGACTTTGTGAAGGAAGTACCACTTTGGCATGTCCAAATGGTATCCATTTTCTACAGTGCTTTCCTATGGCCAAATAACTATCCTCCACCAAATGCCAGCTCAATCCATTCATTATTTTGAGCCCATCTTCAACATTCGTATTTATGTCCAGTGTGGTACTTTGCAAAGCAAGTACCACCTAGACTCCTCCTTTTGAGCTGAAAATTTGTGGAGACGGTCTTCTTAGTAACTGATCATCCTCAACCAAAACTCACGCCCATTAGCCATGTGCATTTCCCATACCGCTAATCAAACACTTGGCTGCTAATTCATGTTTGAGCATTGATCGGTCTCCTCGTGAGAATCTTATGTTGTAATTTTCTTCCTAGCACCTACCTGGGGAGTGGCCAACCCACTAGACATGCCTAGGCCACCGAGAACACATGGCAACGCCACAGTCACGCCGTGACCACGTGACGGGCATGCGAGTTTACGCGCTCTAGAGTTGGGGCCCTCGACCACCGCCCAAACCTCGATGTATCGCCACAAAATCATGTATTTATGATTAAATAGGTACTTATGTACCTAGAAATGATTTTTGGAAAAAATAAATAACAAACTATGAGGCAGCCGCAGTTCAAATTTGACCCGCTTCCAACTGAATCGGCTGAAATTTGTCTTTTTCACAAGAGGTGGATCAAAACTTTTTACACCCAACCATTTTTTCAATTGTGCATTAAATATGTCCTAGTATTTTAGAAAATTGATTTGGTCAAATTTTGCAACAATTATTTGGGAGGTCCTTCAAAAAAAAACCTCCTTTTGGGCACTCGAAAAATGGAAAATGATTTTTTCGTCCAAAGAAAATGAAAACTTCCTTAAGCAATATTGTTTGCCATTCCAAGATGCACCCTTGTGCACAATATGAGATCATTTGAACAAACTATGCTATGAATGTGGCCATAGGATTGATCATTTGGCTTGAATGCCATGAATCTTCACGCATGATAGCTCATTTCTGAGAACATTTTTTTAAAAGAATTGCCGTATTACAAGTTTATTATTTTTCCTGGTAACTTGGTCATATATAATGACAGAATGCGAAGGTTTTCCAACTTTTTGATTTCTTTTGAATTTTTTATGCCCGTTTCAAAATGCGGTCAAAACAGCGGGAATGGCCGTTCCTAGCTAGTGGTTGAATCTTGGAATTTTTTTGGTGTTTCTCTGATTAAATAGATACTTATGTACCTAGAAATGATTTTTGTAAAAAATAAAGAGCAAACTACAAGGCAGCTACAGTTCAAATTTGACCCACTTCCAACTGAATCGGCCGAAATTTGTCTTTTTCACGATAGGTGGATCAAAACTTTTTACACCCAACCATTTAGTCAATTGTGCATTAAATATGACCTATTATTTTATAAAAATGATTTGGTCCAATTTTGCAACAATTATTTGGGAGGTCCTTCACAAAAAAACCTCCTTTTGGGCACTCGAAAAATGGAAAATGAATTTTTCGTCCAAAGAAAATGAAAACTTCCTTAGGCAACATTTTTTGCCATTCCAATATGCACCTTTGTGCACAATATGAGATCATTTGAACAAACTATGCCATGAATGTGGCCATAAGATTGATCATTTGGCTTGAAAGCCATGAATCTTCACGCTTGATAGCTTGTTTCTGATAACACTTTTTAAAAATAATTACCGTATTACAAGTTTGTTATTTTTCCTGGTAACTTGGTCATATATAATGACACAACGCGAAGGTTTTCCAACTTTTTGATTTTTTTTGAATTTTTTATGCCCGTTTCAAAATGCGGTCAAAACGGCGGGAATGACCGTTCCTAGCTAGTGGTTGAATCTTGGTATTTTTTTGGTGTTTCCCTGGTTAAATAGATACTTATGTACCTAGAAATGATTTTTGTAAAAAATAAAGAGCAAACTACAAGGCAGCTACAGTTCAAATTTGACCCACTTCCAACTGAATCGGCCGAAATTTGTCTTTTTCACGAGAGGTGGATCAAAACTTTTGACACACAACCAGTTTGTCAATCGTGCATTAAATATGGCTTAGTATTTTAGAAAATTGATTTGGTACAATTTTGCAACAAATATATGGTAGGTCCTTCACAAAAAAAACTCATTTTGGGCATTTGGAAAATGATTAAAAATAGCTAGAAAGATCAGAAATGCATACAAATTGGTACTTATCCATAATATGTGGTCTAACTCTAGTGAAAATTTGTATGGTGCCCTTTTGCAAAATATTTTTGGTAGCTACTTCACAAAATCCCTTAGATATTTTTAGTACTTAGATACTTTTTTAAATCACTGGTTTTCCGAACCAATGAGGACTCTTCCCCCGGATCGATGACATGGCACCCATCCATCCATCCATCCATCTCACCATCCCACATCCATCCATCCATCCATCTATCTACAGCAAAAAAAAAGAAAAAAGAAAAGAAAAAGAGATACCCCCACCGCAGCCCAAACCCTAGCCCTCCCGATCCAATCACACCCCTCCTCCCCCATCTCCTCGCCGCCACCTCCCGATCCAATCTCTCCCCGTCTGTGACCTCGTCGTCCACTGCCGCCAACCTCGCCCCTCCCGTCTGTGACCTCGTCGACCACCGCCGCCGCCGACCGCTGATTCATCCCTCTGCATCGCACGCATCTAGCCGCGCCATGCCCTCCATCCCACTCGCCGGATCTCACCTCCATGGGGCAGCGGCGCCATGGCTTCCCCCAACCCCACGGCATGGGCCTAAGCCACCCGCTGGCCTCGGCTTGGTCTCGGAACCATGGCTTCACCGGCGGCCTTCCTCCCTTCCTTCCTCGAGGGCACCCGAAACCCTAGCCCCTCGCGGACGGGGCGACAGAGATGGCCAAGGATCCCTCCTCCGCCCGTGTTCCGGCAAAGACGGCGCCGGACCCACAACCAACTGCGGCGGCTGCTGCACTAGCAACAGGAGACGGCTCATCGAGGGTCCTAGCCGGCCGCATTCTCCACCCCTTCTCTTGTACACGGGGGATCTTGTTGCTGTTGTCGCCGCCACCGCCGCGGTGGCCCTTGACGACGGCGAGGTAGGAGGCGTACTGGATGCCCAGGTAAGCCCTCCTCCTTTACCCGTTCTGACTATCCTCCATAGCTTGCTTTGCTTTGCTTTGCTTTGCTTTGCTTTCTTTGCTTTCTTTGCTGTTGCATCTCCTTAATCTCATGTGCCACTGCTTGCTTTGCTTTGCTTTCTTCCTAGGGCAGATGCAGATCCCATCTCTTCTTGTTCTGTGCCGGGCAGACCACGACCAGGGCAAGGGGAAGGAGGCACAACGGGCTGGACGACAAGGTGGAGAAACCGGACACGGAGGGGCGCCAAATCTTGCCTCGGGGTCG
This sequence comes from Secale cereale, assembly GCA_902687465.1. Taxonomy (NCBI): domain Eukaryota; kingdom Viridiplantae; phylum Streptophyta; class Magnoliopsida; order Poales; family Poaceae; genus Secale; species Secale cereale. The sequence goes on from LR738714.1 coordinate 840,895,241, forward strand.
CCTGATCTAGCAATACTGTCGCCGGATCTCCCCCCTCTCCCTCTCTTTGTGTTTTTCTGTTAGTAGCTAGTAGCATAAGTTGGAGCTGGCTGAACCAGGAACTATCTGCATTTATTCAACTAGATCAAGTACAAGTACATTAGTTCGTAATCTGCTATTAATACAATGTCCAAGTCATAAATTTCCTGAAGTAGTGCATGTATATATTTAGGTGCTAGTTAATTAGAAAATGGATGTGATTAGAAAATGTGTTCATCAGGTCTTGTGTAATCATAAAATTTCCTTCTAACTGGAAAAAAACTGACGAACCTAGTTCATTGTGATATGTGTTTAAATTGCAGCAATTTCTCATTTAGAGAATCTGTGTTCTTTGTGCTTGTGGTTCTGGTTTATCATTAAGTAGCTTGTGTGTTACTACTTTTGGCTGTGGTAACCTCTTCTTTAGAGCCATAACAAGAAGTTTACTCGAATCAGGAAAGATTCTGCATAAGTCACTTGGCATCAGTAATTAAGTAGGAATAGTTTCAGGTATATCGTAACTTTGCTATTGCTTCATTTCATCTGATACATGCATGAAATTGAACTGCACTTGATGCAGTGCCATTATGGTCCCTGAAATTAGCGTCTGTTATTGAATTTTTTATTTCCTCGCCTGAGAACAACGGTATCATCATATTCTACCAGGCCCTTTGTTTGTTTCTGTGAGCTTGCCTCTGTGGCTAGTACATATCATATGTGATCCATGTTGTCTCTTTTCCGCCCACTGAAGCTTGGAGCAAAGTGGCATATTGCTTTTGTGATAACTGAGAGAACAGCGAGGCTTTCTTTTCTACTTTGGCATATAATATTAGAGCTAATACTGTTTTTATATGAAATTTGTTATTAGGCTATTAGTGCAAAACTTCCAAGTTATAACTATCCTTGCATTTCTTACTCCAACTGTGAAAGGACTATATATAGCCTGTGTGCTTCTGTGAATATATTTGAGTACATTTTTATCATGCTTCTGTAATATGTAATGTAGTTTTCAAAGCATGCCTGCTGTTGTAATTTAGTATTTATATGCAGCAACAGATTATCCAGTGCTGTTGCCTACATGCTTCTGGCCGCTGATACTTATCATTTTTCTCAGTTCTTCTTGCTTCGGATTGCTTCCTCCCTGACTCCTCGATCCAGATGACGGCAGCAGTGATGGCGTCCACACTTAAGCGTGCCTACCTCTCCATCTATAACTGGTCCGTCTTCTTTGGACGGTTAGCTACTTCCTCCCCACTTTGAAATCTCGATCTCCTTTCTTGTTGATGGGCTTGTGATACTGTTGGAAATATGCCCTAGAGGCAATAATAAAAGAGTTATTATTATATTTCCTTGTTCATGATAATCGTTTATTATCCATGCTATAACTGTATTGATTGGAAACTCAAATACACGTGTGGATGAATAGACAGACTTTGTGTCCCTAGTGAGCCTCTACAGGACTAGCTCGTTGATCAAAGATGACCGCGGTTTCCAGGTCATAGACATGAGTTGTCATTTGATAACGGGATCACATCATTAGGAGAATGATGTGATGGACGAGACCCAAACGTTAACATAGCTTTTGATCGTGTCAGTTATCGTTATAGTTTTCTGCATGTCAAGTATAAGTTCCTATGACCATGAGATCATGTAACTCACTGACACCGTAGGAGTGCTTTGTGTGTGCCAAACGTCGCAACGTAACTGGGTGACTATAAAGGTACTCTACAGGTATCTCCGAGGGTGTCTGTTGAGTTGACATGGATCGAGACTGGGATTTGTCACTCCGTATGACGGAGAGGTATCTCCGGGCCCACTCGGTAATACGTCATCTCAATGAGCTCAAAGTGACTAAGTAGTTGGTCACGGGATTATGTATTACGGTAACGAGTAAAGAGACTTGCCGATAACGAGATTGAACTAGGTATAGAGATACCGACGATCGAATCTCGGGCAAGTAACATACCGACGAGACAAAGGGAACTGTATACGGGATTGCCTGAATCCTTGACATCGTGGTTCATCCGATGAGATCATCGAGAAACATGTAGGAACCAATATGGGTATCCAGATCCCGCTGTTGGTTATTGACCTGAGAGTGTCTCGGTCATGTCTACATGGTTTCCGAACCCGCAGGGTCTACACACTTAACGTTCGGTGACGCTAGGGTTGTTAGTGAGAAGAGTGCATGGTTACCGAAGGTTGTTCGGAGTCCCGGATGAGATCCCGGACATGACGAGGGTCTCCGGAATGGTCCGGAGACGAAGATTGATATATAGGATGAAAGGTTTCGGAGTACCGGAAGTGGTCCGGGGAGCATCGGGAAATCGGCGGAATACCGGAAGGGTTTTCGGGGGGTCCGGAAGTTGTTCTGGGCCTATTGGGCCACAAAGGGGGACACCACAGCCCTCAGGGGGCTGTGCGCCCCCCCTGGGCCCTCTCCCCATGCGGCTAAGGGGGTGGGACCCCCTAGGGCTGGCCGCACCCCTTGGCCTTGGGGGGCAAGGCACCTAGGGGGGGAAACCCTAGGGCCTGGCCGCCCCCCTGCCCTGGCCGCCGCCCCCCTCCCCTTGCCCTGGCCGCCGGCCCCTAGGGGGAAACCCTAGGGCGCCCTAACCTCTCCCCCCCCCCTATATATAGTGGGGCAAAGGGAGGGCAGCCAACACAGTTTGTGCCTCGGTGCTGCCCTCCCTCTCCCGTCATATCTTCTTCTCCCGCGGTGCTTAGGCGAAGCCCTGCTGGAGTTCTTCTCCACCATCACCACCACGCCGTCGTGCTGCCGGTTCTCCATCAACCTCTCCTCCACCCCTTGCTGGATCAAGAAGGAGGAGACGTCCCCGAGCCGTACGTGTGAAGAACGCGGAGGCACCGTTGCTTCGGTGCTAGGTCTTCGGCGATCTGAATCGCGACGAGTACGACTCCATCATCCGCGTTCATAACGCTTCCGCTTAGCGATCTACAAGGGTACGTAGATCACACTCCCCTCTCGTAGTTGCATCTACTAGATTGATCTTGGTGAACGGTAGGAAAATTTTTGTTTCCCATGCAACGTTCCCCAACAGTGGTATCAGAGCCAGGTTCTTGCGTAGATGCTTTCTCGAGTAGAACACAAAGAAGTTTGTGGCGTTGATGTTTAAATTGCTGCCCTCCTTAGTCTTTCTTGATTCAGCGGTATTATAGGATGAAGCGGCCCGGACCAACTTTACATGTCCACGTACATGAGACCGGTTCCATCGACAGACATGTGACTTTTGTTGCATAAGATGGCTGGCGGGTGTCTGTCTCTCCTATCTTAGTTGAATCGGAATAGAACAAGGCGGTCCTTGTAGAAGGTTAAATAGCAACTTGAATATCACCGTTGTGGTTTTGCGTAGGTAAGAAGCGTTCTTGCTAGATACCCATAGCAGCCACGTAAAACATGCAACAAAAAATTAGAGGACGTCTAACTTGTTTTTGCAGGGTATGTATGTGATATGATATGGCCAATGACATGATGAAATATATTTTGATGTATGAGATGATCATGTTGTAATAGTTAACATCGACTTGCATGTCGATGCATACGGCAACCGGCAGGAGCCATAGGGTTGTCTTTATTTTTTGTATGACCTGCGTGTCAATCATTAAGCGCTTTGTAATGCTTTACTTTATCGCTAAACGGTAGCAATAGTAGTAAGAGCATGGTGGGGCGCCGACAACCCCGATGGCAACACGATGATGGAGATCATGATGATGGCGATCATGGTGTGGCGCCGGTGACGATGGAGATCATGCCGGTGCTTTGGAGATGGAGATCAAAAGCACGAGTTGATGGCCATATCATGTCACTTATGATTTGCATGTGATGTTAATCCTTTTATGCATCTTATTTTGCTTAGGACGACGGTAGCATTATAAGGTGATCCTTCACTAAAATTTCAAGATAAAATTGTGTTCCCCCCGAGTGTGCGCCGTTGCGAAGGTTCGTCGTTTCGAAGCACCACGTGATGATCGGGTGTGATAGACTCTACGTTCGCATACAACGGGTGCAAGCCAGTTTTGCACGTGCAGAACACTCGGGTTAGACTTGACGAGCCTAGCATGTACAGACATGGCCTCGGAACACGGAGGACCGAAAGGTCGAGCATGAGTCATATAGTAGATATGATCAACATGTTGATGTTCACCATTGACACCACCTCATCTCACGTGATGATCGGACTTGGGTTGGTGAATTTGGATCATGTCACGCTCGAATGACCGGAGGGATGTCAATTTGAGTGGGAGTTATAATTAATTTGATTAGGTAATAACTCACTTATCATGAACAATAGTCTAAAAATGTCTTTGCAAATTTATGTTGTAGATGGCTCGCGCAGGAGTTCCCCTGGCCGCCGCCCCCTCCCCTTGCCCTGGCCGCCGGCCCCTAGGGGGAAACCCTAGGGCGCCCTAGCTTCTCCACCCCCCCTATATATAGTGGGGCAAAGGGAGGGCAGTCAACACAGTTTGTGCCTCGGTGCTGCCCTCCCTCTCCCGTCATATCTTCTCCTCCCGCAGTGCTTAGGCGAAGCTCTGCTGGAGTTCTTCTCCACCATCACCACCACGCCGTCGTGCTGCCGGTTCTCCATCAACCTCTCCTCCACCCCTTGCTGGATCAAGAAGGAGGAGACGTCCCCGAGCCGTACGTGTGAAGAACGCGGAGGCACCGTTGCTTCGGTGCTAGGTCTTCGGCGATCTGAATCGCGACGAGTACGACTCCATCATCCGCGTTCATAACGCTTCCGCTTAGCGATCTACAAGGGTACGTAGATCACACTCCCCTCTCGTAGTTGCTTCTACTAGATTGATCTTGGTGAACGGTAGGAAATTTTTTGTTTCCCATGCAACGTTCCCCAACAGTGGCATCATGAGCTAGGATCTTGCGTAGATGCTTTCTCGAGTAGAACACAAAGAAGTTTGTGGCGTTGATGTTTAAATTGCTGCCCTCCTTAGTCTTTCTTGATTCAGCGGTATTATAGGATGAAGCGGCCCGGACCAACTTTACATGTCCACGTACATGAGACCGGTTCCATCGACAGACATGTGACTTTTGTTGCATAAGATGGCTGGCGGGTGTCTGTCTCTCCTATCTTAGTTGAATCGGAATAGAACAAGGCGGTCCTGGTAGAAGGTTAAATAGCAACTTGAATATCACCGTTGTGGTTTTGCGTAGGTAAGAAGCGTTCTTGCTAGATACCCATAGCAGCCACGTAAAACATGCAACAACAAATTAGAGGACGTCTAACTTGTTTTTGCAGGGTATGTATGTGATATGATATGGCCAATGACATGATGAAATATATTTTGATGTATGAGATGATCATGTTGTAATAGTTAACATCGACTTGCATGTCGATGCATACGGCAACCGGCAGGAGCCATAGGGTTGTCTTTATTTTTTGTATGACCTGCGTGTCAATCATTAAGCGCTTTGTAATGCTTTACTTTATCGCTAAACGGTAGCAATAGTAGTAAGAGCATGGTGGGGCGCCGACAACCCCGATGGCAACACGATGATGGAGATCATGATGATGGAGATCATGGTGTGGCGCCGGTGACGATGGAGATCATGCCGGTGCTTTGGAGATGGAGATCAAAAGCACGAGTTGATGGCCATATCATGTCACTTATGATTTGCATGTGATGTTAATCCTTTTATGCATCTTATTTTGCTTAGGACGACGGTAGCATTATAAGGTGATCCTTCACAAAAATTTCAAGATAAAATTGTGTTCCCCCCGAGTGTGCGCCGTTGCGAAGGTTCGTCGTTTCGAAGCACCACGTGATGATCGGGTGTGATAGACTCTACGTTCGCATACAACGGGTGCAAGCCAGTTTTGCACGTGCAGAACACTCGGGTTAGACTTGACGAGCCTAGCATGTACAGACATGGCCTCGGAACACGGAGGACCGAAAGGTCGAGCATGAGTCATATAGTAGATATGATCAACATGTTGATGTTCACCATTGACACCACCTCATCTCACGTGATGATCGGACTTGGGTTGGTGAATTTGGATCATGTCACGCTCGAATGACCAGAGGGATGTCAATTTGAGTGGGAGTTATAATTAATTTGATTAGGTAAAAACTCACTTATCATGAACAATAGTCTAAAATGTCTTTGCAAATTTATGTTGTAGATGGCTCGCGCAGGAGTTCCCCTGAATTTTAATGCGTTCCTAGAGAAAGCTAAACTGAAAGATGATGGGAGCAACTTTGTGGACTGGCTCCGCAATCTGAGGATCATCCTCACAGCTGCCCAAAAGGTTTATGTCCTAAATGCACCGCTAGGTCAACCCCCCGCTCCTGGAGCCTCTGCGGACGATATGAACGTCTGGCAGACGCGTTCGGATGACTATTCGATAGTACAGTGTGCCATGTTGTACGGCTTGGAAGGAGGACTCCAAAGGCGTTTTGAACGTCATGGTGCATATGAGATGTACACGGAGTTGAAATTCATCTTTGAGAAGAATGCTAAGATCGAGAGGTATGAGACCACCGATAAATTCTTCGCTTGCAAGATGGAGGAGAATTCGTCTGTCAGTGAGCACTTACTGAAGATGTCTGGGTACTATACCCGCATAGTTGATCTGGGACTTGTGTTCCCGGATGAGGCTATCATTGACAGAATTCTCCAGTCACTCCCTCCAAGCTACAAGAGCTTCGTCCAGCAGTACAACATGCAAGGGATGAATAAAACCATCGCCGAGCTGTTTTCGATGCTGAAAGTCGCTGAGGCAGACATCCAGAAGGAGTATCAAGTGTTGATGGTCAATAAGACCACCAGTTTCAAGAAGAATGGCAAGGGCAAGAAGGGTAACTCTAAGAAGGGTGGCAAAGCAGTTGCTAATCCAGTGAAGAAACCCAAGGCTGGGCCCAAGCCAGAGACTGAGTGTTTCTATTGCAAGGGGAATGGCCACTGGAAGCGGAACTGCCCCAAGTATCTGGCGGACAAGAAGGGGGCCAACAACAACAAAGGTATATATGATATACATGTTATTGATGTGTACCTTACCAACTCTCGTTGTAGTGCCTGGGTATTTGATACCGGTTCGGTTGCTCACATTTGCAACTCTAAACAGGAACTGCGGAATGAACGGAGGCTGGCGAAGGACGAAGTGACGATGCGCGTGGGAAATGGTTCCAAGGTTGATGTGATCGCCGTCGGCACGCTCGCTCTTCGATTACCATCGGGATTAGTTATGAACCTGAATAATTGTTATTTAGTGCCTGCGTTAAGCATGAACATTATATCTGGATCTTGTTTATTGCGAGACGGTTACTCATTTAAGTCAGAGAATAATGGTTGTTCTATTTATATGAGTAATATCTTTTATGGTCATGCACCCGAAGTTAGGGGTTTATTCTTATTGAATCTCGATAGTGATGATACACATGTTCATAACATTGATGCCAAAAGATGTAGAGTAGATAATGATAATACCACTTTCTTGTGGCACTGCCGTCTCGGTCATATCGGCGTGAAACGCATGAGGAAGCTCCATGCTGATGGACTTTTGGAGTCTCTTGATTTTGAATCACTTGACACGTGCGAGCCGTGCCTCATGGGCAAGATGACAAGGACCCCGTTTTCAGGGACAATGGAACGGGCAAGTGACTTATTGGAAATCATACATACTGATGTGTGCGGTCCGATGAGTGTAACGGCGTGCGGTGGATATCGTTATTTTCTCACCTTCACTGACGACTTAAGTAGATATGGGTATATTTACTTGATGAAGCATAAGTCTGAAACTTTTGAAAAGTTCAAGCAATTTGAGAGTGAAGTTGAAAATCATCGTAACAAGAAGATCAAGTTCCTACGATCTGATCGAGGGGGAGAATATCTGAGTTATGAGTTTGGTGATCACTTAAGAAAATGTGGAATTGTTTCACAGTTGACACCACCTGGAACACCACAGCGTAATGGTGTGTCCGAACGTCGTAATCGAACCCTATTAGATATGGTACGTTCTATGATGTCTCTTGCCGACTTGCCACTATCGTTTTGGGGATATGCGTTAGAGACAGCTGCATTCACTTTAAATAGGGCTCCATCTAAGTCCGTTGAGACAACACCGTATGAACTGTGGTTTGGTAAGAAACCTAAGTTGTCTTTTCTCAAGGTTTGGGGTTGCGATGCTTATGTCAAAAGGCTTCAGCCAGAAAAGCTCGAACCCAAAGCGGACAAATGTGTCTTCATAGGATACCCAAAAGAAACAGTTGGGTACACCTTCTATCTCAGATCCGAGGGCAAAGTGTTTGTCGCTAAGAACGGGTCCTTTCTCGAGAAAGAGTTTCTCTCGAAAGAATTGAGTGGGAGGAAGGTAGAACTTGATGAGGTTATTGAACCGCTGCTTCAACCAGAAAGTAGCGCAGCACAGAAAGATGTTTTTGTGGAGCCTACAGAGGTTGAAGAGGAAGCCAATGATGATGATCAAGAAACTTCTGATCAAGTTACTACCGAACCTCGTAGGCCGACAAGGGTACGCACTGCACCTGAGTGGTATGGTAACCCTGTCTTGGAGGTCATGTTGTTAGACAACGGTGAACCTACGAGCTATGGAGAAGCGATGGTGGGCCCAGATTCCGACAAATGGTTAGAGGCCATGAAATCCGAGATGGGATCCATGTATGAAAACAAAGTATGGACTTTGGAAGTATTACCTGAAGGGCGGAAGGCCATTCAGAATAAATGGATTTTTAAGAGGAAGACGGACGCTGACGGTAATGTCACCGTGTATAAAGCTCGACTTGTGGCAAAGGGTTTTTCACAAGTTCAAGGGATTGACTACGATGAGACTTTCTCACCCGTGGCGATGCTTAAATCCGTCCGAATCATGTTAGCAATAGCTGCATATTTCGATTATGAAATTTGGCAGATGGATGTCAAAACAGCATTCCTTAACGGTTTTCTTAAGGAAGAGTTGTATATGATGCAACCGGAGGGTTTTGTCGATCCAGAGAATGCTGACAAAGTATGCAAGCTCCAGCGTTCCATTTATGGGCTGGTGCAAGCATCTCGGAGTTGGAATCTTCGCTTTGATGAGGTGATCAAAGCGTTTGGGTTTATACAAGTTTACAATGAAGCTTGTATTTACAAGAAAGTGAGTGGGAGCTCTATAGCGTTTCTAATATTATATGTGGATGACATATTGCTGATTGGAAACAATATAGAATTTTTGGATAGCGTGAAGGGGTATTTGAACAAGAGTTTTTCGATGAAAGATCTCGGTGAAGCTGCTTTCATATTGGGCATCAAGATCTATAGAGATAGATCAAGACGCTTGATAGGACTTTCACAAAGCACGTACCTTGATAAAGTTTTGAAGAAGTTCAAAATGGATCAATCCAAGAAGGGGTTCTTACCGGTATTACAAGGTACAAAGTTGAGTAAGACTCAATGCCCAGTGACTGCGGATGATAGAGAAAAGATGAGTGTCGTCCCCTATGCTTCAGCCATAGGCTCTATCATGTATGCAATGCTGTGCACAAGACCAGATGTCAGCCTTGCCATAAGTATGGCCGGAAGGTTTCAAAGTAATCCTGGTATGGATCACTGGACAGCGGTCAAGAATATCCTAAAGTACCTGAAAAGGACTAAGGATATGTTTCTCGTGTATGGAGGTGATCAAGAGCTCGTCGTAAAGGGTTACGTCGATGCAAGCTTTGACACTGATCCGGATGACTCTAAGTCTCAAACCGGATACGTATATATTCTCAACGGGGGAGCGGTAAGCTGGTGCAGTTCCAAGCAGAGCGTGGTAGCTGATTCTACATGTGAAGCGGAGTATATAGCTGCCTCGGAGGCGGCTAAGGAAGGTGTCTGGATGAAGGAGTTCATGACAGATCTTGGAGTTGTGCCTAGTGCACTGAACCCAATGACTCTGTTCTGTGACAACACTGGTGCCATTGCTCTAGCCAAGGAACCAAGGTTTCACAAGAGGACCAGACACATAAAGCGACGCTTCAATTCCATCCGCGATTCAGTCAAGGAGGAGGACATAAACATTTACAAAGTACACACGGATTTGAATGTTGCAGATCCGTTGACTAAGCCTCTTCCACGGGCTAAGCACGATCAACACCAAGAATCTATGGGTGTTAGATTCATTACCTTGTAATACTAGATTATTGACTCTAGTGCAAGTGGGAGACTGTTGGAAATATGCCCTAGAGGCAATAATAAAAGAGTTATTATTATATTTCCTTGTTCATGATAATCGTTTATTATCCATGCTATAACTGTATTGATTGGAAACTCAAATACACGTGTGGATGAATAGACAGACTTTGTGTCCCTAGTGAGCCTCTACAGGACTAGCTCGTTGATCAAAGATGACCGCGGTTTCCAGGTCATAGACATGAGTTGTCATTTGATAACGGGATCACATCATTAGGAGAATGATGTGATGGACGAGACCCAAACGTTAACATAGCTTTTGATCGTGTCAGTTATCGCTATAGTTTTCTGCATGTCAAGTATAAGTTCCTATGACCATGAGATCATGTAACTCACTGACACCGTAGGAGTGCTTTGTGTGTGCCAAACGTCGCAACGTAACTGGGTGACTATAAAGGTACTCTACAGGTATCTCCGAGGGTGTCTGTTGAGTTGACATGGATCGAGACTGGGATTTGTCACTCCGTATGACGGAGAGGTATCTCCGGGCCCACTCGGTAATACGTCATCTCAATGAGCTCAAAGTGACTAAGTAGTTGGTCACGGGATTATGTATTACGGTAACGAATAAAGAGACTTGCCGATAACGAGATTGAACTAGGTATAGAGATACCGACGATCGAATCTCGGGCAAGTAACATACCGACGAGACAAAGGGAACTGTATACGGGATTGCCTGAATCCTTGACATCGTGGTTCATCCGATGAGATCATCGAGAAACATGTAGGAACCAATATGGGTATCCAGATCCCGCTATTGGTTATTGACCTGAGAGTGTCTCGGTCATGTCTACATGGTTTCCGAACCCGCAGGGTCTACACACTTAACGTTCGGTGACGCTAGGGTTGTTAGTGAGAAGAGTGCATGGTTACCGAAGGTTGTTCGGAGTCCCGGATGAGATCCCGGACATGACGAGGGTCTCCGGAATGGTCCGGAGACGAAGATTGATATATAGGATGAAAGGTTTCGGAGTACCGGAAGGGTTCCGGGGAGCATCGGGAAATCGGCGGAATACCGGAAGGGTTTTCGGGGGGTCCGGAAGTTGTTCTGGGCCTATTGGGCCACAAAGGGGGACACCACAGCCCTCAGGGGGCTGTGCGCCCCCCCTGGGCCCTCTCCCCATGCGGCTAAGGGGGTGGGACCCCCTAGGGCTGGCCGCACCCCTTGGCCTTGGGGGGCAAGGCACCTAGGGGGGGAAACCCTAGGGCCTGGCCGCCCCCCTGCCCTGGCCGCCGCCCCCCTCCCCTTGCCCTGGCCGCCGGCCCCTAGGGGGAAACCCTAGGGCGCCCTAGCCTCTCCACCCCCCCTATATATAGTGGGGCAAAGGGAGGGCAGCCAACACAGTTTGTGCCTCGGTGCTGCCCTCCCTCTCCCGTCATATCTTCTTCTCCCGCGGTGCTTAGGCGAAGCCCTGCTGGAGTTCTTCTCCACCATCACCACCACGCCGTCGTGCTGCCGGTTCTCCATCAACCTCTCCTCCACCCCTTGCTGGATCAAGAAGGAGGAGACGTCCCCGAGCCGTACGTGTGAAGAACGCGGAGGCACCGTTGCTTCGGTGCTAGGTCTTCGGCGATCTGAATCGCGACGAGTACGACTCCATCATCCGCGTTCATAACGCTTCCGCTTAGCGATCTACAAGGGTACGTAGATCACACTCTCCCCTCGTAGTTGCATCTACTAGATTGATCTTGGTGAACGGTAGGAAAATTTTTGTTTCCCATGCAACGTTCCCCAACAGATACGTCTCAAACGTATCTACTTTTCCAAACACTTTTGATATTGTTTTGGCCTCATTCTTGCATGATTTGGACTAAACTAACCCGGACTGACGCTGTTTTCAGCAGAGCTGCCTGTATGGTTTATTTGTGTGCAGGAAAATGGATTTTTAAGTATCTCAGAAAAATCCACGAAAAATGAGAGAAAATCCACGCACCCGAAGGAACCAAATACTAGAAGTGGGGCCAGAGGGGGGCCAGGGGGTGCGCAGGCGCCCTGTGGGCGCCCCCCCCCCCCCTGGGCCGCGCCGGGGGGGCGCCTGGGTGGGGCCCACACCCCCTGGTGCCTACTTTAGCCCGTATTTTTCCTCCCGACGCAGAAATCCCAGATCGGAAGTTCTTTCGCAGTTTTTCATCGCGGAGCCGCCGCCACCCTCTGTTCTTCTTCGGGAGGGCTAATCTGGAGGCTGAATTGGCCTCCGGAGAGGGGAAATCGTCGCCATCGTCATCATCAACACCACTCCATCATCCCTCCATGACTTCCCCTTTCATGTGTGAGAAATTCTTCTGCTGTAGGCGAAGGGGATGGTAGGGATTGGATGAGTTAGATCATGTAATAGTTCGTCAGATTGTTGGGGGCATGTTGCCTATCATCTACTATGGTGTTTTATCATCTTTGCTACAACTTGTTATTCTTAATGCTTGACACTTAGGGCCCGAGTGCCATGATTTCAGATCTGAACCATATGTGTTTGCATGAATATATTTGTGTTCTTGATCCTATCTATGAGTTGTATGCACCTGTTACGGTCCGGAACCGGCGATCCCAAAAGTGACAGCTTGGGACACCAAAGGGGATGGTCCGTAGTTTGAGGATTACATGTATCCATTGAGTTCATTGCTTTGTTCCGGTGCTCTTTGACAGGAGCACCTTAATATCCATTAGTTCCTTTTGGCCCCGTTCGTAGCGGGATGGTAGGACAAAAGATGTTGTGCAAGTTCTTATTGCAAGCACGTACAACTACCTGCGGGATACATGCCTAATGTTTGATATTCGCCTAGATGATCATTACTTTTCCGTGTGTCGTGCCCCAAGTTAGAATCTATCTCATCCATGCAGCGCCCAACCATCCATCTCCCTAGCCTACAGTATTTTAAACCTTGCTTGTCACTAGTTGCTATCTTTGCCATTTACTACTGCTATTTACTTTTGCTGTTTACTTTTACTATTACTATCATCACTATCATATCACTGTTACCACTTATCTTTTGTTGCAAGTAAGTATATTTCAGGTGCGGTTGAATTGACAACTCAACTGTCAAAGCTTATAAATACTCTTTGGCTCCCCGTGTGTCGAATCAATAAATTGGGTTATTCTTACCCGCGAAGACTATCTCGATCCCTTACGGTTGAGGGTTATCAAGTACCGTTTTCTAGCGCCGTTGCCGGGGAGCATAGCAATATTTACAAGTCTACTTGAGGTATTCTACCTGCTGCACTTTATTCACTATGGGTAAGAAAGGAGACCCTAAGGTTCCGATCTTACTATCCACTACAAGAAGAGGTACTGCTCTAAGCACTAGTGCTACACTTGATTCACCTTCCGTTATGAGTAAGTTTGCCTCACCACCACCACATGATGCTACTACTGAATCTGTTACTATGTCTGATACTCTTGATGATGCTTCTACTGCTTTTGATGATGATGTTAGTTCGCTTGGTTATGCTCTTGAGAAACAAATTGCTGTTGCTGCTGAAAAATATGGAATTGAACTTCCTGTTACTCGCTACCCTATTGGTGAAACTTATGATTATACTGATTTGAGTAAACTCCAAGAGAGGCTCCTTGATGATGATTACTATATACTTGATGAAGATCTATGCAGGGAACTGACAGAGTTTGCTGGCTCTGACCCTGAAGTTATTAAGAAAATATTTGAAAAACACTCTTTGAAGAACAAAACCGTTCCTAATCCTGAATTTGCTACATCTCCTATATGCATTGATGATCCTGATTTTGATTTCTCTGTTGATCTTTCACTTATACCTATGGTTGAAGCTGACCCCTTTTATGGCAGAGAAAATGATGATGCTATTGCACACCTAACTAAACTCGGTGAGTTAGGTAGCCTGTTTACCACAGATGAGAAGATACGATACTTTTATGTGACCAAGCTTCTTCCTTTCTCGTTGAAGGAAGGTTCTAAAGCATGGTATGATTCACTTCCATGCGGTTCCATTAAGAGTCCTCAGGACTTAGCTCACTCTTTTGTTGATAAGTACTTTCCTGCTCATATGCAGCATGCTGCTTTACAAAGAATTTATAACTTTAAACAGTTGCAGGATGAGTCCCTCCCTAAAGCTTGGGGGAGGTACTGTGCTCTGATTCGGGCTAGACCAGGACATGAAATCCCTAAGAATGAATTAATCGATATATTCTATGCTGGTCTAACTGATGAATCCAGGTCCTATTTGGACAGTTGTGCTGGTTGTGTTTTCAGGAAAAGAACACCGGACGATGCGGAAGACTTAATGGGCAGGATTGCCAAAAACCATGAAGATTGGTCCGTCCCTGAACCACCTCCACCAACAAAGAAGAGGGGCATGTTTGTTCTAAGTCCCGAAGATATGCGAGAAGCAAAGAAGTCTAATAAAGAGAAAGGTATTAAAGCTGAAGACGTGAAGAACCTACCCCCAATTGAGAAGCTATGTGAGCCTACCACTCACCCTCCTATGGTAGAGGTACACTCTCTTTTAGATTTCAACGCAAGTGACATCCCTCATGGTAAGCCTCCTGATCAATGTTTAGATGAGTTCGATAATTTTATTATGAAACAGAATCATTTTAATGAGAGGATAGAAAGTCAGTTGCATGATAATTCCCTTGCTATCAAAAAGTTGCTTGGTGTTTTAGATAGAACAGTTAATGATGTTCAATTTCTTGTGAAGCATTTTCATATGGTTCAAACTCAGCTTGATCAAATTTCTAATGTGCAAAGAGATTTGCTTGCTAACAATGCCAAACAAGATAAATTGCAGGCCTTTGGGATTAAGACCAGAGGAGGAACTAGTACTCAAGATCCTCTTTATCCAGAGGGACATCGGAAGAGAATCGAGCAAGACTCTCAAATGCAGGAAGAAGAAATTGTTGTCTCACCAAAAAAGAAGAAGAAACATAAAGAGACTGACAATTCTAATGATCCTATTGCAGATGAAGAGCCAGCTATTGATCCCAACAGTGTATCTATTTCCGATGCTGAGACTGAAGACGGTGCTGAACCTGAAGGTAATAATAATGAGAAGAATGATCCGCCTGAAGTTCGAGAAGAAGAAGCACTTGACAAACGTAAGAGGTACACTAAAGAAGACTTCATCGCAAGAAAACATGGGAAGGAGAGAGAACCATGGGTACAGAAACCCATGCCCTTTCCAAGTAAGTCCATCAAATCTAAAGAAGAAGAGCATTATAATAAGTTTTGTGAATGGATTAAACCTCTTTTTCTTCAAATTCCTTTGACTGATGCTATTAAGTTACTTCCTTATTCAAAATATATGAAAGACATTGTCACTAACAAAGGAACAGTTCCTAATGATGCAATATCTACTATGCTTGCTAACTATTCTTTTAGTGGAAAGATTCCTGAGAAGCTCGGTGATCCAGGTATACCCACCATTCCTTGCTCCATAAAGAATAATTATGTCAAAACTGCTTTATGTGATCTTGGAGCAGGAGTGAGTGTTATGTCTCTCTCTCTTTACGAGAGGCTTTGTTTAGAGAAACTAATTCCTACATATATCTCCCTTCAGATGGCTGACAAGTCAACCGCTGTTCCGATAGGTATTTGTGAGGATGTTCCAGTAGAAGTTGCTAATTGTTTAATTCTTACTGATTTTGTTGTGCTTGACATGCCCGAGGATGGGAGCATGTCCATTATCCTTGGTAGACCTTTTCTTAACACTGCAGGTGCTATTATTGATTGCAATAAAGGGAAGGTTACCTTCCATGTGAATGATAAAGAACACACGGTATATTTTCCAAAGAAGACCGACAGGAGGCATGCCCTCAACTCTATAGAGAATATCGAGACCGTGAAAATTGGAGAATGGGACTGTCCACTACATGTGCCTCATAAATACAAAACTATCATGGTAGGGACAATGTTTATTAAGGTAAAAGTTCAGTGATTACTTCGTAGGAGGTGAGACTTTTTGCTCTATATATCGCTTGTTTGTTGGTAAGACTTGATCAACCTTACTAGTAGACATGTTTTATATGGATAAAAAGTTGAGCTTGTTACGTTTTCATTTGTTTTTAGCTTTGTCCTACTTGCTGTACCAAGTATCTATGTTTTTGAAGCTTCACAATACTACTAACTACTTCAAGTTTTTAGAGAGTTTCGCAGCTTTTTGAACTTCGAAAAATTTTCAACGGTGAAGTTTTCTGAAAAATTATATTAAAAATTTCCACAACGGGAGAGACTCGGAAAGTCCTGGGGCCAGCCAGGGGGGGCCACCAGTGGCCCAGGCGGCCAGCTGGCGCGGCCCAGCCTCTGGCCGCGCCCACAGGGCGCCTGGGGCCCACGGGACCCCCCTCCAGGTACTTCTTCTTCCTCTCTCTCTCTCTCTCTTTTTCCAGAAACCCGAGTTCTGGTCTTGTTCTTGCTTTTCTTGCTGTTCTTGGAAGCGATTCTTCGATCTCTCTCTACAGCCCATCATTTGAGCTGAAATTTTGAGCAAATACTCCCTGGTATGTGACTCCTCCACCCCTCCAATTAGATTTTTGATTGGTGGCCTCATTTGTGAGTATTTAGCAGTTCTTGGTGCTGTAGAGATGAGCTTGCATGCATGTGTAGAAAGTCATTTTCCAAGTTTTGATGCAAGTTTATGCCTTGGGCAAGTGAGTTGAGTAGTTTGCCTTAGCTCACTTTGTTTTAATCCTCGTTTTTGTAAATTGTAAAAAAATTCAGAAATGAGTTTGTTAGGAAGGGCAAAAGGATGGCTTGAGAAGAGGAGGCCCGCACACTCCGATCGAGTCACTAGAGCCGCAGCTTCACCATCGACTGCCAGGGTGACCTATAATGAGGATCATGTGCCCCTGGAGTTGTTGGAAGACACAAGTCCAGCACGTGCAATGACATTTCCATGTGATGAATTTATGGAAGCTGCGGGAATCAAGGATGAGTTTTATTATCTTTGTGCTAATGCAGGTTTGACACGACTCGTCACGAGCCGTGTTACTCAGTATCAAAAACTCACCTCCAGTTTCATTAACAGTTTTAGATATAATCCTGATTCAGGTGCTATTGAGTTTAAAATTTATAATGATCTTATCACCATGACTTTGGGAAATTTTTGTGAAGTAATAGGTGTGCCGAACGTTGGGAGGACGGCAAGGATGGCCACTCAGCCCTCCGAGCTGAAAACCGTCATCAACTCTCTCTGCAGCATGGGCACGAGGGATATTCATCGGTCGAAGATCTCCAGCATCTTGTTTCCTCACCTCAGGTATTTTGCATATTATATTGCTAGAGGGGTGTTAGGTCGTGACAACACGAGCAGCATTTCTGCTCCGGATATTGCTATCCTGGCAGCAGCCCTCTCAGGGAGGTCTGATTATAATCTTGGTACCTTAATTGCTCGACGCCTTGCTATGAACGGTAACAAGGGGGACTTATATGGTGGCGTTTATGCCACACTTATCTTAGAGCATCTTGGAGGCACCCCACACCCTGATGATACTCCTTTTACTTATTTAAGCTTTGATCTTGCTGCTATGAAAAGGCATAAGTTTGTTACCATGGGTTCTGAGCTTGATAACCTTGTTTGTATCTTGCGTTTCGGAACTACCGCGGAACGCGAGATCCGTCTACCTGCACCTCTTTTGTTTGATTTTTCTCGCAGGAACGGATGGTCCTTTGATGTTGTCGAGTTCGATGAGTTCATGGTCCAGCATCAGTTCCATAACCCCATGGAGGGGGTTGTGCCTGACGAGGAGAGGCACGGTGAGATACCACATTTTCAGGAAGAGACCGCCACCGACTTTGGTGAAGGGTCTTCCCTTGTTTGGCGCTCGGAACCTTCCTCGTGGGAGACTCCGAGGAGTTCGGTGTACGCGCCATCATCCTTCTACGACCCTTGGTCTCACCACCATACCCCTGGAGCAAGAGGCTCCTGGGGGCAGTAGCTGCTACCAACTTAGGCCAAAAGCCTAAGCTTGGGGGAGTACGTGCCCTTCTCACTTTTTCCATTGTATTATTCGTTTTGTTCGCTTTGATCTTTTCGAAGTTTTTGCCCGTTCTTCTTTATTTCTCTTTTTGCAAAAACAACAAAAAGATTTCCTCTTTCTTTTGCTTTTATTCAACTTTTGAAAAATCCAAAAAGATTTCCTTTCTCTCTTTAGTTTGCTTTGTTTTCAGAGATCAGCCCGAGTCCGTGATGGCATTTGATTATATTTCCTACGTACGATCGTGCAAGTGACAAGCAGTAATGACGAAGATCGACTGAAAGGAAGCAACAAGGAAGACTGGTATGAACTCTTAGTGTTTCTACTTTTGTACATATGCCTGTACTTATGATCTAGAGACCAGCTTGTAGTGACATAGTGCTATGTTTACAATGCTCTTCCAGTTGTTCATGCTTTCCTTGTGGCTAGTCCCGAATAACTAGAGTATATAATGTGTTATTGAAATGATCTACATGCATTGCACTGTTCATAGTCTGGTATACTAAGGTGGTATTTCCCTTTAGAGAATTTTTGGATTGACTTGGCACATGCTTACACATGTTTAAGACTAAAAGTCTACTTTGCCTTGATGATCTTTGAGTTTTAGAATAGCTATATCACTTTCATGCCCGATTCAATGTTACTTTGTCGCTCTGCATGATTATGACCGTTATTGCTCTCTAGTTGGTCGCTTCCCAGTCTTTTGCTAAACCTCCACCTGTACTAAGCGGACTGACTGCTTGTGCATCCAAACCCTTTAAACCTGTTATGCCATACGAGTCCACCATACCTTCCTATACATGGTATTTACTTGCCATTCCTAACGAAGACTTTCATGTACCATCTCAAAATTATTTAAAAGCATTTCCCTTTTTGTGCCTATGTTTTAGCTCATGAGGAAGTAGTAGTTAATTCGTGATCTCTTTAAGTTGGACAAGTTTCACCCCTGGATTGCATGTATAATGTGCAAACCCCTAATATGAAAAGGAACTGGCATTGAGTGCGCCCGGCTCAAAAAGATAATATAACAAACAAACCCTCCTTCACGCTTTGTTCATGAGAAATCAGAAAACTTTGGCAGTGATAAACAAAGGAGATTAAGAGGATGTGATCGTCCTCATGCGGGAGCCGTTCCTCGAGACTTGTCTAGCTTAAAAAGTGATTGAGTTATCTACTAGCATTCGTTGACGAAATATGCACTTCTCAAAACATGTTTACTTCTGTTTTTAAAACCAAGAGCTCTGGTACATGTTTAGTTTTTGTTTCCGACCACGGGTTTTCAACTTTGCCAATAAAAGCCACGGTTCGAGAGTCTCACCTTCTTTCTTCAAAGCACTGACTAGGAGAGCATAATTGTCATTCTGGGTGTAATGTGCATTGTCCCAAAGTATTACATTGTCTTCTGCATACTTGTGATATGATTTATTCTGAAATTCTTAGTTCTAGTCTCCTTTAAAACTCTGGAGTAGTTTCTGTATTTATGTTTTGCTTCACTCATGGAGGCTAGCGAGATACCACCTTAATATGCTCAAGCTATGTGCAATGTGATCTTGCCTTGATTTTCAGTAATATATTATTTACTCTTAATTATTTGTGACTGGTCACTTGAAAGAAGGATTGCTCCTTGCATTGTTCTCATAAGTACTGTTTTAATCAATGTTGAGGATATCGCTTATCGTTATCATCTCGGTCAGCTAAGGATTAGAGATTAATCGGAAATTGGCCGATTAATCGATTTTATCGGTCGACTATTAATCGGATATTTTGTTTCAAATCTCAGGTTCTCTACACTAAAATACGCTATATTCAACACCAAAACAATATTTGACAGAAGTGTTACCTTGATTTCTAGGCTTTGAATCCTCGTATAATGGCAAACAAAATAGGACAATAGTATAGATTCCGTAACAAGGTCCACAAAACATAAATAGACATAGTTTTTGCAAACATAGTGTGACGAGTAGGTCTGATTTATCGGTAGATTCCCGATAAATCGCTTATCAGAACGATAAATCGGTCCAAAAGATAAACGGCAAAGATAAGGCATAATCTTATCGGTCACCCCCCGATTAGCAATAAATCGGAAGATTAATCGGTGAATCGGAAGATTTCTTGAACAGTGGTTTTAATACTTGCTGAACTCTTTTCGTAGTACATGCTTATATACATCTAATGAAGCAAAAGAGTTTGTCAAAGTTTTCTTTGTCGCGTTCAGTTCGTTAAACTGAATTGCTTGAGGACAAGCAATATGCTAAGCTTGGGGGAGTTGATACGTCTCAAACGTATCTACTTTTCCAAACACTTTTGATATTGTTTTGGCCTCATTCTTGCATGATTTGGACTAAACTAACCCGGACTGACGCTGTTTTCAGCAGAGCTGCCTGTATGGTTTATTTGTGTGCAGGAAAACGGATTTTTAAGTATCTCAGAAAAATCCACGAAAAATCAGAGAAAATCCACGCACCCGAAGGAACCAAATACCAGAAGTGGGGCCAGGGGGTGCCCAGGCGCCCAGTGGGCGCCCCCCCCCCCTGGGCCGCGCCGGGGGGGCGCCTGGGTGGGGCCCACACCCCCTGGTGCCCTACTATAGCCCGTATTTTTCCTCCCGACGCAGAAACCCCAGATCGGAAGTTATTTTGTAGTTTTTCGTCGCGGAGCCGCCGCCACCCTCTGTTCTTCTTCGGGAGGGCTAATCTGGAGGCTGAATTGGCCTCCGGAGAGGGGAAATCGTCGCCATCGTCATCATCAACACCACTCCATCAGGCCTCCATGACTTCCCCTTTCATGTGTGAGTAATTCCCCTGCTGTAGGCGAAGGGGATGGTAGGGATTGGATGAGTTAGATCATGTAATAGTTCGTCAGATTGTTGGGGGCATGTTGCCTATCATCTACTATGGTGTTTTATCATCTTTGCTACAACTTGTTATTCTTAATGCTTGACACTTAGGGCCCGAGTGCCATGATTTCAGATCTGAACCATATGTGTTTGCATGAATATATTTGTGTTCTTGATCCTATCTATGAGTTGTATGCACCTGTTAAGGTCCGGAACCGGCGATCCCAAAAGTGACAGCTTGGGACACCAAAGGGGATGGTCCGTAGTTTGAGGATTACATGTATCCATTGAGTTCATTGCTTTGTTCCGGTGCTCTTTGACAGGAGCACCTTAATATCCATTAGTTCCTTTTGGCCCCGTTCGTAGCGGGATGGTAGGACAAAAGATGTTGTGCAAGTTCTTATTGCAAGCACGTACAACTACCTGCGGGATACATGCCTAATGTTTGATATTTGCCTAGATGATCATTACTTTTTCGTGTGTCGTGCCCCAAGTTAGAATCTATCTCATCCATGCAGCGCCCAACCATCCATCTCCCTAGCCTACAGTATTTTAAACCTTGCTTGTTACTAGTTGCTATCTTTGCCATTTACTACTGCTATTTACTTTTGCCGTTTACTTTTACTATTACTATCATCACTATCATATCACTGTTACCACTTATCTTTTGTTGCAAGTAAGTATATTTCAGGTGCGGTTGAATTGACAACTCAACTGTCAAAGCTTATAAATACTCTTTGGCTCCCCGTGTGTCGAATCAATAAATTGGGTTATTATTACCCGCAAAGACTATCTCGATCCCTTACGGTTGAGGGTTATCAGCTTGTTGAATGATTCGTATATGTGTGGATGTAGGGTGCAGATGCTCTACTACGCGCTACTGGATAGTTTACCTGGACGTGTACGTCGCCAGTCGAGAGGCGTCTCCAGCTTGCGGAGACCGCCGTCTGGCTCTATCACTGATCAGTTATCTATAACTTGTCGACGTGTTTTCTAGGCCGCTAGTTTTGTATTTTGCAAATGCTCAGTTTACTCATGATATGGTTTCTGTAGTTATGTGATGCCACATACATATATATTAAACGTCTGTTGATGCATTGGTCAGTTTTAGTGCTTCAGGTCGATGCATTGGCACATGCGAGCTGTTGAGGATATGGTCTCCTTTTTGGCGCTGTAAGCGATTGGATTAGGCAAGGTCAGTTATGCAGTGTCTTAGATATTATTTTTGGTCTTCTGTGATGATTTCATCAGCTCTGAAAAAATGCTGGGATGCATATTTTGCGATTCTGTGTAATTCAATCATTATCTGCATGTTCTTGCTAGCAAATGTTGTCAGTAGAGGTTAGGAACACATAAATTCTGATGTTCTGCTTATATTATGTTGCCAGCTCCATCTGTTTTGATCATTAGAATATTGCCTTCATACTATCTAATGCCTGTAGTTAAGATGCTCTTGACTAACCAGAAAAGTTCTTTTGAGTTCCATACGTTGAGTAAAACATTTTAATCTGTCATTGAATTAGCTATATAATTCCACGATACCATTTCTGTACTGTGATAGTTTCTCATATTTTTCTATTATACTTGTATACATTATTCCTATTTGAAGTCATCAACTGAGATGGTTGGTGTATTTGTAAACATTCCTGCCATGTGTTGCTTCCTTTTTCATGCTTTGCTAATATAGATCATTTGCTTAAACTGAGATGGTTGGTGTATTTGTGCTTATAATTATGCTTCTATGTGGTTGTTGCAGCATGAGCCAACCAAATAAATATTTTGTGCCTTTGGTCTAGCTCTAAAAGTGTGGTGTTACCTCTCTTTACAGGAGCTCTGGGCTGAAGAAATTTGAAGAAGCTTGAAGCCCGACAAAGTAAAGAGTAGCGAGTTAGTAGTGCTAGTTATGTTGTATAGTGGCTAGCATATCTGGTTGTATGAACACTATTGTAAATACTGTAATCTCGTGTGTTGTACAGTAGTCAGCATATTTGGTGCTAATATTGGCTATCATTTTAACAGTTTAGTATGTTCTCTTGCCATTTGAAATATTTTTCATTTGTTTATTGTGAAAGTGTGTGAAATAGAAAGATGACCAGTGGGACAAACGAAAAGGCCAAGGCCCAAAAAGTATATGGAATGTAAAAAGGCCGAGGCCCAAAACAGAAATGGACTATAAAAGAGTTGAGGGCAAAAATATGGACTATTAAATGGCCAAGAAAAAAAACGCTGAATTGCTGGGCTAGGCCCATGTAGCTAGTAAAAAATAACAGGATATATATATATATATATATATATATATATATATATATATATAAAGGCTGAATTGTTGGGCTCGGCCCATGTAAAACACCTAATCGGACCGGGCTGAATCTTATCAGTGACCTTTTCAATTGGTCGTAATTTTGCCACGTCAGATTGTCACGTCGAATCCGACGTGGCCTGGTCAGACATCCAATGACCAAAACAAAAGGTCATTGGTTCAACGACCTTTTGTTTTGGTCATAAACGTCTACGACCTTCTCACAGAGAAGGTCGCTATAGTCAGTTTATGACGGCCAGCTTTTGACCTTATGTTTTTGGTCATAAAAAGGTCACAAATGGAAATTTGTGACCATTCAGTGACCAATAGTGGTGGTCACAAGTTGACATATTTCTTGTAGTGTTCTATAATGGTTTTTGACACACTTAATTATATATAAGGCACGCAGATAAACCGACAATGAATGTACGATGACAGACGCACCTTCGAGTTTATTAAGGGCATGCATAATTTTCTCGAAGTGGCCGAGGCAAACAAGCAGAATGGTTTTTGAGGAAAATATGTCCTAGAGGAAATAATAAAGTTGTTATTTATATTTCCTTATATCATGATAAATGCTTATTATTCATGCTACAATTGTATTAACCGGAAACATGGTACATGTGTGAATATATAGACAAACAAAGTGTCACTAATATGCCTCTACTTGACTAGCTCGTTGAATCAAAGATGGTTATGTTTCCTAGCTATAGACATGAGTTGTCATTTGATTAACGGGATCACATCATTGGTGAATGATGTGATGGACTTGACCCATTCCGTTAGCTTAGCACTTGATCGTTTAGTTTTACTGCTATTGCTTTCTTCATGACTTATACATGTTCCTATGACTATGAGATTATGCAACTCCCATATACCGGAGGAACACCTTGTGTGCTATCAAACGTCACAACGTAACTGGGTGATTATAAAGATGCTCTATAGTCCTGCCGTCCTATCTAGACCCGTGTGCGTTGATCACAAGTCCTTCCGTAGTGTCGCTAGTCGCAGCCGCATCACACTCCCATCCTACGATCATGAAGCCACACCGGCCACGCCTGTTGGAACCCTAGCCTGCCCTAGCTCACCTCTCTCTCACTCTCGCACCTCACGCTCTGTATAGCTCGAACCAGGAAGCATGAGGAAGAAGGAGAACACATTGGACATGGCGAGCGTTTCCGGCGCACGAACGCCTCGCCACCGCACGAACGGTCTTTTTCCCGATTGCCGCCGTTGCACGCTCCTGCCGTCGTCGCCGTCCCGAGCGCCGACGTGTCGCCGCTCCCGCGCCGCCGTCATGAGTAGCTGCTCACCCGCGCTCGCCACGGTCTTGTCCGCGACGCCTTGTCCACTCGTCGAACGCACGCAGCCACCCGAGCGCCTCGTCGAAGGCCATGTCCTCGACGTCGCAAAACTGCTCGATCCCGGCGACGGCAGGATACAGGCGATCGGGGACGGTGTCCAGGAGTTTCTTCACTAGTGTTGCATCGTCGAGCGTCACGCCCAAGCTCGCGTAGTGCACTGTCATCGTGCCCAACCTCCCGGCGTAGGTGTCCAGGGCCTCGCCATCCTCCATTCGCAGGCAGTCGAACTCGCGAGCCGCACCGCTCGCACCTGATCGGCTCCGACGAAACGCACCGTCACGGAGTCCCATACCTCCCTGGCGGTGAGCTTCGTCGCCACCTGCAGCAGCACATCCTTCGACAGCGCGCCGAGGAGCATCGCCCACGCCGTCTTGCACTTCTTGCCATTGACCGCCGCGTTGCCTGCCGGCGTTACCGCCTCCCACAGCGTGTGAGCATCGAGGATGGCATGTGCCTTGATCGCCCACACCGTATAGTTGTCATGTGTGAGCATCGGCATCGCCATCGACACCGAGCTCCCACTTGCGTCGTGCGACACGATCGTCATTGCCGCCAACGAGCTCCCTCACCTCGCCCTGATACCAATTGTTGGAACCCTAGCCTGCCCTAGCTCACCTCTCTCTCACTCTCGTACCTCACTCTCTCTGTCTAGCTCGAACCAGGAAGAAGGAGGAGGAAGAAGGAGAACACAATGGACACGGCGAGAGTTTCCGGTGCACGAACGCCACCGCACGAACGGTCTTTTTCCCGAGAAACAAACTCGACTCCTCGCAGTTACAACGAGCACCGCAGGTGCTCTTATACTCTGGAGAGACGCTGGGCACGACCCGCACGACCCCACCCAGTTAGGCCACGACCTAGGCCGCACCCACGACGTGCACGCATGCGCCTGGGTCGCACCTAGCCGTGCAGGTCTGACCAGATCGCACCGCCCCTGCTTGCCAACGGCCTCCTAGCACTACGGTGTATCACCCGCGCGCACACACATGCACCCATGCACCCCACACACACACACACCTATGATTTGGACCCGATGCGTCCAACACGCCCGGCGCACGCACACTCACGCGCCCGACGTGTCCACGCCAGACACATGGCTTATTTGGCCAACAACGCCATCTGACGGCAACGGGCATCTCCCATCCATCCCTGCGGCACATGGCGACGCCGACGGCGGCCCGCGGCACCCCGATGTCTCATCCGCATCTGTATCCGGGCACTGCGCTCGTAGCATGCCGACGATACCCGCCGTCATTGCAACACATGCGGCTGCTATGACTGCCTCCTTGCGGCGCCGGCCAAATCTCACGGTTTTGAACGAGCGGCGCACTGCAGCATCCTACCGCCTATGAGATCCACCATTACAGTGTGAAAACTTGGTTCAGCATATGCCTAGCAGGGCCGCGTTGATATCCAGGCCGCAGTCCGTTGTTACAGAGAGATATACGTGGGCATGCATTGCTGTCCAAGGATGCAATTACAACAACTGAACAAACTACAACACACACCGAGCCAATCTATCTATATCTATATCTTACCTAATAATAAACGACAGAGCCTTTCATAGTTATCCATCCGTCATTCCTTTATGTCCGTTGATTTTGTATTAACCAGAAAGATTGACGGCCGAGATTTAAAAACAAATCTTCTATACATAACAAAAGGTAGTACTCGATTTTAGAGGAGTAGCGGTTGACCGAATAAAGGACAATTGGCCGTGAAGTTAATCACGATTGTGATTCCTAGCCGGCTTGGACTAGGTGCACACACGGAATAGGAGTTGTGGTAGCTAGGTTTGGTTGCTTTAAATACCCATGTAATGCCCTGTAATTTGCACCCTGATTAAAAAAGAAATAAAGTTACAGGAACGACACGTTCCCGTTACAATATCTCGGTGTCTCGTTATGGCGTGTGTGGGTCGGACCCGGCGACCTTCATTTGTATGCGAGTACGTACTTGTCCGGCCAGCCGATGGTTTTGGAATCTAGCCTTTCCTACGTGCAACTCCAAGTTAGGATGAATCCATCGGGGTGTCTGAATTGATCTCGAGCCAGATAGTGCACGGCGGCGAAGTAAAGCCAGCTTGGTCCGTACGTCCGTGACTCCAACGAAAAGTAGCCCTGCGACGTACATCGAGCTGGAAGTTAACAGAGGATGTGTTGAGATCCGGCGGTCCACGACATGCTATGGAGGACGTCGGGGTTGGCGAGATGCTGGCGAGACAATCCCCGCTCCTCCTAGTTGGTAACTACCACAGCTTGCGAGGGAGGGACCTGGGCTTTCAAGTTTTAACCCGATTCCGAAGTAGCCAACAGAGCCAGATAGTGCGCGGCGGCGAAGTAAAGCTAGCTTGGTGCGTACGTCCATGACTCCAACGGAAAGTAGCCCTGCGACGTACATCGAGCTTGAAGTTAACAGAGGGTGTGTTGAGATCCGGCGGTCCACGACATGCCATGGAGGACGTCGGGGTTGGCGAGATACTGGCGAGACAATCCCCGCTCCTCCGAGTTGGTAACTACCACAGCTTGGGAGGGAGGGACCTGGGCTTTCAAGTTTCAACCCGATTCCGAAGTAGCCAACAGACGGGATAAGCACGGTACTGGGAGGCTAGCTCGCGATGGGAGGATAAAACAGGGGCCGATGATCCCGAGTCAATGTCAGTGTACAGGAACGTGTCGGGGGACCAAGGCTCAAAGCCTTGGGTGCGTGCGGGCGCAGGGAAGCACACCTTCTAAGCTGACTCAAATGTCACCATTTATGCTGGCGGCATGGGCAAAAAGCAATCAGACAGGCATCCGCAACAACTTTTGTCAGAAACCTGTACAGAGATCCAGTACAGATTGTCATGTATGTTCTCAGTTAAGCAACACGTTCACCTCATCCCCATCAAATTCAGAATTATTTTTGCATAGCCAACCTTGCGTATCTTTGATGTGAAAAGATCAATAATTTTTAGTACATGTTATGCACTATCGACATGATGGTTTTATCTGATCACCAGTGACATATAGCTTACGGCTTGCAAGCTTTCTCTATGCCGTCCTACGTGTCCTGTAGAAGGCGCCATTGCGAAAAAGAAAGTGTGTAATGCATGTGTTTGAAGCCATCTTCCAAGGAGAAAGTTTCAAAGTAAATTACCATTAAAAGATGAAACGTTGCTATCTGGTTAACCTTAGAAATTCAGTTGACCAGATATAAGAAAAGGTAATCTTCTTTTGATACTTAGATAAAAAATATTTTCAAGGTAAAATTGAGTTCTACTTTAAGAGCAGCTCCAGTAGCTTCCTTAAATATCTTCCTGTTAAACTGATTCTTTTTGGGCTTCCGTAAAAGTTTGGGATAGTTATCTCGGAGCAAATTTTGCCAGTTCCCCTAAACTTCTTCCCCTAAAACCATTTTATTTTATTCCTAATTAAACAAAAAATAGATAATTTCCTAGGACCTGTTAGTCATTGACACAAGTGACGGCGGGCGGTATGATGGCCGATGGCAAGGAGCGGTGTGCTAGACGCTGGTGCAAGGTGGTGTACGGCTATTGGGAAGGTTGCGGGATGGTGTAGAGGCGAGCGAAATGGGCAGCGCTTGGCTTGGGCACGCGGCGAGCAGCATTCTGGCGGTCGTGGCAGTGTTCTGATGAGTTTGCGGTGAGGCGTGCGATGAAGTTTCCGGCGGTTACTAGCCCACCGAAAAGATACAGAAGATGATCATTCCATAAACCAGTGGGAAGGAAATACCACTTTTACAGGATCCTCGAAAGTTATGGGCACTTTACAACTGTTGATTTTTTTTTTTTGCCACAACTTCTTGTAAACTGCCGTTATTGTACAGATAGAGGAGCCGTTGGAGTTGCTCTAAGCTTTATACTTCTAGCGTGCGAGCAAGGTCGGAAGAAAATTTGTAAGCAATGATATATAAGTTAACTAAATCTTTACAAAGACAATTAACATGTCATTTATAAGAAATGATATTTATGTATGGCTCTTTTTTATTATTATTCTGTTGGTCTATGTTTGAAGGGATGCACATGTCTATGTAAAGAAAAAGAGATTGCATTGGACACCAACACAAATCCAATGCATCGAGGGCAGTTGTTTCATGCTTTTATAATTTGAGTGTAGCACTTCATACATTACATGACTGATGCTATGAGGAATGTCTCGTTGATAGAGAGGGCAAGTGACTATATCTCAGTGATGCGGCGAATGTGGTCATGAGGCATTAGGTTAGACAGTGTAATGTTTTTCTCCCCGGTGCAACGCACGGGCATGTTTGCTAGTATGGTTTATACCTCATATCGTATACACAATGTTTAACACTCCCCTCAATCATAACTATTTAAGTTGACATTGTGTCTAAGGGCATCTTCAAGGCAGAACATCAAACCTCCAGCAAATTACCGGACCGTGCTGTTCGGACCTAGTTTGCCATTCATCACGGTCATGTATCGGTCAGCCGAGCGGTGCGGTCTATGCTTGATTAGGCGGTCATTGCTAGATGCGGAGCTTAGTAGCTTCATTTGGAGGAAAGCAATGTTTAAGAGTAGCATTTAGAGGAAACTAGTAACTTAGCTATTAAAGATAAAGCATAATTATATGAACCGATTGATAAAGAAGGTCTCATCATATGAATGGTTGTACACTAACAACTTGTGCATGTGCTCCTCAAATGCGTGAGCATACTCATCCACTGATTCACTCTGTTTCAGATAGAAAAACACATTAATGTCCTGAGGGGACTTGTTCTTGTTGAATTTGGCATAGACGGCCACACACAATGCTGCCCAACTATCAATGCTATGCATCGCATCATACGTTTGCAACCATAACACCACATTACCTGCAAAATGCATCATGGCAAAATCGACCCAGAACTCTGGCTTGACATTGTACATGCGGAAATATTTTTCACACTATTTTTTCCATCATTTTGGGTTCTCCCATTCAAACTTGAGAAAATCAGATCTCGGAATGTGAGCACAGAACTTCCCATGCGTCACAGAAACTGAGAGTTTGGGGATCTATCATAGTCATCATTGTCGTCGGACAGCTCTTCATGTTATGGAGCTTGGGATTTGGAATGCTCACCACGGGGTAGATTCGGATGCGATCACTCACAGACCCCTGATGTCCTGTCTGAAGGAAATATGCCCTAAAGCCAATAATAAAGTTGTTATTTATATTTCCTGATATCATGATAAATAACTTTTATTCATGCTAGAATTGTATTAACCGAAAACATGATACATGTATGGATACATAGACAAAACACAATGTCCCTAGTAAGCCTCTACTAGACTAGCTCGTTAATCAAAGATGGTTGAGTTTCCTAACCATAAACATATGTTGTCATTTGAGTAAAGGGATCACATCATTAGGAGAATGATGTGATGGACATGACCCATCCGTTAGCTTAGTGTATTGATCGTTCAGTTTATCGCTACTGCTTTCTTCATGTCAAATACATATTCCTCCGACTATGAGATTATGCAACTCCCGGATACCGGAGGAATGCCTTGTGTGCTATCAAATGTCACAACATAACTGGGTGATTATAAAGATGCTCTACAGGTATCTCCGAAGGTGTTTATTTAGTTGGCATAGATCGAGAATAGGATTTGTCACTCTGAATATCTGAGAGGTATCTCTGGGCCCTCTCGGTAATACACATCATACTAAGACTTGCAAGCAAATGACTAATGAGTTAGTCATGGGATGATGTATTACAAAACGAGTAAAGAGACTTGCCGGTAACGAGATTGAACTAGGTATGAAGATACCGACGACCGAATCTCGGGCAAGTAACATGCCGATGACAAAGGGAATAACGTATGTTGTCATAACGGTTTGACCGATAAAGATCTTCGTAGAATATGTAGGAGCCAATATGAGCATCCAGGTTCTGCTATTGGTTATTGACTGGAGAAGTGTCTCGGTCATGTCTACATAGTTCTCAAACCCGTAGGGTCTACACGCTTAATGTTCGATGATGATTTGTATTAAGAGTTATGTGTTTTTGATGACCGAAGATTGTTCGGAGTCCTGGATGAGATCATGGATAGAACGAGGAGTCTCGAAATGATCGAGAGGTAAAGATCGATATATTGGATGATAGTATTCGGACACCAGAAGGGTTCCGAGGGGTACCGGGTACATATCGGAGTTCTGTGGGGCTACCGGAACCCCCCGGGGAAGTATTGGACCTACATGGGCCATAGGGGAGAGGGTAGGCAGCCCACAAGGGGTGGCCGCGCCCCCCTCCCACAGGGAGTCCGAATTGGACTAGGGGAGGGGGCGCGCCCCCCTTTCCTTCTCCTCTTCCCTCACCCTTCCTTCTCCACAAATGGGAAAAAGGGGGGAATCCTAGTCCTACTAGGAGTGGAGTCCTAGTAGGACTCCCCCCATGGTGCGACCCCCTTGGCCGGCCGCCTCCTCCCCTCCTCCTTTATATACAGGGGCAGGGGGCACCCTAGGACACACAAGTTATTCTCTTAGCCGTGTGTGGTGCCCTCCTCCACAGTTTACACATCAGGTCATATTGTCGTAGTGCTTAGGCAAAGCCCTGCGCGATCTACTTCACCGTCAAGACGCCGCCGTGCTTCCGGAACCTGATGGCTTCTCGCCCCTCGTTGGTTACCCCAAGTGGAAGGTTTGAGATGCAGTGTAGCGGTAGTTTTCCCTTGGCAAAGATACCAAGGATCGAATTCCCCTGAGACTCCAAGGTTCAACAAGAAGGTGTCAACTGCTAACGGCGCCAGATATTTAGCAATCAACTGGACCTGCACACAGATACAAATAACTTTGCTCCCAACGAGTACAGAGAGGTTGTCAATCCCTCCGGCCTTGTCGTTTACAAAGGATCAAACGCAAGAGATAATAGTGATAGGTATAACTGCAACTAGTAAATAAAAGCGGAAAGTAAATAGCGGATGTGATCAGTGATGGTAATATGGACCGGGGTCCCATGATGTTCACTAGTGATGTCTCTCTCCCAAAAGACGATAAAACAGCTATGTGAGGTAAACGAATTACAGCTGGGCAATTGACAGGATTATGTGCGCAAACCAATGCTAACTATGTTGCAAGAAAGGTAGAGGTTCAAAGCATGGGCGGTACGCCAAGGCAAGTAGACCGAAATCCATCTGCATCTACTACTAATCATCCACCTTGAGATATCTATCCAGAACATCTCGCTGGTATTAATTTGCTAGCCCCACCCATAGTGTAAACTCAAAGCAACAGACAACTGCATTAAAAGAACTTTGCGTAAAGTAAACAATCCTTGCACCCGCAGGCACAAGCACCGTTGTTTTCCCCCTTGTGGCAACAGCACATCCCCTAGACTCATGTTTCTGTCACTCAAGCTAGTCATCGAGGGGCATGAACCCACAATCAAGCATAACGTTCCCTCTTGGAGTCACTACCTACTACTCGGCCAAAGCAATAAATAGCAACGGAGAACATGCAAGAATTACTCAAGAACATAAATATAAAAGAGGTAAATCAAATATATTACTCAAACACAATCTGAACATAATCTCACAATCCATCGGATCCCAGCAAACTCATCATAGCAACAGCATAAGGATTACATATGTGCCTCGATCATGTAGGGCAGCTCACGAGGTCTAATTAGTGAAGGACAAAAAGGGGAGGAGAACATCACATAGCTACTGGTCATGGACCCATGGTCCAAGGGAGACTACTCACAACTCATCCGGGAGGCGTCCATGGTGGTGGAGAGGCTCCCGGTGGTGATCCTCCCCTCCGGCAGGGTGCCGGGAAGAGTTCTCCTAGTGCTCCCGATCTTGGAAGCGCGGCGGCGGCGGAACAGAGATGAGATCGCGAAAAAGGGTTCCGTCCTCGAGGGTTTCGGGACGCGGTGTAAATATATGCCAAAGGGGGGCATCAGCGGAGACCTGGGGGGCCCAGGCGCCCCCCCGGCGCGGCCAGGAGGGGGCCGCACCCCCAGGGCGCCTGGAACCCTGGTGGCCCCCCTACGGCCCTACTTTGGCCGTATGGAAGCTTCTGGAACGCTGATTTTTTATATATTTTTCCCGGAATTTTTCTGGCAGTTTACGTAATGGGAAAACCTGAAATACAAAAATAGCAGAAAACAGAAACTGGCACTGGGGTGCACTGAGTTAATAGGTTAGTCCAAATATGATCAAAAGTGTATGGAAGTGTATAAATATCATAGCAATATCACACAAAAGAGGCATGGAGCAAGCAGAAATTATAGATACGTTTTGGACGTATCAACATCCCCATGCTTAATTCCTGCTCGTCCTCGAGTAGGTAAATGATAACAAGCATAATTTCTGTGGTGACATGCTATTAACCATATAAGGACTTTTTACAGTCACATGACAAGTGCTTACTGAGACAATGAATCTGTAGTAATTAAGTTGCCTCATGAGAAAATCACAAAGAACTGAAAGTTTTACAATATGATACTGAAACATCAAATAGATTTGTAGTGAGCATGGTGGGCAAATATGATAAAGTGGTACCTCGCTTGCCCCCTTTAGTGAAGCAAAACATAAATGCAGGGGCACCTCCAAGGTTTAAGTGACGACTAGATACAATGATTTCAGAATAAACGATATCATAATCATGCAAAAGACAATGGTACTTTGGGACAATGCACATTACACTCAGAATGACAATCATGCTCTCAATAGTTGGTGCTTTAAAGAAGGTGGAGACTCTCGAACCGTGGCTTTTGTTGGCAAGGTTGAAAACCCGTGGTCGGAAACAAAAACTAAACATGTACCAGAGCTCTTGGTTTAAAAAACAAAAGTAAAAATTATTTTTGGATATGCATGTTTCGTCAACGAATGCTAGCAGATAACTCAATTACTTCTTGAGCTGGACAAGTTTCGAGGAACGACTCTCGAATGAGGACGATCACATCCTCTTAATCTCCTTTGTTTATCACTGCCAAAGTTTTCTGATTTCTCATTAACAAAGCGTGAAGGAGGGTTTGTTTGTTGTATAATTTTTAATGAGCCGGGCGCACTCTATGCCAGTTCCTTCTCGTATTATGGGTTTGCACATTAGACATGCAATCCCGGGGTGAAGCTTGTCCAACTTAAAAAGATCATGAATTAACCACTACTTCCTAATGAACTAAAACAGAAGCACAAAATGGAAATGCTTTTTATTTAATAATTTCGAGATGGTACATGAAAGTCTTCGTTACGAATGGCAGGTAAATACCATGTATAGGAAGGTATGGTGGACTCATATGGCATAACTGGTTTAAAGGATTTTGGATGCACAAGCAGTCAGTCCGCTTAGTACAGGCGAAGGTTAGCAAAAGACTGGGAGCGACCAACTAAAAGAGCAATGACGGTCATAATCATGCAGAGCGACAAAGCAACATTGAATCGGGCATGGAAGTTATATCGCTACTCAGAAATAAAAGATCATCAAGGCTTGACAGACTTTCTTTACAGTCTTAAATATGCGTGAGCATACGCCAAGTCAATCAAAATAAATTCCTGGAGGAAGATACCACCAAACCATACCACATCATAGGCAAACAAATCATGTTGGTACTCCATTAACACATTGGGAACCCCCCAGCTATTTGAGACTAACCATAAGAAAACATGAACTACTAAGCACCATTATGCACATAGCATTTTTATCATGGACATATCAACTAGTGCAACAGAAGCCAACTCTCTTAACAAGATAAGCATGATAACTAAAGAGAGTTCCAGCGACCAACTAAACAAAAGCTCTTTAAAAAGATAAGCATGAAAACTAAGAGCTAAGCATGACAGTAGCTATTGAAAGACCAAGAACATACACAGCAAAGATAAACATGAAAATTCTATGTTATGTTCTAGGTTGAAGTGGAGCGTGTTTCTCTCCCACACAAAGAAAGCTGAGTTCCAACTCGTTATGAAAAGCAAGCAAAGCTAAAGAAAACTAAAAAGGAAACTAAAAGCAAGATGCTCCAAGCATAGCACATAACACATGAAGTGATAAAAATATAGTGGAATGAAAGACGAACTGATAATTGTTGATGGAGAAGGGGATGCACGGGGGCATCCCCAAGCTTAGACGCTTGAGTCTTCTTGAATATTTCTTGGGGGTGCATGGGGGCATCCCCAAGCTTGAGCGTTTGACACTCCTGAATCTTTTTATCATCTTCCCTCGCACACTTGAAAACTCCCTTCATACATAACTCATCATAATCTGATTAGCGAGGTTAGTATCCTTAATAAAATAATTGTTCCTTGCTGGAAATAAGGATATTCTTGAAGGTCTACTGTTTCTCAAGATTGCCAAAAGGTTTTTGCAAAGAAAAAGCAAGCTCAAGGTTTGCAAAATGAAGGAAAGGCAAAACAGGACAGAATCTGTGAAAAACAGACCAGCAGGTAGTAAATGATTTTTTCGGGGCTCTTCTGCAACTCAAATAAAAAAACTCAGAACAGACGCCCGAAAGACAATTGTATAGAGCACGCTGTCGAAAAAATTCGGACCAAAAAGATGATCTGGTGATTTTATACGAATTTTTCTGTCCAAGGACAGAATCTGTTTCCTGGACAGCACGTCACAACTTTTGAACTTTCTTGCAATCAGAGGCTAAACTTGGCACAAAGCTGAAAAGTAAAGATACAATGATGATGCCACAGTAGTAACAAACATCAAGACCACTAAAACTGAAAGAACAAACTGAAAGCAAAGATAACAAGGGTTGTCTCCCTAGAGCTCTTTCTTTATAGCCATAAAGATAGGCTTAAGACTTTAATGATGCTCTCGTAGGAATAAGAGTTGAAGAACAAAAGAGAGCATCAAGAAGCAAATACCAAACACATTTAAGCCTAACATGCTTCCTATGCATAGGAATATTGCAATACAATAATTCATTGAAGCACAAAGCAATAAGCATAGGAAGACAAAACAAGTGCAGCTTCGAAACCTTCATCATAAAGAGAGGGAACTTGATATTATTAAAACATTTATAAGCATATGTTCCCTTCTCGTAATAATTTTTAGTGGGATCACGAATAAACTCAACAATATAAGTATCACATAAAGCATTGTTACC
This sequence comes from Secale cereale, assembly GCA_902687465.1. Classification (NCBI taxonomy): domain Eukaryota; kingdom Viridiplantae; phylum Streptophyta; class Magnoliopsida; order Poales; family Poaceae; genus Secale; species Secale cereale. Next base: position 840,930,966 of record LR738714.1, read on the forward strand.
ATGATCCACATGCAAAAAGGTATCATTACTCTTCATATAAGCAAAATCTTTCTTATTAGGAATAGTGAGAGTAAAGCAATCATAACCATCATGGTAATCATTGTATTTAGGAGGCATATCATAATCATAATAAATTTTATCCTCAATAGTAGGTGGACTAAAAACATCATATTCATTATATATAGGAAGCAAAGCATCATCAAAGTAAATTTTCTCTTCAAAAGTTGGGGGACTAAAAATATCATGTTCGTCAAACGTGTCATCCCCAAGCTTAGAGCTTTCCATGTCATTAGCAATATTGATATTCAAAAAAATCATACTAATAACATCACCACCATCATGATTGTTATGCAAATAATAAAGTTCCATAGGTTTTTTAATTTTCTCTTCAAACACATCATGTCCCAAAGCAAGGTAGAGCTTATAAAGCTCTCTCATATTTTTGTTGTTTTCCATTAAGCAAAACTAGTGAAAAGACATAAAGAAAACTAAAAGGTAAACTAACAAGACTAAAAAGCAAAGGTAAAAGATAGCGTGCAACTCCCCTATCTTGAAGAGTGGAGTCCCCGGTGACGGCGCCAGAAAACTTTGCTTGATGGCTTCTCGCCCCTCGTTGGTTACCCCAAGTGGAAGGTTTGAGATGCAGTGTAGCGGTAATTTTCCCTTGGCAAAGATACCAAGGATCGAATTCCCCTGAGACTCCAAGGTTCAACAAGAAGGTGTCAATTGCTAACGGCGCCAGATATTTAGCAATCAACTGGACCTGCACACAGATACAAATAACTTTGCTCCCAACGAGTACAGAGAGGTTGTCAATCCCTCCGGCCTTGTCGTTTACAAAGGATCAAACACAAGAGATAATAGTGATAGGTATAACTGCAACTAGTAAATAAAAGCGGAAAGTAAATAGCGGATGTGATCAGTGATGGTAATATGGACCGGGGTCCCATGATGTTCACTAGTGATGTCTCTCTCCCAAAAGACGATAAAACAGCTGTGTGAGGTAAATGAATTACAGCTGGGCAATTGACAGGATTATGTGCGCAAACCAATGATAACTATGTTGCAAGAAAGGTAGAGGTTCAAAGAATGGGCGGTACGCCAAGGCAAGTAGACCGAAATCCATCTCCATCTAATACTAATCATCCACCTTGAGATATCTATCCAGAACATCTCGCTGGTATTAAGTTGTGAGCCCCACCCATAGTGTAAACTCAAAGCAACAGACAACTGCATTAAAAGAACTTTGTGTAAAGTAAACAATCCTTGCACCCGCAGGCACAAGCACCGTTGTTTTCACCCTTGTGGCAACAGCACATCCCCTAGACTCATGTGTCTGTCACTCAAGCTAGTCATCGAGGGGCATGAACCCACAATCAAGCATAACGTTCCCTCTTGGAGTCACTACCTACTACTCGGCCAAAGCAATAAATAGCAACGGAGAACATGCAAGAATTACTCAAGAACATAAATATAAAAGAGGTAAATCAAATATATTACTCAAACACAATCTGAACATAATCTCACAATCCATCGGATTCCAGCAAACTCATCATAGCAACAGCATAAGGATTACGTATGTGCCTCGATCATGTAGGGCAGCTCACGAGGTCTAATTAGTGAAGGACAAAAAGGGGAGAAGAACATCACATAGCTACTGGTCATGGACCCATGGTCCAAGGTAGACTACTCACAACTCATCCGGGAGGCGTCCATGGTGGTGGAGAAGCTCCAGGTGGTGATCCTCCCCTCCGGCAGGGTGCCGGGAAGAGTTCTCCTGGTGCTCCCGATCTTGCAAGCGCGGCGGCGGCGGAACAGAGATGAGATCGCGAAAAAGGGTTCCGTCCTCGAGGGTTTCGGGACGCGGTGTAAATATATGCCAAAGGGGGGCATCAGCGGAGACCTGGGGGGGGGGGGGCCAGGCGCCCCCCGGCGCGGCCAGGAGGGGGCCGTGCCCCCAGGGCGCCTGGAGCCCTGGTGGCCCCCCTCCAGCCCTACTTTGGCCGTATGGAAGCTTCCGGAACACTGATATTTTATATATTTTTCCCGGAATTTTTCTGGCAGTTTACGTAATGGGAAAACCTGAAATACAAAAACAGCAGAAAACAGAAACTGGCACTGGGGTGCACTGAGTTAATAGGTTAGTCCAAATATGATCAAAAGTGTATGGAAGTGTATAAATATCATAGCAATATCACACAAAAGAGGCATGGAGCAAGCAGAAATTATAGATACGTTTTGGACGTATCAGAACCCTCCCTCGACCCTCTACTGGATCAAGAGCTCGAGGGACGTCATCAAGCTGAACATGTGCTGAACTTGAAGGTGACGTACGTTCGGTGCTTGATCGCTTAAATCGTGAAGATGCTCGACTACATCAACCGCGTTATTCTAACGCTTCCGATTTCGGTCTACGAGGTTACGTAGGCACACTCTTCCCATCTCGTTGCTATGCATCTCCTAGATATATTTTGCGTGATCGTAGGAAAACTTTTGAAATTGCATGCTACGTTCCCAATAGTGGCATCATGAGCCAGGTCTATGCGTAGATGATATGCATGAGTAGAACACAAAGGAGTTGTGGGCGGTGATGTTCATACTGCTTACCACCAACGTCTTATTTTGATTCGGCCGTATTGTAAGATGAAGCGCCCCGGACCAACATTACATGACCGTGTTCATGAGACCGGTTCCACCGTTACGTGCAACTTGTTTGCACAAAGGTGGTTGGCGGGTGTCTGTCTCTCTTGCTTTAGTTGAATCGAATTTGACTGCGGCCGGTACTTGTTGAAGGGTAAAACAACAAACTTCATAAATCACCGTTGTGGTTTTTGTGCCGTAGGTAAGAACGGTTCTTGCTAGAAGCCCATGGCAGCCATGTAAAACTTGCAACAACAAAGTAGAGGACGTCTAACTTGTTTTTGCATGGCATGTTGTGATGTGATATGGTCAAGACGTGACGAGTATACATTATTGTATGAGATGATCATGTTTTGTAAATTATCGGCAACTGGCAGGAGCCTTATGGTTGTCTCTTTATTGTATGAATTGCGATCGCCATGTAATTGCTTTACTTTATCACTATGAGTTAGCGATAGTAGTAGAAGCAATAGTTGGCGAGACGACCACGACCTTGCGATGATGATCATGGTGTCACCCCGGTGAGATGGAGATCATGACGATACTTTGGAGATGGAGATCAAAAGCACAAGATGATGATGGCCATATCATGTCATATATTTTGATTGCATGTGATGTTATCTTTTTATTCACCTTATTTTGCTTAGAACGACGGTAGCATTATAAGATGATCCCTTATTAAAAATTTCAAGATACAAGTGTTCTCCCTGAGTATGCACCGTTGCGACAGTTCAACGTGCCGAGACACCACGTGATGATCGGGTGTGATAAGCTCTACGTTCACATACAACGGGTGTAAGATAGTTTTGCACGTGCAGAATACTCGGGTTAAACTTGACGAGCCTAGCATGTACAGACATGGCCTCGGAACACTGGAGACCGAAAGATCAAACGTGAATCATATAGTAGATATGATCAACATAAGAGGTTCACCATTGAAGGCTACTCCATCTCACGTGATGATCGGACATGGTTTAGTTGATTTGGATCACGTGATCATTTAGATGACTTGAGGGATGTCTATCTAAGTGGGAGTTCTATAGTAATATGATTAATTGAACTTAATTTATCATGAACTTAGTACTGATAGTTTTTTTATATCTATGTTGTAGATCAATGGCCCGTGCTACCGTTCCTTGGAATTTTAATGGATTCCTAGAAAAAGCTAAGTTGAAAGATGATGGTAGCAACTACACGGACTAGGTCCGTAACTTGAGGATTATCCTCATTGCTGCACAGAAGAATTATGTCCTTGAAGCACCACTAGGTGAAAGGCTTGCTGCAAGAGCAATTGCTGATGTTATGAACGTTTGGCAAGATCGATCTGATGACTACTCGATAGTTCAGTGTGCCATGCTTTATGGCTTAGAATCGAGACTTCAAAGACGTTTTGAACGTCATGGAGCATATGAGATGTTCCAAGAGTTGAAGTTAATATTTCAAGCAAATGCCCGAGTTGAGAGATATGAAATCTCCAACAAGTTCTATAGCTGCAAGATGGAGGAGAACAGTTCTGTCTGTGAACACATACTCAGAATGTCTGGGTACCATAATCACATGACTCAGCTGGGAGTTAATATTCCAGATAATAGTGTTATTGAGAGAGTTCTTCAATCACTGCCACCATGCTATAAAGGCTTCGTGATGAACTATAACATGCAAGGGATGGAGAAGATAATTCCCGAGCTCTTCGCAGTGCTCAAAGCTGTGGAGGTAGAAATCGAAAAGGAGCATCTAGTGTTGATGGTGAACAAAACCACTAGTTTCAACAAAAAAGGCAAGGGAAAGAAGGGGAACTTCAAGAAGAATAGCAAGGCAGTTGCTACTCCCGGGAAGAAACCCAAGTCTGGAGCCAAGCTTGAAACTGAGTGCTTCTACTACAAAGGGACTGGTCACTGGAAGCGGAACTGCCCCAAGTATTTGGCGAATAAGAAGGATGGCAAAGTGAACAAAGGTATATTTGATATACATGTTATTGATGAGTACCTTACTAATGCTCATAGTAGCACCTGGGTATTTGATACTGGTTCGCTTGCTCATATTTGTAACTCGAAACAGGGGCTATGGATTAAACGAAGATTGGATAAGGACGAGGTGACGATGCGCGTGGGAAATGGTTCCAAAGTCAATGTGATCGCCGTCGGCACGCTACCTCTACACTACCTTCGGGATTAGTTTTAGACCTAAACAATTGTTATCTGGTGCCAGCATTGAGCATGAACATTATATCTGGATCTTATTTGTTGCAAGACGGTTATTCATTTAAATCAGAGAATAATGGTTATTCTATTTATATGAGTAATATCTTTTATGGTCATGCACCCTTGATGAGTGGTCTATTTTTGCTGAATCTCAATCGTAGTGATACACATATTCATAATATTGATTCCAAATGATGCAAAGTTGATAACGATAGTGCAACATATTTGTGGCACTGCCGTTTAGCTCATATTGGTGTAAAGCGCATGAAGAAACTCCATGCACATGGACTTTTGGAATCACTTGATTATGAATGCGGTCTGATTGAGCGAGCAATGGACTTATTGGAAATAATACATGCCGATGTATGCGAACCGATGAGTCTTGAGGCTCGCGGCGGGTATTGTTATTTTCTGACCTTCACAGATGATTTGAGCAGATATGGGTATATTTACTTAATGAAACATAAGTCGGAAACATTTGAAAGGTTCGAAGAATTTCACAGTGAAGTAGAGAATCATCGTAACAAGAAAATAAAATTTCTACGATCTGATCGCGGCGGCGAATATTTGAGTTACGAGTTTGGTCTTCATTTGAAACAATATGGAATAGTATCACAGCTCACGCCACCTGGAACACGACAGGGTAATGGTGTGTCCGAAAGTCGTAACCGTACTTTATTAGATATGGTGCGATCTATGATGTCTCTTACCGATTTACCACAATCATTTTGGGGTTATGCATTAGAGACAGTTGTATTCACGTTAAATAGGGCACCATCTAAATCCGTTCAGACAACACCGTATGAACTATGGTTTGGCCAGAAACCTAAGCTGTCGTTTCCTAAAGTTTGGGGTTGCGATGCTTATGTGAAAAAGCATCAACCTGATAAGCTCGAACCCAAATCAGAGAAGTGTGTCTTCATAGGATACCCAAAAGAAATTGTTGGGTACACCTTCTATCACAGATCTGAAGGCGAGACTTCTATTGCTAAGAATGGATCCTTTCTAGAGAAGAAGTTTCTCTCGAAAGAAGTGAGTGGGAGGAAAGTAGAACTTGATGAGGTAATTGTACCTTCTCTCGAATTGGAGAGTGGCACACCACAGAAAATCGTTCCTGTGATGCCTACACCAATTAATGAGGAAGTTAATGATGATGATCATCAAACTTCAGATCAAGTTACTACCAAACCTCGTAGGTCAACCAGAGTATGTGCCGCACCAGAGTGGTATGGTAATCCTGTTCTGGAAGTCATGTTACTAGACCATGACGAACCTACGAACTATGAGGAAGCGATGATGAGCCCAGATTCTGCAAAATGTCTCGAGGCCATGAAATCTAAGATGGGATCCATGTATGAGAACAAAGTATGGACTTTGGTTTACTTGCCCGTTGATCGGCAAGCCATAGAAAATAAATGGATTTTTAAGAAGAAGACTGACGCCGATGGTAACGTTACCGTCTACAAATCTCGACTTGTTGCGAAAGGTTTTTGACAAGTTCAAGGAGTTGACTACGATGAGACCTTCTCACCCATAGCGATGCTTAAGTCTGTCCGAATCATGTTAGCAATTACCGCATTTTATGATTATGAAATCTGGTAAATGGATGTCAAAACTGCATTCCTTAATGGATTTCTCAAAGAAGAGTTGTATATGATGCAACCAGAAGGTTTTGTCGATCCTAAAGGTGCTAACAAAGTGTGCAAACTCCACCGATCCATCTATGGACTGGTGCAAGCATCTCGGAGTTGGAATATATGATTTGATGAGGTGATCAAAGCATATTGTTTTATACAGACTTTCAGAGAAGTATGTATTTACAAAAAAGTGAGTGGGAGCTCTGTAGCATTTCTGATATTATATGTGGATGACATATTATTGATTGGAAGTGATGTAGAATTTATGAATAGCATAAAAGGATACTTGAATAAGAATTTTTCAATGAAACACCTCGGTGAAGCTGCTTATATATTGGGCAATAAGATCTATAGAGATAGATCCAGATGCTTAATTGGACTTTCACAAAGCACATATCTTGATAAAGTTTTGAAGAAGTTCAAAATGGATCAATCAAAGAAAGGGTTATTGCCTGTGTTACAAGGTTTGAAGTTGAGTCAGACTCAATGCACAACTGATGGGCCTCGAACTCCTCGTTGGTTACCCCAAGTGGAAGGTGTAAGATGCAATAAGTAGAAGTGTTTTCCCTTAGCAAAGATGCCAAGGATCGAATCCCCAGAGACTCCTAGGTTCAACAGGTAGGTGTCAACTGCTAACGGCGCAATTAGCAATCAACGTGGACCTGCACACAGATACAAATAACTTTGCTCCCAACGAGTACAGAGAGGTTGTCAATCCCTCCGGCCTTGTAGTTCACAAAGGGTTAAAAGCAATGATAGTAGTGATAGATAGTATTTTTGCAATAGTAAGTAATAACGAAAAGTAAATAGCGGGTGTGATCAATGATGGTAATATGGACCGGAGTCTCATGATGTTCACTAGTGATGTCTCTCTCCCAAAAGACGATAAAACAGCTATGTGAGGTAAACAAATTACAGCTGGGCAATTGACAGGACCACGAACGCAAACCAATGCTGACTACATTGCAAGAAAGGTTGAGGTTCAAAGCATGGGCGGTACGCCAAAGTAAGTAGACCGAAATCCATCAATGCCTACTACTAATCATCCACCTTGAGATATCTATCCAGAACATCTCGCTGGTATTAAGTTGCGAGTCCCACCCATAGTGTAAACTCAATGCAACAGACAACTTCATTAAAAGAACTTTGCGTAAAGTAAACAATCCTTGCACCCGCGGGCACAAGCACCGTTGTTTTCCCCCTTGTGGCAACAGCACATCCCCTAGACTCATGTTTCTGTCACTCAAGCTAGTCATCGAGGGGCATGAACCCACAATCAAGCATAACGTTCCCTCTTGGAGTCACTACCTACTACTCGGCCAAAGCAATAAATAACAACGAAGAACATGCAAGAATTACTTATGAACATAAATATAAAAGAGGTGAATCAAATATATTAATCAAGATCAATCTGAACATAACCTCATAATCCATCGGATCCCAGCAAACTCAACATAGCAATAGCATAAGGATTACATAGGTGCCTCGATCATGTAGGGCAGCTCACGAGGACTAATTAGTGAAGCACAAGAACGGGAGGAGAACATCACATAGCTACTGGTCATGGACTCATGGTCCAAGGGAGACTAATCACGAGTCATCCGGGAGGCGTCCATGGTGGTGGAGAAGCTCCCGGTGGTGATCCTCCCCTCCGGCAGGGTGCCGGGAAGAGTTCTCCTGGTGCTCCGATCTTGTAAGCGGCGGCGGCGGCGGAACAGAGATGGGATCGCGAAAAGAGTTCCTCCTCTGAAACTGGCACTGGGGTGCACTGGATTAGTAAGTTAGTCCAAATATGATCAAAAGTGTATGGAAGTGTATGAATATCATAGCAATATCACCCAAAAGTGGCATGGAGCAAGCAGAAATTATAGATACGTTTTGGACGTATCAACAACCACTGCACAAGATAAATAGAAAATGAAAGTCATTCCCTATGCTTCAGCCATAGGTTCTATCATGTATGCAATGCTATGTACCAGACCTGATGTGTGCCTTGCTATAAGTCTAGCAAGGAGGTACCAAAGTAATCCAGGAGTGGATCACTCGGCAGAGGTCAAGAACATCATGAAGTACCTGAAAAGGACTAAGGATATGTTTCTCATTTATGGAGGTGACAAAGAGCTCGTCGTAAACGGTTACGTCGATGCTATCCATATTTGACAATCAAGCCCTGGCTGAGAGCATTCCCAACCCCTCCGATGGAGAGCGGGTATGTTTTGTCCCTTTCCTTTTAAGAGGCGTAGGTTTCACCGTCCACCCCTTCCTTAGGGGACTCCCGGAGTTCTATGGTTTTCAATTGCACGATCTCACACCGGGGTCTATCCTGCATATCGTGGGTTTTGTCGCTTTACACGAACTTTTCTTGGGTTGCGAGCCTCACTTCGGGCTCTGGCGAAAATTCTTCTGCCTTGTCCCTCACTTGGAAAAGGGATCCATATTTAAAGTTGGGGGCGCCGAAGTACGGCGCATAGCAGGGACAGGCTATCTGGCCGGTACTCCAAAGAAGGCATCCGAAGAGTGGCCTTCGGAGTGGTTTTATATTGAGGATGTTGCCCTACCAGATCTAGTGCGGCATGGCCTCCCCAAGTACTCCAGTGCTCCGCCAAAGAATCTTTTCAACTGGTGTCCCCGCAGTCCCTCAGAAGAAGAGAGAGCGGAAGTTAGTAGACTGGCCGACAAGATCAGACTGCTCGCTAGTTCGGGGCTGTCTATAATCGAAGTGATGGCTATTTCAATAAAGCGATGCATGCAGCCGCTCCAAGCAAGAGGATTTCCCATGTAGCATTATAATGGCATGAATGATGCCTCACGCTGCTTACGCCTGGGTCCGAACGACCCTGCCGCTCTAGCCGTTATCCTGGAAGGTCTTTATAAGGGAGAGAAACAAGACTTCATTTGTTTGACGTGCCGGGAGGATTTTTCTATGTACAATCCCCCTGACTGGGTAAGTCTCTCTCGTGACCGCTATATTCGCCCTTTTTTCTTTGTTATGATGTACTGAATGAACTGAATTCGGTTTTTTTCCTACAGGAGTGGAGGAAGGTGATCAAGGGGATTAATAGTCCCGCTCCACAGCCAGAGGACTGATTCCAAAATGCCGGCCCCGGATAGGATAAAGATCCGGACATAGGGATAGATCTAGAAGAGGGAGTCTTCTGTCAAGCCTGCCGTGAGGGCCCCCTGGTAGATATCGTAGCTGATTACCCGGGCATCATTCCTTCTTCCCACGTAAGTGAAGGAAATATGCCCAAGAGGCAATAATAAAGTTGTTATTTATATTTCCTTATATCATGATAAATGTTCATTATCCATGCTAGAATTGTATTAACCGGAAACTTAGTACATGTGTGAATACATAGACAAAACAGAGTGTCCCTAGTATGCCTCTACTTGACTAGCTCATTGATCAAAGATGGTTATGTTTCCTAACCATAGACATGTGTTGTCATTTGATTATTGGGATCACATCATTAGGAGAATGATGTGATGGACAAGACCCATATGTTAGCTTAGCAACTTGATCGTTTAGTTTTACTGTTATTGCTTTCTTCATGACTTATAAATGTTCCTATGTGTTGGGGAATGTAGCAGAATTTTAAAATTTTCTACGCATCACCAAGATCAATCTATGGAGTCATCTAGCAACGAGGGAGAGGAGAGTGCATCTACATACCCTTGTAGATCGCGAGCGGAAGCGTTCAAGAGAACGGGGTTGATGGAGTCGTACTCGTCGTGATCCAAATCATCGATGACCGAGCGCCGAACGGATGGCATCTTCGCGTTCAACACACGTACGGTTGGGAGAGACGTCTCATCCTTCTTGATCCAGCAAGGGGGGAGGAGAAGTTGATGGAGATCCAGCAGCACGACGGCGTGATGGTAGAAGCAGCGGGGATCTCGGTAGGGCTTCGCCAAGCTCAGCGAGAAGGAGAGGTCTCACGGGGGGGAGAGGGAGGCGCCAGGGGCTTGGGTGTGCAGCCCTCCCTCCCCCCTCTTTATATAGGGGCCCTAGGGGGGCGCCGGCCCCTAGAGATCCAATCTCAACGGGGGCGGCGGCCAAGGGG
>LR738714.1:840941615-840962627 GCA_902687465.1 Secale cereale
GGCTCAGGGGGGTGCACCAGCCCACCAGGGGCTGGTTCCCTTCCCACTTCAGCCCATGGGGCCCTCCGGGATAGGTGGCCCCACCCGGTGGACCCCGGGGACCCTTCCGGTGGTCCTGGTACAATACCGGTGACCCCCGAAGCTTTCCTGGTGGCCGAAATTGGACTTCCTATATGCGATTCTTTACCTCTGGACCATTCAGGAACTCCTCGTGACGTCCTGGATCTCATCCGGGACTCCGAACAACTTTCGGGTTACCGCATACTAATATCTCGACAACCCTAGCGTCGCTAACCTTAAGTGTGTAGACCCTACGGGTTCGGGAGACACGCAAACATGACCGAGACGACTCTCCGGCCAGTAACCAACAACGGGATCTGGATATCCATGTTAGCTCCCACATGCTCCTTGATGATCTCATTGGATGAACCACGATGATGAGGATTCAATCAATCCCATACGCAATTCCCTTTGTCTATCGGTATAGTACTTGCCCGAGATTCGATCGTCGGTATACCGATACCTTGTTCAATCTCGTTATGGCAAGTCTCTTTACTCGTTCCGTAACACATTATCCCGTGACTAACCCCTTAGTCACATTAAGCTCATAACGATGATGTATTACCGAGTGGGCCCAGAGATACCTCTCCGTCATACGGAGTGACAAATCCAAGTCTTGGTTCGTGCCAACCCAACAGAAGCTTTCGGAGATACCCATAGTGTACCTTTATAGCCACCCAGTTACGTTGTGACGTTTGGCACACCCAAAGTATTCCTACGGTATCCGGGAGTTGCACAACCTCATGGTTGATGGCTTCTCACCCCTCGTTGGTTACCCCAAGTGGAAGGTTTGAGATGCAGTGTAGCGGAAGTTTTCCCTTGGCAAAGATACCAAGGATCGATTTCCCTGAGACTCCCAGTTTCAACAAGAAGGTGTCAACTGCTAACGGCGCCAGATATTAGCAATCAACGTGGACCTGCACACAGATACAAATAACTTTGCTCCCAACGAGTACAGAGAGGTTGTCAATCCCTCCGGCCTTGTCGTTTACAAAGGATCAAACGCAAGTGATAATAGTGATAGGTATTGCTGCAAATAGTAAGTAAAAGCGGAAAGTAAATAGCGGATGTGATCAATGATGGTAATATGGACCGGAGTCCCATGATGTTCACTAGTGATGTCTTTCTCCCAAAAGACGATAAAACAGCTATGTGAGGTAAACGAATTACAGATGGGCAATTAACAGAATTATGTGCGCAAACCAATGCTAACTATGTTGCAAGAAAGGTAGAGGTTCAAAGCATGGGCGGTACGCCAAGGCAAGTAGACCGAAATCCATCTGCATCTACTACTAATCATCCACCTTGAGATATCTATCCAGAACATCTCGCTGGTATTAAGTTGCGAGTCCCACCCATAGTGTAAACTCAAAGCAACAGACAACTGCATTAAAAGAACTTTGCGTAAAGTGAACAATCCTTGCACCCGCGGGCACAAGCACCGTTGTTTTCCCCCTTGTGGCAACAGCACATCCCCTAGACTCATGTTTCTGTCACTCAAACTAGTCATCGAGGGGCATGAACCCACAATCGAGCATAACGTTCCCTCTTGGAGTCACTACCTACTACTTGGCCAAAGCAATAAATAACAACAAAGAACATGCAAGAATTACTTACGAACATAAATATAAAAGAGGTGAATCAAATATATTACTCAAACACAATCTGAACATAATCTCACAATCCATCGGATCCCAGCAAACTCATCATAGCAACAGCATAAGGATTACATATGTGCCTCGATCATGTAGGGCAGCTCACAAGGACTAATTAGTGAAGCACAAGAACGGGAGGAGAACATCACATAGCTACTGGTCATAAACCCATGGTCCAAGGGAGACTACTCACAACTCATCCAGGAGGCGTCCATGTTGGTGGAGAAGCTCCCGGTGGTGATCCTCCCCTCCGGCAGGGTGCCGGGAAGAGTTCTCCTGGTGCTCTCGATCTTGGAAGCGCGGCGGCGGCGGAACAGAGATGAGATCGCGAAAAAAGGGTTCCCGTCTCGAGGGTTTCGGGACACGACATAAATATATGCCAAAGGGGGGCATCAGCGGAGGCCTGGGGGGCCCAGGCGCCCCCCGGCGCGGCCAGGAGGGGGGCCGCGCCACCAGGGCGCTTGGAGCCCTGGTGGCCCCCCTGCGGCTGTACTTCGGGTGCCGGGAAGCTTCTGGAACGCTGATTTTTTATATAATTTTTCCAGGATTTTTCTGGTAGTTCTCGTAATGGGAAAACCTGAAATACAAAAACAGCCGAAAACAGAAACTGGCACTGGGGTGCACTGAGTTAATAGGTTAGTCCAAATATGATCAAAAGAGTATGGAAGTGTATAAATAACATAGCAATATCATCCAAAAGAGGCATGGAGCAAGCAGAAATTATAGATACGTTTTGGACGTATCAATGGTCTAAGGAAAGGATACTTGACATTGGAAAAGCTTTAGCATACGAACTACACGATCTTGTGCTAGGCTTAGGATTGGGTCTTGTCCATCACATCTCCTAATGATGTGATCCCGTTATCAATGACATCCAATGTCCATGGTCAGGAAACCGTAACCACCTGTTGATCAATGAGCTAGTCAACTAGAGGCTTACTAGGGACACGTTGTGGTCTATGTATTCACACATGTATCACTGTTTCCGGATAATACAATTAAAGCATGAACAATAGACAATTATCATGAACAAGGAAATATAATAATAACCATTTTATTATTGCCTCTAGGGCATATTTCCAACACTATGACTATGAGATTATGCAACTCCCGAATACCGGAGGAACATCTTGTGTGCTATCAAACGTCACAACGTAACTGGGTGATTATAAAGATGCTATACAGGTGTCTCCAAAGGTGTTTGTGGTGTTGGCATAGATTGAGAATAGGATTTGTCACTCCGAGTGTCAGAGAGGTATCTTTGGGCCCTCTCGGCAATACACATCATAATAAGCCTTGCAAGCAAACGAGTAATGAGTTAGTCATGATATGATGTATTACGGAACGAGTAAAGAGACTTGTCGGTAACGACATTGAACTAGGTATGATGATACCAACGATCGAATCTTGGGCAAGTAACATACCGAAGACAAAGGGAACAACGTATGTTGTTATGCGGTTTGATCGATAAAGATCTTCGTAAAATATGTAGGAGCCAATATGAGCATCCAGGTTCCACTATTGGTTATTGACCGGAGATGAGTGTCGGTCATGCCTACATAGTTCTCGAACCCGTAGGGTCCACACGCTTAACGTTCGATGACGATCGGTATTATGAGTTTATGTGATTTGGTGACCAAAGTTTGTTCGGAGTCCCGGATGAGATCGGGGACATGATGGGGAGTCTCGAAATGTTCGAGAGGTAAAGATCGATATATTGTAAGGCTATATTCGAACATCGGAAAGGTTCCGAGTGATTCGGGTATTTTTCGGAGTACCAGAGAGTTACGGGAATTCGCCAGGAGAAGTATTTGGGCCTTATTGGGCCATACGGGAATAGAGGAGGTGGGCCAAAGGGAAGGAGCCCCCCCCCCATGGGTCTGAATTGGACTAGGAGAAAGGGTGCGGCACCCCACCTTGCCCTTTCTTACTCCCTCTCTCTTTCCCTCTTTCTTCTCTCCTACTCCGGAAAGGAAAAGAGGAATCCTACTAGGACTTGGGAGTCCTAGTAGGACTCCCCACACTTGGCGCGCCTCCTCTAGGGCTGGACCCTTCCTCCTCCCTCCTTTATATACGTGGGCAGGGGGCACCCCAAAGGCACTCCAAGATTTGTCTTAGCCGTGTGTGGTGCCCCCTCCACAGAAACACACCTCGGTCATATCGTTGCAGTGCTTAGGCGAAGCCCTGCGTCAGTAACTTAATCATCTCCGTCACCACGCCGTCGTGCTGACGAAACTCTCCCGTGAAGCTCAACTGGATCAAGAGCTCTTGGGACGTCATTGAGCTGAACGTGTGCTAAACACGGAGGTGTCGTACATTCGTTGCTTGGATCGGTTGAACCGCGAAGACATTCGACTACATCAACCACGTCTCTAGATGCTTCCGCTTTCGTTCTATGACGTGGCATCAGAGCCAGGTCTATGCATAGATGATATGCATGAGTAGAACACAATAAGTTGTGGGCAATAATAGTCATACTGCTTACCAGCATGTCATACTTTGATTCGACGGTATTGTTGGATGAAGCGGCCCGGACCGACATTACGCGTGCGCTTACGCGAGACTGGTTCTACCGACGTGCTTCGCACACAGGTGGCTGGTGGGTGTCAGTTTCTCCAACTTTAGTTGAATCAAGTGTGGTTATGCCCGGTCCTTGTGAAGGTTAAAACAGCACATACTTGACGAAAAATCGTTGTGGTTTTTGTATGCGTAGGTAAAAATGGTTCTTGCTAAGCCCGTAGCAGCCACGAAAAACTTGCAACAACAAAGTAGAGGACGACTAACTTGTTTTTGCAGGGCATGTTGTGATGTGATATGGTTAAGACGGGATTAGTTATACGTTATTGTATGAGATGATCATGTTTTGTAAAGTTATCGGCAACCGGCCTGAGCCTTATGGTTGTCTCTTTATTGTATGAATTGCGAAGGCCATGTGATTGCTTTACTTTATCAATATGAGTTAGCGATAGTAGTAGTAGCAATAGTTGGTGAGACGACCATGATGCTATGATGAAGATCATGGTGTCTAGCCAGTGACGATGGAGATCATGACGATGCTTTGGAGATGGAGATCAAAAGCACAAGATGATGATGGCCATATCATGTCACATATTTTGATTGCATGTGATGTTTATCTTATTATGCTTCTTATTTTTCTTAGGACGACGGTAGCATTATAGGATGATCCCTTACAAAATTTCATGGTACAAGTGTTCTCCCTGAGTATGCGCCGTTGCGAAAGTTCATCGTGCCGAGACACCACGTGATGATCGGGTGTGATAAGCTCTACGTTCAAATACAGCGGGTGTAAGACAGTTTTGCACATGCAGAATACTCGGGATAAACTTGACGAGCCTAGCATGTACAGACATGGCCTCGGAACACTGGAGGCCGAAAGGTCGAGCGTGAATCATATAGTAGATATGATCAACATAAGATGTTCACCATTGACAACTACTCCATCTCACGTGATGATCGGACATGGTTTAGTTGATTTGGATCACGTGATCATTTAGATGACTAGAGAGATGTCTATCTAAGTTGGAGTTCTTTAGTAATATGATTAATTAAACTTTAATTTATCATGAACTTAGTCCTGATAGTATCTGCAAATTATGTTGTAGATCAATAGCTCGCGTTATAGCTCCCCTATGTTTTTTGATATGTTCCTAGAGAAAACTAAGTTGAAAGATGTTAGTAGCAATAACACGGACTAGGTCCGTGATCTGAGGATTATCCTCATTGCTGCACAGAAGTATTATGTCCTTGATGCACCGCTAGGTGACAGATCTATTGCAGGAGCAGATGCAAATGTTATGAACGTTTGGCAAAGCTCAAAATGATGTCTACTTAATAGTTTAGTGCACCATGCTTTACGGCTTATAATCGGGACTTCAAAAACGTTTAGAACGCCACGGAGCATATAAGATGTTCCAAGAGTTGAAATCAGTATTTCATACTCATGCCCGTGTCGAGAGGTATGAGACCTCTAACAGTACTTTTCCTACAAGATGGAGGAGAATAGCTCAACCAATGAGCATGTGCTCAGAATGTCGGAGTACTACAATCACTTGAATCATGTGGGAGTTAATCTTCTAGATAAGATAGTGATTGAGAGAGTTCTCTAGTCACGATCACCAAGTTACTGGAACTTTATGATGAACTATAATATGCAAGGGATGACGAAAATGATTCTCGAGCTCTTCGTGATGCTGAAATCAATGAAGGTAGAAATCAAGAAAGAGCATCAATTGTTGATGGTTAACAAGACTACTAGTTTCAAGAAAAGGGCAAGGGGAAGAAAGGGAACTTGAATAATGGCAAGCAAGTTGTCACTCCTGTGAAGAAGCCCAAAGCTGGACCTAGCCTGAAACTGAGTGCTTCTAACTGCAAAGAAAATGGTCACTAGAAGCGGAAGTTCCACGAATATTTGGCAGATAAGAAGGATGGCAAAGTGAACAAAGGTATATTTGATATGCATGTTCTTAATTATGTGTACCTCACTAGTGTTCATAGTAGCCCCTGGGTATTTGATACTTGTTCGGTTGCTAAGATTAGTAACTCAAAACAGGAGTTGCGGAATAAAAAAAGACTAGTTGAGGGTGAGGTGACGATGTGTATTGGAAGTAGTTCCAATATTGATATGATCATCATCGCACACTCCCTGTACTTTCGGGATTAGTGTTACACCTAAATAAATGTTATTTGGTGTTTGCGTTGAGCATCAACAAGATTGGATCATGTTTATTGCAATACGGTTAGTCATTTAAGTGAGAGAGTAATTGTTATTCTTTTTACATGAATAAAACCTTCTATGGTCATACACCCAAGGTGAATGGTTTATTGAATCTTGATCGTAGTAAATACACATAATCATAATATTGAAGCAAAAAGATGCAGAGTTGATAATGATAGTGTAACATACTTGTGGCACTGCCGTTTAGGTTATATTGGTGTAAAGCGCATGAAGAAACTCCATGTTGATAGACTTTTGGAATCACTTGATTATGAATCATTTGATGCTTGTGAACCATGCCTCATGGGCAAGATGACTAAAACTCCGTTCTCCGGAACAATGGAGCGAGCAAGTGACTTATTGGAAATAATACATACTGATGTATGCAGACCAATGAGTGTTGATGCTTGCGGCGGGTATCGTTATTTTCTCACCTTCACTGATGATTTGAGCAGATATGGGTATATCTACTTGATGAAGCACAAGTCTGAAACATTTGAAAAGTTCAAAGAATTTCAGAGTGAAGTAGAGAATCATCGTAACAAGAAAATAAAGATTCTATGATCTGATCATGGAGGTGAATATTTCAATTATGAGCTTGGCCTTCATTTGAAACAATGTGGAATAGTTTCACAACTCATGCCACCTGGAACACCACAGCATAATGGTGTGTGTGAACGTCGTAACCGTACTTTATTAGATATGGTGCAATCTATGATGTCTCTTACCGATTTACCACTATCGTTTTGGGGTTATGCATTAGAGACAGCTGCATTCACGTTAAATAGGGCACCATCTAAATCGGTTGAGACGACGCCTTATGAACTGTGGTTTGGCAAGAAACCAAAGTTGACGTCTCTCAAAGTTTGGGGCTGCGATGCTTATGTGAAAAAGCTTCAACTTGATAAGCTCGAACCCAAGTCAGAGAAATGTGTCTTCATAGGATACCCAAAGAAGACTATTGGGTACACCTCGTATCACATATCCGAAGGCAAGATATTCGTTGCTAAGAATGGATCCTTTCTAGAGAAGGAGTTTCTCTCAAAAGAAGTGAGTGGGAGGAAAGTAAAACTTTATGAGGTAATTGTACCTTCTCCCGAATTGGAAAGTAGCACATCACAGAATCTAGTTCCAGTGATACCTACACCAACTAGCAAGGAAGCTAATGATGATGATCATGAAACTTCAGATCAAGTTACTACTGAACCTCGTAGGTCAACCAGAGTACGTTCCGCACCAGAGTGGTACGGCAACCCAGTTCTGGAAGTCATGTTACTAGACCATGATGAACCTACGAACTATGAGGAAGCGATGATGAGCCTAGATTCCGCAAAATGGCTCGAGGCCATGAAATCTGAGATGGGATCCATGTATGAGAACAAAGTGTGGAATTTGGTTGACTTGCCCGATGATCGGCAAGCCATTGAGAATGAATGAATTTTCAAGATGAAGACGGACGTTGATGGTAGTTTTACTATCTACAAAGCTCGACTTGTCACAAAAAGGGTTTTTCAACAAGTTCAAGGTGTCGACTACGATGAGTTTTTCTCAATCGTAGCAATGCTTAAGTCTGTCCGAATCATGTTAACAATTGCCGCATTTTATGGAATCTTGCAAATATATAACAAAACTGCATTCCTTAATAGATTTATTAAAGAAGAGTTGTATATGCAATCAGAAGGTTTTTTCAATCCTAAAAGTGCTAACAAAGTGTGCAAGCTCCAGCGATCCATGTATAGACTGGTGCAAGCATCTCGGAGTTGGAATATACGCTTTGATAAGGTGATCAAAGCATATGGTTTTATACAAACTTACGGTGAAACATGTATTTACAAGAAAGTGAGTGGGAGCACTACAACATTTTTGATAAGTATATGTGAATGACATATTGTTGATCGGAAATGATGTATAATTTTCTGGAAAGCATAAAGGATTGTTTAAAAGGAGTTTTTCAATAAAAGACCTCGGTGAAGCTGCTTACTTATTAGGCACCTAGATCTATAAAGATAGATCACGACGCTTGATAAGACTTTCGATTAGTGCATACTTATGATGCCACACCTAGGGTGGGGTCACAGGCCTCATCTAGATACCCCAACCAAGGTCACTACCCCAGAAGCTCAAGAGACAATTCGAAGACGACAGAAACAGTGGACTGGTATGGCCCAAGAGGACATTTCACTTGACTGCTTACCTTCACTCGGATGATCCAACTACACTCGGAAAGGCGAGGACACTTGCCCGTACAAACTCCAGTCGACCCACGAAGGTCAAAGGTCCCTCAAAATCGACAATAGTCGTACATTCAATCCGTATTAACAACGGCCTTTACTATCCTTTATTACAAGCGTTATCTGTAACATCCTGCCTTAATGAACATTGAACCCTTTATAACGTGGGGATGGCTGGGGTCCTGGCGCACTCTATATAAGCCACCCCCCTCCTCCGGTACAAGGGTTCGCACCCCCTGTAACTTACACATACATATACATTCCAGTCGACCGCCTCCGGGCACCAAGACGTAGGGCTTTTACTTCCTCCGAGAAGGGCCTGAACTCGTAAACATCTTGTGTACAATCTCACCGTAGCTAGGACCTTGCCTCCTCCTACGTACCCCCTACTCTTACTGTCAGACTTAGAACCACGACAGTTGGCGCCCACCGTGGGGCAGGTGTCTTAGTGACTTCCGATGAGGTTGCGGGTCTTTTTCTCCAACCTCCATCATCATGGTTTCCAGCGGTGGTCTGGCGTTGGGCCGCGAGATCTGACTCGGCACGCTCGTCTTCCTCGCCGACGACTCCGCTTGGCTCCAGGAGGCCCCCCTCGACGTCGAGGCGCTACCTGTTCGTGGGGCAGCGCACTTCCGTGCTAGCGCCTGCGGCATCCTTCTTCGGCAGCCGTCGACTCAGTATTGGTCGGCTCCTTCATCGTTTGTCGTCCCCGCTGGACGTCGCCGCAAGCGATCGGGTCGGTCACGGCTCCAGCGGTGGGTGAAGCACACGGTGGCTCGCCACGGCCACCCCTCAAGTAGCGGTCATTGAGCCCGACGAATACCACTACGGGCCGGTCGATCCGTTGACTGGGTCCGAAGACACGCTTTCCGAGTGCGGGAGCAGCGACCCCGCGGCTGAAGTCCTCATGGTCGACTCACGACGCAGTCCGCCGGGTACCCTCGCGGCGGAAACGGCGATAGCAACGACGGTCAATCATATGACCACGACGGGTACATACCCGAGCCCCTCACCGCCAAGCAAAGGGAAGAGCTCTGCCACCGCAACGAAGATGAAGTCTACACCCCTATCTTGGGGGATTCTTTAGAAGCTCGAGCTCTGGAGGCCAAGCGCCTAGCCACCGTGGCTGAGCGCACGCGGCTGGAAAATCTCCAGTGTTCGCTCGAAGAACGGGCCCGTCGACTGATTCCCGAATCCAGTCGACGTTCGCGGCAATTGTTCCTGCGCGAACCTCACGTATTCCGTACACCGATCCAAAACCTCGCAGTTGCGGCCCGCATTGCAGATTCGATCCAGCCATCTCAGTCGGAGGCGGGGAGAGGCTTGCAGCAGATACGGGCACTGCTCCAGACACCAGGAGAGCAAAACGCGGCTGTCTCTCAGTCATGCAACAGTATTCACAGCAGATCAGTGGCGGCAGACACCATTTGGTTGGCTCACAGCCCAAGATCGCCTCCGAGGCGCGAGGGCCATGTGCCCCGTCAAGACCAACATCTGGGTCGGAATGATGAACAGTTTGGCCGTCGACTCGGTCACAACGATCGCCGCCGAGTGCCTACGCCTCCTTCGGGAAGCGGGTCATTCTCGCCCTGACGACATGACGGTATGCATCTGCGTGACGACGAGTGGAGGATTCCCCCAGATCCCAGAAGACCCGTGATACGTCTCCAACGTATCTATAATTTTTTATTGTTCCATGCTATTATTTATGATGTCCTGGATGTTTAATGGGCTTTGTCATACACTTTTATATCGTTTTTGGGACTAACCTACTAACCCAAAGGCCCAGTCCAGATTGCTGATTTCTGCCTGTTTCAGGGTTTTGCAAAAAATAAATATCAAACGGAGTCCAAACGGAATGAAACCTTCGCGAGAGATATTTTTGGAGAATATCACGCACGGGGAACTTGAGAACCACGTCAGGGGAGCCTCGAGGTGCCCACGAGGGTGGGGGTGCGCCTCCCTTCCCAGGGCGCGCCCCCTGCCTCGTGGGCCCCTTAAGCGTCCCCCGGTGTCCTCCTTCCTCCTATATAAGTCTACGTACCCCGAAACCATCAGCAACAGAGAGAAAACCCTAATTCCACCGCCGTAACCTTCTATTCCCGTGAGATCCCATCTTGGAGCCTGTTCCGGAGCTCCACCGGAGGGGGGATCCATCACGGAGTGCTTCTACATCATCAACATCACCCTCACCATGAGTTGTGAGCAGTTTACCACAGACCTTCGGGTCCATAGCTAGTATCTACATGGCTTCTTCTCTCTCTCTGGATCTCAATACAAAGTTCTCCTCGGTCTTCGAGGAGATCTATTCGATGTAATCTATTTTTGCGGTGTGTTTGTTGAGATCCGATGAATTGTGGGTTTATGATCAAGATTATCTATGAGAAGTATTTGGTTCTTTTCTGAACTCTTTATGTGTGCTCATAATATCCTTGCAAGTCTCTTCGAATTATTGGTTTGGTTTGGCCTACTAGATCTATAGTTCTTGCAATGGGAGCAGTGCTTGGCTTTGGGTTCAATCTTGCGGTGTCCTTTCCAAGTGACAGTAGGGGCAGCAAGGCACGTATTGTATTGTTGCCATCGAGGATAAAAAGATGGGGTTTATATCATATTGCTTGAGTTTATCCCTCTACATCATGTCATCTTGCTTAAGGCGTTACTCTGTTCTTATGAACTCAATACACTAGATGCATGTTGGATAGCGGTCCATGTGTGAAGTAATAGTGGTAGATGCAGAATCGTTTCGGTCTACTTGTCTCGGACGTGATGCCTATATACAATGATCATGCCTAGATAGTCTCATAATTATTCGCTTTTCTATCAATTGCTCGACGGTAATCTGTTTACCCGCTGTAGAATATCGCTATCATGAGAGAAGCCACTAGAGAAAACTATGGCCGCCGGGTCTATTCTCAACATATCAATCTACATCTACTTTACTTTTATCGCTTTTACTTTCTGTTCTTATAAAAAATACCAAAAATATAAACTATCATCTCTATCCTATCTCACTTTTGTAGGTGACCGTAAAGGGATTGACAACCCCTTATCGCGTTGGCTGGGAAGTTCTTATTTGTTTGTGCAGGTGCAAGGGACTCGCGCGTGGTCTCCTATTGGATTGATACCTTGGTTCTCAAAAACTGAGGGAAATACTTACGCTAATGTGATGCATCTCCCTTTCCTCTTCGAGGGAATACAACGCAAGCTCGAGAAGTAGCAAGAAGAATTTCTAGCGCTGTTGCCGGGGAGGCTTACGCAAAATTCATATACCAAGGAACAAAGAGTAGCAAGGGCCTAAGCTTGGGGATGCCCATGGCACCCCAAGTAAAATTCAAGGACAATCAATAGCCTAAGCTTGGGGATGCCCTGGGAAGGCATCCCCTCTTTCGTCTTCATCCATCGGTAACTATACTTGGAGCTATATTTTTATTCACCACATGATATGTGTTTTGCTTGGAGCGTCTTGTATAATTTGAGTCTTTGCTTGTTAGTTTGCCACAATTATCCTTGCTGGACACACCTATTTGAGAGAGTTAAATTTGTCCTAGGAATTGATAGAACACTGTATGTGCTTCACTTATATCTTTTGAGTTGAATAGTTTTGCTCTAGTGCTTCACTTATATCTTTTTAGAGCACGGTGGTGATAATATTTTGAAGAAATTGTTGAACTCGCATGCTTCACTTATATCCTTTTGAGAGTCTATTAAAACAGCATGCTAATGTGTTTAGGCTATTAAACTAGTCTTCACATGATAGACATCCAATATCAATGTAGTAAAAAAATTCACACTAAGTGCATTGAATATGATGAGATGTTGGATGATTGATAATTGTTTTGAGACATGAGGATAGTGATATTAGAGTCATGCTAGTGGAGTTATTATGAAATTGAGAAATACTCGTGTTAAGGTTAGTGATTCCCGTAGCATGCACGTATGGTGAACCGCTATGTGACGAAGTTAGAGCATGAGGTATTTGTAAAGTGCCAACCTTTCTGTGGAGGTTGGGGGCGCGGGATGGTTAACTCCTATCAACCTCCCCCCTAGGAGCATGCGTTGATTTCTTTGTTTTGATGACTCGTAGATTTTTGCAATAAGTATATGAGTTCTTTATGACTAATGTTGAGCCCATGGATTATACGCACTCTCACCCTTCCACCATTGCTAACCTCTCTTGTACAGCGCAACTTTCGCCGGTACCATACACCCACTATATATCCTTTCTAAAAATAGCCACCATATTATTCCTCAAAACAGCCACCATACCTACATATCATGGCATTTCCATAGCCATTCCGAGATATATTGCCATGCAACTCTCCACCGTTCCGATCATATGACACGCATCATATTGTCATATTGCCATTGCATGATCATGTAGTTGACAACGTATTTGTGGCAAGGCCACCGTGCATAACTTTTCATACATGTCACTCTTGTTTCATTGCACATCCCGATACACTGCCGGAGGCATTCATATAGAGTCATACTTTGTTGTAGTATCGAGTTGTAATGAAAGTGTGATCATCATTATTTTTAGAGCATTGTCCCATGGGAGGAAAGGCTAAATCAAAAAAGCCCCTCCGAAAAAAGGGAAAGAAAAAAAGGCCAAAGAAAAAAGAAAGGCCCAAAAAAGGAAAAGAGAAGAAAAAGGGACAATTGCTACTATCTTTTTTACCACACTTGTGCTTCAAAGTAGCACCATGTTCTTCATTTTAGAGAGTCTCATGCTTAGTCACTTTCATATACTAGTGGGAATTTTCATTATAGAACTTGGCTTGTATATTCCAACGATGGGCTTCCTCAAATGCCCTAGGTCTTCATGAGCAAGCAAGTTGGATGCACACCCACTAGTTTCTTTTGAGCTTTCATACATATTTAGCTCTAGTGCATCCATTGCATGGCAATCCCTACTCACTCACATTGATATCTATTGATGGACATCTCCATAGCCTATTGATACGCCTAGTTGATGTGAGACTATCTCCCTCCTTTTTGTCTTCTCCACAACCACCTCTCTATTCCACATAGTGCTATGTCCATGGCTCACGCTCATGTATTGCGTGAAAGTTGAAAGGTTTGGAAGAATAGAGTATGAAAACAAGTGCTTGGCTAAAATCGGGGTTGTGCATGATATGAATATTTTGTGTGATGAAGAGGGAGCATAGCCAGACTATATGATTTTGTAGGGATAACTTTCTTTAGCCATAGTATTTTGAGAAGACATGATTGCTTTGTTAGTATGCTTGAAGTATTATTATTTCTTATGTCAACATAGACTTTTATCTTGAATCTTTCAGATCTGAACATTCATGCCACAATTTAGAGATTTACATTGAAAAACTATGTTGGTTAGCATTCCACATCAAAACTCTTTCTTTATCATTTACCTAATCAAGGACGAGTAGGAATTAAGCTTGCGGATGCCTGATATGTCTCCAATGTATCTATAATTTTTTATTGTTCCATGCTATTATTTATGATGTCTTGGATGTTTAATGGGCTTTGTCATACACTTTTATATCATTTTTGGGACTAACTCACTAACCCAAAGGCCCAGTCCAGATTGTTGTTTTTTGCATGTTTCAGGGTTTTGCAGAAAATATATATCAAACAGAGTCCAAATGGAATGAAACCTTCGCGAGAGATATTTTTGGAGAAAATCACGCACGGGGAACTTGAGAACCATGTCAGGGGAGCCTCGAGGTGCCCACGAGGGTGGGGGGCGCGCCCCCCTTCCCAGGGCGCGCCCCCCTGCCTCGTGGGCCCCTCGAGCGTCCCCTGGTGTCCTCCTTCCTCCTCTGTAAGTCTACGTACCCGAAACCATCAGCAACAGAGAGAAAACCCTAATTCCACCGATGTAACCTTCTGTTCCTGTGAGATCCCGTCTTGGAGCCTGTTACGGAGCTCCACCGGAGGGGGGATCCATCACGGAGTGCTTCTACATCATCAACATCGCCCTCACCATGAGTTGTGAGTAGTTTACCAGAGACCTTCGGGTCCATAGCTAGTATCTAGATGACCTCTTCTCTCTCTCTGGATCAATACAAAGTTCTCCTTGGTCTTCGAGGAGATCTATTCAATGTAATCTCTTTTTGCGGTGTGTTTGTCGATATCCGATGAATTGTGGGTTTATTATCAAGATTATCTATAAGAATTATTTGGTTCTTTTTTGAACTCTTTATGTGTGCTCATAATATCCTTGCAAGTCCCTTCGAATTATTGGTTTGGTTTGGCCTACTAGATCTATAGTTCTTGCAATGGGAGAATTGCTTGGCTTTGGGTTCAATCTTGCGGTGTCCTTTCCAAGTGACACTAGGGGCAGCAAGGCACGTATTGTATTGTTGCCATCGAGGATAAAAAGATGGGGTTTATATCATATTGCTTGAGTTTATCCCTCTACATCATGTAATCTTGCTTAAGGCGTTACTCTGTTCTTATGAACTCAATACAATAGATGCATGTTGGATAGCGGTCGATGTGTGGAGTAATAGTAGTAGATGCAGAATCGTTTCGGTCTACTTGTCTCGGACGTGATGCCTATATACAATGATCATGCCTAGATAGTCTCATATTATTCGCTTTTCTATCAATTGCTGGACAGTAATTTGTTTACCCGCCATAGAATATCGCCATCATGAGAGAAGCCAGTAGAGAAAACTATGGCCCCGGGTCTATTCTCAACATATCAATCTACATCTACTTTACTTTTATCGCTTTTACTTTCTGTTCTTATAAACAAAAATACCAAAAATATAAACTATCATCTCTATCAGATCTCACTTTCATAAGTGACCGTAAAGGGATTGACAACCCCTTATCGCGTTGGCTATGAAGTTCTTATTTGTTTGCGCAGGTGCGAGGGACTCGCGCGTGGTCTCGTACTAGATTGATACCTTGGTTCTCAAAAACTGAGGGAAATACTTACGCTACTGTGATGCATCTCCCTTTCCTCTTCGAGGGAATACAACGCAAGCTCGAGAAGTAGCAACCCGGTTTTGATGCAACAAGCTCGATTCTCGTGCAAGTCCTGGTCGACGGGAACCGAGCATACAGAGAAGAACAAGGCAGAGATCGTCCGAGTGGCAGCAGAGCGTCTGTCTCTGGGCACGAGTGTTTCAGCAATGCCATCAGGGCCACCGAGATTCCCCCAACTTCAGATTGGCGGCGGAAGTAAGCAAGTTCACCGGCGAGTCGAAGACGGACGCTTGGTTGGAAGATTACCGCGTAGCTGTGCAGATCAGTGGTGGCAATGATGATGTGGCTATGAAGCATCTCCCCCTCATGTTAGGTGGCTCAGCCCGAGCTTGGCTAAATCAGTTAGCCCCTGGGAGCATCTACAGCTGGGAGGAGTTGGCCCGAGTGTTTGTCAGGAAATTCGAGGGCACCTGCAAACGACCCGCGGGACTGGCAGAGTTACAGCATTTCGTTCAGAAGCAGAATGAAACCCTGAGAGAGTACATCCAGAGGTGGACTACCTTGCATCACACGGTGGAGAATGTGTCCAAACATCAGGCAGTTTGCGCCTTGTAGGAGGGCGTACAATACAGAGAACTGAATGAACTTCGGTCAGACAGGAGATATGTCTTTGACTCGGATGATGGAGATAGCCAGTCGTTATTCTAATGGAGAGGAGGCCGACTGACTCCGTATCAGCAAGAAACTAGTCGGCCAAGATGATTAGAATTCCAATCGGAAGCCGAAGCGCAAAGTAGAGGCAGCGGTTCGAGGAGAAGCTGCAGTCATTACCTAGGGAAAGGGAAAAGGAAAGCCTAAAGGTCCCTGGATCCCCAAGAAAGTGAAAGACCAAGCGGGAAATGATGTGCTCGACCTACCGTGTCCTATTCACACAAAGAAAGATGAAAAGGGGAACTTGATTTTCCCCAAACATATCACTCGAAAGTGTTGACTCCTGTTTCAGAATTTCCAAAAAGACCAGCCCGCTGAGAAGGAGAAAGAATCCGAGGAGACCGAGTACAAAGAAGGGGATGGAGGTTACCCTCAGATCAACTCCACCTTGATGATTTTTGCTGATGTCGAGAGCAAGAGTCGATTGAAAGTTATCAACGGAGAAGTCAACATGGTTGCTCCGGCAACAACGACGTACCTAAAGTGGTCCAAGACTCCCATTACATTCGACCAGTCCGACCATCCCGCACACATTGCTACCCCTGGGCGGCAGGCGTTGGTGGTCGACCCAGTCATTGACGGTACTCGATTGACTAAAGTTCTGATGGATGGCGGCAGTGGTCTGAATATACTATACGCTGAAACCCTCCGGGGGATGGGCATTCCGATGTCCAGGTTAAGTGAGAGCAACATGAGGTCTCACGGGGTCATCCCCGGAAAGAAAGCCGACTCAATTGGTCAGATTTCCCTCAAGGTGGTTTTTGGCGATTCGACACACTTCCGCAATGAAAAGCTGACGTTTGAGGTGGTGGACTTCCACAGCGCTTACCATGCCATACTAGGCAGGCCAGCCTACGCCCGTTTCATGGCTCGACCATGCTATGTGTACCTCAAACTAAAGATGCTGGGGCCTAAAGGCATGATAACCGTCACAGGGAATCGGCAGAAGGCAGAAGAGTGCTTCCAGAAAGGATCGAAAATTGCTGACGAGCAGATGGCAGCAGTGGAGATGGAGGAGTACCAAAAGAATGTGGATCCAAGTGATTTGTTGCGTGCTAAGAAGCCAGCTTCCGAGTCAGCGTTCCAGTCGGCGGGAGAGACGAAGTCTGTGCATATTCATCCCACTGACCCCAATGCAGCTCCCACCCACATCTCAACCACACTCGATAGCAAATAGGAAGAAGCGCTCATCCCGTTCCTCCGTGAGAAATGGGACATCTTTACATGGAAACCATCCGACATGCCAGGTGTACCCAGGGGACTGGCTGAGCACCGTTTGCGAGTCGACCCAAAAGTGAAACCCATGAAGGAACATCTCCATCGGTCCGCCGCGGAGAAGAGGAAAGCAATTGGCGAAGAGGTGGCTCGGCTTCTGGCAGCAGAATTCATCCGCGAGATTTACCACTCCGAGTGGCTCGCCAATGTGGTCATGGTCCCCAAGAAGGACAAATCCCTCCGCATGTGCATCGATTTCAAGCATATCAATCCGGCCTGCCTGAAAGATCATTTCACTCTCCCCCACATCGATCAGATAGTCGACTCGACTGCGGGGTGCGAGCATTTGTCTTTTCTGGACGCGTATTCCGGGTACCATCAGATCCGACTGTTTGGACCCGACGAAATCAAGACATCCTTCATCACCCCATTCGGGTGTATTTGTTATGTCACCATGCCTTTTGGTCTCAAGAATGCCGGCGCTACCTTCATGTGCATGATTCAAAAGTGTCTAGTGAAGCAAATCGGTCGGAACGTAGAAGCATACATGGATGACATCGTGGTCAAGTCATGTAAAGGTTCCGACCTACTGAATGACCTTGCTGAGGCGTTCGCAAACCTAAGAAGCTATGATATCAAGCTCAACCCATCGAAATGTACATTCGGAGTTCCAGGCGGCAAGTTACTCGGTTTCCTTGTTTCCGAACGAGGAATCGACGCTAACCCAGAGAAAGTCAGTGCCATCCTCCGAATGAAGCGCCCCATGCGTATACACGACGTCCAGAAGCTAACTGGTTGCTTCACCGCATTGAGTCAGTTCATTTCTCGTCTCGGTGAGAAGGCATTGCCTCTCTACCGACTGATGAAGAAGTCTGAAATGTTTGAGCGGAATTCTGAAGCTGAAGCAGCGTTTGAGGAACTCAAAGCCCTACATTCCACCCAGCTGGTGCTTGCTGCCCCAGTCAGCAAAGAGCCTCTTTTACTGTACATCGCAGCCACTGGACAAGTTGTCAGCACTGTACTCATGGTCGAGCGGGAAGAAGAAGGCAAAGCCTACAAAGTCCAACGCCCAATCTATTACATTTCCGAAGTGCTGACTCCCTCCAAGCAAAGATACCCACATTACCAGAAGCTTGTGTATGGGATTTAGTTGACCGCAAAGAAAGTTTCCCATTACTTCTTGGATCATTCAATTTCAGTCATCAGCGACGCCCCGTTATCAGAAATTCTGAATAATCGAGATGCAACCGGTCGAGTGGCCAAATGGGCGATTGAACTCCTTCTGCTGGATATCAAGTTAGAGGCAAAGAAAGCTATCAAGTCTCAAGCAATAGCAGATTTTGTGGTCGAATGGATGGAACAGGAGCAACCGACTCAGATCCAGTCGGATGACTGGACCATGTTCTTCGATGGGTCCAAGATGTTGAACAGATCCGGTGCAGGTATGGTCTTGGTGTCCCCCAGAGGCGACAAACTCAGTTATGTCCTTCAAATCCGCTTCGATTCTTCAAACAACGAAGCTGAATACGAGGCGCTTTTATACGGGTTACGTATGGCCATCTCACTCGGCGTCCGTCGCCTGATGGTATAAGGCGACTCGGACTTGGTTGTCAATCAGGTGATGAAGGAGTGGGACGTCAGAAGCCCAGCAATGACCAGTTATTGCAGTGCGGTGCGGAAGCTAGAGAAGAAATTCGAATGTTTAGAGCTCCACCACGTGCCCAGGATCAAGAACTAACTTGCTGATGATCTCGCGAAGATAGGATCCACTCGGAAACCTATACCCAAGAATGTGTTCTTAGAGCATTTGCACACCCCGTCAGTCAAAGAGGACCCCTTCACAGAGGAACCTCCATAGCCAATAAGTGCGTCAGATCCGACTGAGATCGAAGTTCCTGCAGTGGTCGACCTAATCATGGAGGTCCTGGTGGTCACGCCCGACTGGACGGTGTCGTACATCGCATACTTGCTCAGACAGGAACTCCCAGAGGATGAAGAGGAAGCGCGTCAGATCGTCCGTCGATCCAAGGCCTTCACTATCATTCCGGGTCAGCTCTACAAGGAAAGTGTCACGGGAGTCACTCCGCGCTGCATCACCCCCGAAGAAGGTCGAATGATCCTAAACGAGATACACTCGGGAACCTATGGCCACCACGCTTCCTCTCGGACTATTTGGCCAAGGCATACCGAGCTAGATTCTACTGACCTCGAGCGAATGAGATGGTAAAGGATATCATTGACAAATGCGAAGGCTGCCAATTCTACTCCAACATGTCTCACAAACCTGCGTCTGCCCTGAAGACTATCCCATTGGTTTGGCCGTTTGCCGTTTGGGGATTGGACATGGTCGGGGCCTTCAAGACCGGCAGGAGCGGCTTCACTCACTTGCTCGTAGCAGTCGACGAGTTTACCAAATGGATCGAGGCCAAGCCCATCAAGAACCTCGGCTCGATCACCGCCATCAGCTTCATCAGAGAATTGATATTTAGATATGGAGTCCCCAACAGCATCATCACGGATAACAGCTCCAACTTTGACTCGGACAAATTTAGAGCATTCTGCTCCTCCCAAGGTACTCGGGTCGACTACGCGTCTATAGCGCATCCGTAGTCGAATGGACAAGCAGAAAGAGCAAATGGTTTGATCCTTCAAGGCCTGAAACCGAGACTGATGCGCGATCTCAAGCACGCCGCTGGCGCTTAGGTGACTGAGCTGTCGTCTGTCTTATGGGGGTTGAGGACAATTCCGAACCGGTCGACTGATCGTACCCCCTTCTTCATGGTCTATGGCGCTGAGGCCGTGTTGCCGAGTTATTTGTTGCACAACGCCCACCGAGTGGAAGTCTTCTCCGAGGCAAAAGCAGAGCAAGCTAGTCAAGATGCAGTCGACCTCCTGGAGGAAGAACGCGAGATGGCCCTGATCCGCTCGACCATATACCAACAAGACTTGTGTCGATTCCATGCCCGCAATGTTCGAAGCCGGGCATTCCAGGAAGGGGATCTGGTTCTTCGAGTACGTCAGAAGCGATCGCACAAGCTTACTCCGGCCTGGGAAGGCCCCTTCATCGTCACCAAAGTACTACACAATGGGGCGTACCACATCTACAACGTAGCCAAGAAGAAAGATGAGCCTCGCTCGTGGAACGCGGATCTTCTCCGCCGCTTCTACACTTGATGCACTCGACCAGTCGAGTTGTAATAAGAACATTCCAGTTTGTTTTTCAAAGACAAGTTCGCGACAATTCCATAATGTTTGCTGTTACAAGGACACATGCTCTCAAATCCCCCAGTGGGTGCTTAGCCGCGAATCCGATTCACCTAAGTTTCAAAAACACTCCGAGTGAAGAGCAACCCTCTCACTCGGGGGCTTAGCTGCGACCCCGTAATCGCCTAAGTTTCAAAAACACTCCGAGTGAAGAGCAACCCTCTCACTCGGGGGCTTAGTTGCGACCCCGTAATCGCCTAAGTTTCAAAAACTCTCCGAGTGA
>LR738714.1:840963042-840978118 GCA_902687465.1 Secale cereale
GAGTGAAGAGCAACTCTCTCACTCGGGGGCTTAGCTGCGACCCCGTAATCTCCTAAGTTACAAAAACACTCCGAGTGAAGATCAACCCTCTCACTCGGGGGCTTAGCGGCGACCCCGTAATCGCCTAAGTTACAAAAACACTCCGAGAGAAGAGCAACCCTCTCACTTGGGGGCTTAGCTGCGACCCCGTAATCGCCTAAGTTACAAAAACACTCCGAGTGAAGAGCAACCCTCTCACTCGGAGGCTTAGCTACGACACGGTAATCGCCTAAGTTAGAGTGTGGCTCGACCCTCCGAGCTGCGCCACAAATACAATGTGGCTCAGTCCTCCGAGCTACGCCACAAATATAATGTGGCTCAGTCCTCTGAGCTACACCAAAAATATAATGTGGCTCAGTCCTCCGAGCTACGCCACAAATACAATGTGGCTCAGTCCTCCGAACAACGCCTCAAGTACAATGTGGCTCAGCCCTTCGAGCTACGCCACAAGTACAATGTGCCTCATTCCTCCGAGCTACGCCACAAGTATAATGTGGCTCAGTCCTCCAAGCTACACCACAAATACAATGCGGCTCAGTCCTCCGAGCTACACCACAAGTACAATGTGGCTCAGTCCTCCAAGCAACGCCACAAGTACAATGTGGCTCAGCCCTCCGATCTACGCCACAAATACAATGTGGCTCGACCCTCCGAGCTGCGCCACAAACACAATGCCGACTCGAAATTCAAAAGAGATCAAACGATATCAGAAGCAAAGCAAGCGCATTCTAAAGGGAATCAAATTCAGACAAAGCCCCGCAAGATTCGGGCAGAAGTACTCGAGCATCAAACCCGCGAGCGTTTAACAGTTACAAAATCACTCGGCATTCCGAGGCAAATTGAATCGGAGTATCAAAGTTTGTTCACTCTTCGGGGGGAGGAGGACTTGCAGGCGCGACGTACTCGTCCAAGTCAATCCCGTCAGCAATACGGGTAGCGACTTCCAGGAAAGTCTCCATGAATGACTGGAACTGGAGCTTCTTCGTATTGGCAACCTTGAGCGCAGCGAGCCTCTCCTCCTTCACCTCCTTGCAGCGCACACGGACCAGAGACAATGCAACATCGGCGCCGCACCAGGCGGATGATTTCTTCCACTCCTGCACTCGACTGGGGATCTCATTAAGTCGAGTCATCAAAGACTCGAGGTCATTCTCATGCACCGTCCCCCTCCAGAGTGCAGTGTCGATGCGGGACATCACCGCCTTCAGTCAAGCAAGGTAGCCAGTGTTGGGGAACGTAGTATTTTAAAATTTTCCTACGATCACGCAAGATCTATCTACCAGATGCATAGCAACGAGAGGGAAGAGTGTGTCTATGTACCCTCGTAGACCGGAAGCGGAAGCGTCAAGTGACGCGGTTGATGTAGTCGAACTTCTTCGCAATTCAACCGATCAAGCACCGAACATACGGCACCTCCGCGTTCAGCACACGTTCAGCTTGATGACGTCCCACGAGCTCTTGATCCAGTTGAGCTTCATGGGAGAGTTTCATCAGCACGACGGCGTGGTGACGGATATGATGTATCTACCGGCGCAGGGCTTCGCCTAAGCACTGCAACGGTATGATCGAGGTGTGTTTCTGTGGAGGGGGGCACCGCACACGGCTGGAACAATTCAACTTGTGTGTCTTTGGGTACCCCCCTGCCCCCGTATATAAAGGAGCAAGGGGGGAGGCCGGCCGGCCCTTGTTTGGTGCGGCTAGGGGTGCAATCCTACTAGGAATAGGATTGCAATCCTATTCCTAGTAGGAACCACCAAAGAAGGAAGAGAGGGAATAGGAAAAGAAGAAGAGGTGGCACCCCCCAACTCCTAGTCCAACTAGGAACCCTAGGTGGGGCGCCGGCCAGCCCTATGGGCTGCCTCTCTCTTTTCCATAAGGCCCACTATGGACCATCCCCCTTTGTAGGGGGTTCCGGTAACCCCCTCCGGCAATCCCGTTAAATCCGAAACTTTTCCGGAACACTTCCGGTGTCCGAATATAGTCGTCCAATATATCAATCTTTATGTCTCGGACATTCCGAGACTCCTCGTCATGTCCGTGATCTCATCCGGGACTCCGAACTACCTTCGGTACATCAAAACTCATAAACTCATAATACCGATCGTCATCAAACGTTAAGCGTGCGGACCCTACGGGTTCGAGAACTATGTAGACATGACCGAGACTCATCTCCGGTCAATAACCAATAGGGGAACCTGGATGTTCATATTGGCTCCTACATATTCTACGAAGATCTTTTATCGGTCAAAACCGCATAACAACATACGTTGTTCCTTTTGTCATCGGTATGTTACTTGCCCGAGATTCGATCGTCGGTATCTCTATACCTAGTTCAATCTTGTTACCGGCAAGTCTCTTTACTCGTTCCGTAACACATCATCTCGTGACTAACTCATTAGTCTTTTGCTTGCAAGGCTTATTGTGATGTGTGTTACCGAGAGGGCCCAGAGATACCTCTCCGACACTCGGAGTGACAAATCATAATCTTGATCTATGCCAACACCACGAATACTTTCGGAGACACCTGTAGAGCATCTTTATGATCACCCAGTTACGTTGTGACGTTTGATAGCACACAAGGTGTTCCTACGGTATTCGGGAGTTGCATAATCTCATAGTCATAGGAACATGTATAAGTCATGAAGAAAGCAATAGCAGTAAAACTAAACGATCATAGTGCTATGCTAACGGATGGGTCTTGTCCATCACATCATTCTCCTAATGATGTGATCCCGTTGATCAAATGACAACTCATGTCTATGGTTAGGAAACATAACCATCTTTGATCAATGAGCTAGTCTAGTAGAGGCATACTAGGGACACTCTGTTTTGTCTATGTATTCACACATGTACTAAGTTTCCGGTTAATACAATTCTAGCATGAATAATAAACATTTATCATGATATAAGGAAATATAAATAACAACTTTATTATTGCCTCTAGGGCATATTTCCTTCAGTCTCCCACTTGCACTAGAGTCAATAATCTAGCTCACATCGCGATGTGATTTAATACCGATAGTTCACATCGTTGTGTGAATAACACCCATAGTTCACATCACCATGTGACCAACACCCAAAGGGTTTACTAGAGTCAATAATCTAGTTCACATCGCTATATGATTAATACCCAAGAGTAATAAGGTGTGATCATGTTTTGCTTGTGAGAGAAGTTTAGTCAACGGGTCTGTCACATTCAGATCCGTATGTATTTCGCAAATTTCTATGTCTACAATGCTCTGCATGGAGCTACTCTAGCTAATTGCTCCCACTTTCAATACGCATCCAGATTGATACTTAGAGTCATCTGGATTTAGTGTCAAAGCTTGCATCGGCGTAACCCTTTACGACGAACTCTTTATCACCTCCATAATCGAGAAATATTTCCTTAGTCATCCAATTACTAAGGATAATTTTGACCGTTGTACAGTGATCTACTCCTGGATCACTATTGTACCTCCCTGTCAAACTCATGGCAAGGTACACAACGTGTTTTGTACACAGCATGGCATACTTTATAGAACCTATGGCTGAGGCATAGGGAATGACTTTCATTCTCTCTATATTTTTCTGCCGTGGTCTGGCTTTGAGTCTTACTCAACTTCACACCTTACAAGTCAGGCAAGAACTCTTTCTTTGACTGATCCATTTTGAACTACTTCAAAATCTTATCAAGGTATGTACTCATCGAAAGTCTTATCAAGCGTCTTGATCTATCTCTATAGATCTTGATGCCCAATATGTAAGCAGCTTCACCAAGGTCTTTCTTTTGAAAAACTCCTTTCAAACACTCCTTTATGCTTTCCAGAAAATTCTACATCATTTCCGATCGACAATATGTCATTCACATATACTTATCAGAAAGGTTGTAGTGCTCCCACTCACTTCTTGTAAATACAGGCTTCATCGCAAGTCTGTATAAATCTATATGCTTTGATCAACTTATCAAAGCGTATATTCCAACTCCGAGATGCTTGCACCAGTCCATAGATGGATCGCTGGAGCTTGCACATTTTGTTAGCACCTTTAGGATTGATAAAACCTTCTGGTTGCATCATATACAAGTCTTCTTTAATAAATCCATTAAAGAATGCAGTTTTGTTATCCATTTGCCAGATTTCATAAAATGCGGCAATTACTAACATGATTCGGACAGACTTAAGCATCGCTACGGGTGAGAAAGTCTCATCATAGTCAACTCCTTGAACTTGTCAAAACCCTTTCGCAACAAGTCGAGCTTTGTAAACAGTAACATTACCGTTTGCGTCGGTCTTCCTCTTGAAGATCCATTTATTTTCGATGGCTTGCCGATCATCGGGCAAGTCAACCAAAGTCCATACTTTGTTCTAATACATGGATCCCATCTCATATTTCATGGTCTCAAGCCATTTTGCGGAATCTGGGCTCATCATCGCTTCCTCATAGTTCGTAGGTTCATCATGGTCTAGTAACATGACTTCCAGAACTGGGTTGCCATACCACTCTGGTGCGGAACGAACTCTGGTTGATCTACGAAGTTCAGCAGAAACTTGATCTGAAGTTTCATGATCATCATCATTAGCTTCCTCACTAATTGGTGTAGGAATCACTGGAACGAGTTTCTGTGATGTACTACCTTCCAATTCGGGAGAAGGTACAATTACCTCATCAAGTTCTACTTTCCTCCCACTCACTTCTTTCGAGAGAAACTCCTTCTCTAAAAAGGATCCACTCTTAGCAACAAAGACCTTGCCTTAGGATCTGTGATAGAAGGTGTACCCAACAGTTTCCTTTTTGGGTATCCTATGAAGATTTACTTCTCCGATTTGGGTTCGAGCTTATCATGTTGAAACTTTTTCACATAAGCATCGCAGTCCCAAACTTAAAGAAATGACAGCTTAGGTTTCTTGTCAAACCACAGTTCATACGGTGTCATCTCCACGGATTTAGATGGTGCCCTATTTAACGTGAATGTAGTTGTCTCTAATGCATAACCCCAAAAGCGATAGTGGTAGATCGGTAAGAGACATCATCGATCGCACCATATCTAATAAAGTACGGTTATGACGTTCGGACACACCATTACACTGTGGTGTTCTAGGTGGCGTGAGTAGTGAAACTATTTCACATTGTTTTTATTGAAGGCCAAACTCGCTAACTCAAATATTTTACCTCTACGATCATATCGTAGAAACTCTTATTTTCTTGTTACGATGATTCTCCACTTCACTCTGAAATTCTTTGAACTTTTCAAATGTTTCAGACTTGTGCTTCATTAAGTAGATATACCCATATCTGCTCAAATCATCAGTGAAGGTCAGAAAATAACGATACCCGCCGCGAGCTTCAACACTCATTGGCCCACATACATCAGTATGTATGATTTCCAACAAATCTGTTGCTCGCTCCATAGTTCCGGAGAACGGAGTATTAGTCATCTTGCCCATGAGGCATGGTTCGCAAGCACCAAGTGATTCATAATCAAGTGATTCCAAAAGTCCATCACTATGGAGTTTCTTCATGCGCTTTACACCAATATGACCTAAACGGCAGTGCCACAAATAAGTTGCACTATCATTATTAACCTTGCATCTTTTGGCTTCAATATTATGAATATGTGTATCACACGATCGAGATCCAACAAACCATTTTCATTGGGTGTATGACCATAGAAGGTTTTATTCATGTAAAGAGAACAACAATTATTCTCTAACTTACATGAATAACCGTATTGTAATAAACATGATCAAATCATATTCATGCTCAACACAAACACCAAATAACACTTTATTTAGGTTCAACACTAATCCCGAAAGTATAGGGAGTGTGCGATGATGATCATATCAATCTTGGAACTACTTCCAATACACATCGTCACTTCATCCTTTAACTAGTTTCTGTTCATTATGCAACTCCCATTTCGAGTTACTACTCTTTAGCAACTGAACCAATATCAAATACCGAGGGGTTGCTATGAACACTAGTAAAATACACATCAATAATCTGTATATCAAATATACCTTTGTTCACTTTGCCATCCTTCTTATCCGCCAAATATCTAGGGCAGTTCCCCTTCTAGTGACCATTTCCTTTGCAGTAGAAGCACTTAGTTTCAGGCTTGAGTTTAGCTTTGGGTTTCTTCGCGGGAGTGACAACTTGCTTGTCATTCTTCTTGAAGTTCCCCTTCTATCCCTTTGCCCTTTACTTGAAACAAGTGGTCTAGTTAACCATCAACACTTGATGCTCTTTCTTGATTTCTACCTTCGCCGATTTCAGCATCGTGAAGAGCTCAGGAATTACTTTCGTTATCCCTTGCATATTATAGGTCATCACGAAGTTCTACTAACTTGGTGATGGTGTCTAGAGAACTTTGTCAATTACTATCTTATCTGGAAGATTAACTCCCACTTGATTCAAGCAATTGTACTACCCAGACAATCTGAGCACATGCTCACTGGTTGAGCTATTCTCCTCCATCTTGTAGGCAAAGTACTGTCAGAGGTCTTATACCTCTCGACACGGGCATGAGTATGAAATACTAATTTCAACTCTTGGAACATCTCATATGCTCCGTGGCGTTCCAAAATGTTTTTGAAGTCCCGGTTATAAGCCGTAAAACATGGTGCACTAAACTATCAAGTAGTCATCATATCGAGCTTTTGTCAAAATGTTCATAACGTCTACATCTGCTCCTGCAATAGGTCTGTCACCTAGCGGTGCATCAAGGACATAATTCTTCTGTGCAGCAATGAGGATAATCCTCAGATCACGGAACAATTCCGCATCATTGCTACTAACATCTTTCAACTTGGTTTTCTCTAGGAACATAAAAAAATAAACGTGGAGCAACATCGCGAGCTATTGATCTACAACATAGATATGCTAATACTACCAGGACTAAGTTCATGATAAATTAAAGTTCAATTAATCATATTAATTTAAAGAACTCCCACTTAGATAGACATCCCTCCGGTCATCTAAATGATCACGTGATCCAAATCAACTAAACCATGTCCGATCATCACGTGAGATGGAGTAGTTTCAATGGTGAACATCTTATGTTGATCATATCTACTATATGATTCACGCTTGACCTTTCGGTCTCCAGTGTTCCGAGGCCATATCTGCATATGCTAGGCTCGTCAAGTTTAACCCGAGTATTCTGCGTGTGCAAAACTGGCTTACACCTGTTGTATTTGAACGTAGAGCTTATCACACCCGATCATCACGTGGTGTCTCGGCACGACGAACTTTCGCAACGGTGCATACTCAGGGAGAACACTTATACCTTGAAATTTAGTAAGGGATCATCTTATAATGCTACCGTCGTTCTAAGCAAAATAAGAAGCATAATAAGATAAACATCACATGCAATCAAAATATGTGACATGATATGGCCATCATCATCTTGTGCTTTTGATCTCCATCTCCAAAGCACCTTCATGATCACCTTCGTCACCGGCGCGACACCTTGATCTCCATCGTAGCATCGTTGTCGTCTCGCCAACTATTGCTTCTACGACTATCGCTACTGCTTAGTGATAAAGTAAAGCAATTACATGGCGACTGCATTTCATACAATAAAGCGACAACCATATGGCTCCTGCCAGTTGCCGATAACATTACAAAACATGATCATCTCATACAAAACCGTATAACTCATCATGTCTTGACCATATCACATCACAACATGCCCTGCAAAAACAAGTTAGACGTCCTCTACTATGTTGTTGCAAGTTTTATGTGGCTGCTACGGGCTTAGCAAGAACCGTTCTTACCTACGCATATAAAACCACAACGATGTTTCGTCAAGTATGTGCTGTTTTAACCTTCACAAGGACCGGGCGTAGCCACACTTGATTCAGCTAAAGTGAGAGAGACAGACACCCGCCAGTCACCTTTAAGCAACGAGTGCTCGTAACGGTGAAACCAGTCTCGCGTAAGCGTACGCGTAATGTCGGTCCGGGCCGCTTCATCTCACAATACCGCCGAAGCAAAGTATGACATGCTGGTAAGCAGTATGACTAGTATCGCCCACAACTCATTGTGTTCTACTCGTGCATATCATCTACGCATAAACCTGGCTCTGATACCACTGTTGGGGAACGTAGTATTTTAAAATTTTCCTACGATCACGCAAGATCTATCTACCAGATGCATAGCAACGAGAGGGAAGAGTGTGTCTACGTACCCTCGTAGACCGGAAGCGGAAGCGTCAAGTGACGTGGTTGATGTAGTCGAACTTCTTCGCAATTCAACCGATCAAGCACCGAACGTACGGCACCTCCGCGTTCAGCACACGCTCAGCTTGATGACGTCCCACGAGCTCTTGATCCAGTTGAGCTTCACGGGAGAGTTTCGTCAGCACAACGGCGTGGTGACGGATATGATGTATCTACCGGCGCAGGGCTTCGCCTAAGCACTGCAACGGTATGATCGAGATGTGTTTCTGTGGAGGGGGGCACCGCACACGGCTGGAACAATTCAACTTGTGTGTCTTTGGGTACCCCCCTGCCCCCGTATATAAAGGAGCAAGGGTGGAGGCCGGCCGGCCCTTGTTTGGTGCGGCTAGGGGTGCAATCCTACTAGGAATAGGATTGCAATCCTATTCCTAGTAGGAACCACCAAAGAAGGAAGAGAGGGAATAGGAAAAGAAGAAGAGGTGGCGCCCCCCAACTCCTAGTCCAACTAGGAACCCTAGGTGGGGCGCCGGCCAGCCCTATGGGCTGCCTCTCTCTTTTCCATAAGGCCCACTATGGACCATCCCCCTTTGTAGGGGGTTCCGGTAACCCCCTCCGGCAATCTCGTTAAATCCGAAACTTTTCCGGAACACTTCCGGTGTCCGAATATAGTCGTCCAATATATCAATCTTTATGTCTAGGACATTCCGAGACTCCTCGTCATGTCCGTGATCTCATCCGGGACTCCGAACTACCTTCGGTACATCAAAACTCATAAACTCATAATACCGATCGTCATCAAACGTTAAGCGTGCGGACCCTACGGGTTCGAGAACTATGTAGACATGACCGAGACTCATCTCCGGTCAATAACCAATAGCGGAACCTGGATGTTCATATTGGCTCCTACATATTCTACGAAGATCTTTTATCGGTCAAAACCGCATAACAACATACGTTGTTCCTTTTGTCATCGGTATGTTACTTGCCCGAGATTCGATCGTCGGTATCTCTATACCTAGTTCAATCTTGTTACTGGCAAGTCTCTTTACTCGTTCCGTAACACATCATCTCGTGACTAACTCATTAGTCTTTTGCTTGCAAGGCTTATTGTGATGTGTGTTATCGAGAGTGCCCAGAGATACCTCTCCGACACTCGGAGTGACAAACCCTAATCTTGATCTATGCCAACACCACGAATACTTTCGGAGACACCTGTAGAGCATCTTTATGATCACCCAGTTACGTTGTGACGTTTGATAGCACACAAGGTGTTCCTACGGTATTCGGGAGTTGCATAATCTCATAGTCATAGGAACATGTATAAGTCATGAAGAAAGCAATAGCAGTAAAACTAAACGATCATAGTGCTATGCTAACGGATGGGTCTTGTCCATCACATCATTCTCCTAATGATGTGATCCCGTTGATCAAATGACAACTCATGTCTATGGTTAGGAAACATAACCATCTTTGATCAATGAGCTAGTCTAGTAGAGGCATACTAGGGACACTCTGTTTTGTCTATGTATTCACACATGTACTAAGTTTCCGGTTAATACAATTCTAGCATGAATAATAAACATTTATCATGATATAAGGAAATATAAATAACAACTTTGTTATTGCCTCTAGGGCATATTTCCTTCAGCCAGTTGCGCTAGTAAGGCGAGACTCCAGTCACAAGACATTCATCGCCACTTCGTCCTTGACGAGAGAATTGGCAGGGTCCAGACCCGTCTCGATCCGTCTAGTCTCCTCCGCGAAGTTCTGGCAGAATTCTATGTGGGCGAAAACATGATGAGTTAGCGATCTGAATATGAGTCGACAGCTTTGATTCAGTCGGACAAAGGAACATACCTTCAAGCATGAGGAACCACTTCCTTGTGAGGTCACCCAGATAAGTCTCCAACTTGTTCTTCTTCTGCGAAAGGCCCCCTACCTTCTCGTCCAGAGCAAGATTGGCCTTCTTCAGCCGTGTTACCTCCTTGTTGGCCTCACCGAGGGAGACCTTCAGTTTGGCGATCTCTTCTTCAAGCGAGCCACTTATCTTTCCGGTGATCAACAGTGGAACTCTCAATGAAAGCACCAATGTCGGTGTCAAAGTCGGCAGACCTCGGGGTAGGGGGTCTCGAACTGTGGATCTAGGATCGATGGTAATAGGAGATGAGGGGCGTGGTATTTATCCAGGTTCCGGCCCTCTCTAGGAGTTAAACCCTACTCCTACTTGATTGTATTCGATGTATATGTTTACAAGGTTGATCTACCTCGAGATCAATATGAGCTAACCCTAGGCTATGGGTGATGAAGATTGCTCTGTCTCTAATGACTACATCGTTCGGTTTATATAGACACCGATAGGGTTAGTGTTGCCGAAGATAGATTACAATAAGGAATAAAAGAGATCATGCGCCTCCTTGACTTGGAGGGCGTACCACGGCTTCATAGAACTCCTGTCATAGTAAGGCTCCGCCAGTCCGGCCTTTGTATAATGGGCCGTCGCCCCGAGGACCCCTTAGTCCATGACTCCCTCATCAACCTTGGAACCATTCTTGACGCGCATCGTCACCTGGTCCTTAGCCAGTCTTTGTTTATTCCGCAGCTCCTGTTTCGAGTTATAAATATGAGCAACCGAACCAGTATCAAATATCCAGGTGCTACTACGAGGATTAGCAAGGAACACATCAATAACATGTTGATATCATCATCGTCATCGCTTCGACGACAACGAATATGATGGTATGATCATGATGGTATCATGATCGTCATCGTTGTCGTCTTCGCTATGGCGTGATCATGATGTTGTTTCATTATGTGTATTGATTTGTTTTTTTATGCAGCCAACTCAACACCCAAAGAGAAGCAAGAGCAAAGCTTCTAAGCAAGCAGGAACAAGCTCCCGGCCAGCACCTAAGGTAAGTTTCCAACATGCAAGTGGAAGCTCCCAACCAGCAGGGTCACAGCCAACACCTAGGTACTCCCAGCAAGCAACAATGTATTCCCAGGAAGCACCAAGATCACAACCAGCTGGAAGGTCACAGCCAAGGGCAGAACAAAGACAACAAAGGAAGAAAAATAAGCAAACTGCAACAGTGTCAATGTCCTAACATGGGTCATCTTCAGGCCATGTTCCAAAGGATAATAGATTCCAGTGGCTGTTATTTGGTGATAGATCCTGATCAGTGAAGATGAGGTCAAACATCAGTATGAAGATGGTTCTTCTGTTGATGTGAAACATCATGTTAAACCTGTGTCTTTGGACATGAAAAAATGGCTGTAGCTTTGTCTTTTGGACATGTGAAGATGATGCCAAACATCTAGTGGTTGTAGTTGTCTTTTGGACATGTTAAACTTCAGTTTATGTTTTAGAATATGTCAAATTCAGTCTGATTAACTAGAAAGGCTCTAGTGCATATTATATAATCTTTTATATATGATAGATGTTGTTCTGCAAGCCAAGTTCATTGCTTCAAGTTCAGCTGGTTCACCCCTTTTCTATCGAGTGAATTGCAGAAAACATCGATATTGAAGACTAGGGTTGCAGGAACCACACTTCTACAGTTTTGTGCCAAAAACCACTAATTCCGAGGCTAATTTTTTGCAAAAAACACTAGTTGGCGGCTTTGCCCCATTTGATGATGATTATGACAGGTAGGGCCCGCAAATGATGACATGGCATAACTGTTCATATTGGACGTCGTTATAGACATAATGTTTTACCAAAAACACCCTCTCTTCTTAACAAAATAAGAAAAACAGCCATGGGCATGGCCGGCGCCGCCGCAGCTCGCGGCCGGGGCGGCTGCTGCTCGCGCCCATCGCGGCCAGCGCATCCACTGCCCGCGCCCTTCGTGTCCGGCACTACTATGGCCCGCACGCACGTCGGCCTCCACCTCTTCTGCTCGTGCCCGTCGTGTCCGGCGCCACTGCGTCCTATGCGCACCTGGCCTCCACACCTCCGAGCTCCGAGCTGACCCGCCGCATGCCCGCAGGGCCGGCGCCGCCGCTACTCTCGCGTCCGTCTGCGGCCGGCCGCAGCTGCCGTTTGTCGTGACCGGCCACAGCTACCGTTCGTCGTGGCCGGCACGGCTGCTGCCCGTGCGCGGCCAGCGCCGCTGATGCAGAGTTCGCCAGGGACTAGGCCATCCCGAAGCGCCCCGTCGGAACTGGTGGCCTGCGGGGGCGCGACCATACAGATCCCGATGCCCCCCCCCCCTCGCCGGCGACGGGACCATGGCCGGACTGGCATACTGCTGCTCTGCTCGCCGGGCAGCCCAAATCCAAATGCTGGACTTGATTGCTTTTTTTTATTGAAGGGCCTGCATGTAAAATTACAGGGATTGTTTCGTATATCTATAAATCTCCTGTCTAACGGCGTCCATCACAAACCGTTACACCACGTTAGCAAATGCGGGACCCATGTGTCATAATCATTATTAAAATGGCCCAAGTCATCGACTAGTGTTTTTTGCAAAAAAATAGCCTCGGAATTAGTGGTTTTTGGCACAAAACTGTAGAAGTATGGTTCTTGCAACCCTAGCCTTCAATGTCGATGTTTTCTGCAATTCACTCTTTTCTATCCAACAGCCACGCCTGGCTGGCAGGGGCCACTGCCACGTCCTCAAAACCGCCCTCCCAAACCACCAAACTAGGCGCCAGGGGGTGTTTTGCTCGGTTTAAGCAGGTTCGAGGGATTAAGTAGGCCAAAATCGAGTCCAGGGGGTGATGTGGTCTAAATGTGAGAGTTCAGGGGGGTATGTGCATTTAACTCAATTCGTGAAACAACTTTTTAAATTCATGAACATTTTTTGATTTAACAAACAATTTCTAAAATGCATGGTCATTTTCAGAATCGGCAAACTAGTGTTTTATGAACCAATAAACTAGTATTTTGTAAGTCATGAACAGTTTTTAATTTTTAGGCTATTTTTTAATTTGTGAACATTTTTTGAATTTCTGAAATTTTGTTCAATTTCATTAACTTTTATAATACACGAACATTTTCTAAATATATGATTT
The DNA here is from genome assembly GCA_902687465.1 of Secale cereale. Taxonomy (NCBI): domain Eukaryota; kingdom Viridiplantae; phylum Streptophyta; class Magnoliopsida; order Poales; family Poaceae; genus Secale; species Secale cereale. The sequence continues at coordinate 840,976,260 of LR738714.1, forward strand.
TTTATTTCGGAAACTTTTTTTTCAAAACTGTGAACATTTTTTAATATGTGAATATTTTTTAAAAATGCCGAAAATTTTCTGAATTCACAAACATTTATGAATAATTAAATATTTTATTTCAAAAATCATATTTTTAAACTATACGGAACTTTTTTGAAGTCTCGTATTATTTAAAGTAGAAAATAAAGACGAAAAAGGAAAACGAAAAATAAATAATGAAATTTAAAAACAGACATGGGCTGGCCCAAACAGCTGCGCTGTGTCTTCTCTCAGCGTACAGAGCGCAGTATAGAAGGTTCCTGCTACGTGGGCAGGCCCAGGCAGGGATTCCCTGTGTGAAACGTTTTTTATGACTTAGGCTTCAGTGGGTAATATTTTGCAACTTTTGAGACAATTTCGGTTACGTAGCGCCAGAAGTAAAAGTCCTTTATTAATAGGAAAAAATAGATATATATTTTCTTTTCATCCCTTTATTATTAGGTATAGATAATTATAGATTTTCTTTTCGTTCATATTGTGATCTGATTTTTGACAAAGACCTCCATAATATTTAAATTCAATTTTTCTTTGTAATTACGAGTTGAATTTTAGAAAAACTGCATATTATTTCAATTTAGGAAAATGAGTCCTTTGTCGCGTCTTTTCTCTCTCGCTTCTCCCTGCGGTGTTTTGGCGGAGCGACACAACAAGTATGGACGAGCAACCGGCGGTTGCTGTCCTGGCTCGCTGGTCCTATGGGGTCTTGGCACTACTTCCCGATGGTCTACTACAACAAGATTTGTCTGGCTCCGATGAGGGAGGGCGATTACGGCGACGCGCTTTCGGCTCGCTCCAATGCTTGTAGTCATCGCTAGGTGATCTACGAACCTGGATGTAATTTTTTGCTTTTGGTGTTCTTTGCAGTTTGCCCTACCTTGATAATTGATGAATACATTGGCTATTTTCCTCGCAAAAAATAATTATAAATGGCGGGTAAATCACAATGATTGCGTACAAAATCAATAAATATTTAACACACCGATGTACAAATAATGGGCGCGCGGTCGCAGGCTAACATGCTAGAACATTTATGCATTATGCAACGAAGTGGCAATTTTCTAAAAATAATTAGTTTAAAAAGTATTTAAATGTTCTGAAAAAAATCACGCGTATATGCATTGGTAAGAAACTTACACGTGTAAATATTAATGAAATACTATAACAGTTCGAGATCCCGATGAAAATGAGGAAATGATGATAATATAATTTTGGATTTTCCTTTCCATGAAGGTTGTTAACATGGACATATGACTTTTTGAGAATTTGCGTTCCTGATTTTTTTATTTTTTCCGTGTGTTACAATTATGTTTATGGAAAACATAAATTTTAATTCAGTATATATATGCATTTCTGAATTTCTGAAAACTTACGAATATGGTCTTTTTTCTGCTAAACTTTTAGACCCGGGGTCATTCTGGTATTTTGCTGAGGCTACGATCACTTTTTGAGAGGCAAACATGTACTACCTCTATACGGGTTCATAAGTCGGGGACCACATTCTAGTTTTCAATTTGATTGGTAAAGCATGTGTAATAGTATGTCACAAAAGCTATCTATACATTAGTAGAAAAAGGGCCATTTATCCCGGTTTGTAAAGGCCATTAGTCCCGGTTGGGGAACCGGGACTAAACAGTCGATACAAATGCCCTAGACCATTAGTCCCGGTTCTTATACCAACCGGGACAGATGGTGTTCCACGTGGCCACTGCGGCTTGCCCAGGTAGGGGGGGCCTTTTGTCCCGGTTGGTAGCACAAACCGGGACAAATAAGCTTCCACGCGTCAGCAGTTCAGTGGATCGGTTTTTTGTTTTTTTTAGGGG
>LR738714.1:840986973-841004614 GCA_902687465.1 Secale cereale
CCTCCCTCCCTCCCTCCTTCCCCTACCTCCATGTTTTTGATTTAGGCCGTAGCTTTGGAAAAAAGGCCTTAGTTTCTCTGTGAAAAGGAAATGTGAAACACCTCACAAATATGAACACTGCTCTTAAAATTTCAACTTGCTTGTATGAACCATGGGGAATTGCTCTTTAAGCTGTACAACACATGATTTTTCACTGCTAGTTCTAGGGTTTAGGAAATCCCGTTATTTTGTAACTGAAAGGCGCTAATCATCAATATGTTACATAGCAATGGCATTTCCAGAAATGAAACTTTACTTCATCAGAAACACGGAGACAGTTATGGTATTATATTATGGAAGGACTAAATTACAGCAGCACATAATAAGTAATCATTTGCGGCTTTCAAAAAGGCCAGCTAGATGTGGGCTCTAAGTTTTGTGGCAAGATCAACCATTAACTGTAATAGCACACTGACCCCTCTCGTGCATGTCATTCTTTTGATATCTCAGTTTTCGCTCCATAGTGCTCGTAATAGGACTAGTCTGCTATGATGATGTCTCAGTTTTCGCTCCATAGTGCTCGTTCCGATATCAAGCAAATGCAAATCGGTTTCCATAGTTTGTGCACAGGTTATTCAACCCAAGTAAAATGGGCTTAATCAAAATGATATCACCATCTTCTGTGTTGAGGCTGAAAAGAGGTGAATCATCTTATTTGGGGTTTAAATTTCAGATCATCTTTTATCATGATTACAACAGTTGCAGACACCACACACTAACAGTTGTAAGGTACCACCTGAATTTTATTCACAGTTTAGAAAATTAGTATCTTCTTTGCAATGGTGAAATGAGATGACTGAACTTGATTTGGCTTCTTAGCTTCCATAATTTCTACTAGCAGCTGATGTTATGAAATGGACTTACTGAATGATCTGAATCAAGGAAAGAAATCTGCCACTAGCTTCAGACCATCTATTACACAGACTGATCAATCTATTTTCATCGAACTACTTTCACTTTTCTACAAGACCACAACAGTTTCAGACAACTCCAAAGTCGTAAATTTGTTCACAGGTTATTTAACACAAGTACTCCAAAGTCTAAATCAAACGGATATCACCACCACCTTCTCTATTACTGATTAGAATAGTTTCAGACACCTCACACTAACAGTTTCAGATTTCAACAGATTCAGACAACAGTTTTTCAGACTTGGAACAATTTCAATAAACTTTTCCTCAGACCACAACAGTTTCAGACAACAGTTTCAAAGACTATCGGTTTTCACCATCAGGAGATATGGAGAGAGGCAGTCACTCACTGTGTTAACTGAATTTGTTACTACTCCATGCAGTCTAGTTTTTTCTGTTTTCTAGTTTGTTAATTAAATTCAGTTAACTACTGGGTAAAAATTCAGTTAACCACTGTGTTAAATTCAGTTTGTTAATTAAATAAAATGGGCTTATCTATCTATCTACATGAACATGGGCTGAAAAAGAAAAGGCAAGTAGTAGATGCCAACTTTTGACATGCATGCACTCATTCTTGTAAACTAAACTAAACATGCTTATCTATCTATCTATCTTTCTGCTTTAGTATGTATGTATGCATTGTATTTTTATTTGCTCCAGGCCAGCTTAATTTGTTGGCTGGCTGGCATGATGGCTGATGGATCCCTCAGCTGGAGCTCAGTGTGATCTTTTGGATAGTCTAAAGTGGAGTTGAAAGCCCGATGCACTTCATCCAGATTTTTGCTGGGTTTTGTCTCCGACCATCGTGTCGTGATAGTTTTGCAGGTACCCCGAGAGGCCCTTGAGTTTGCTGGAATGTCGATTAACTGCCGTTCCGGCAAATTCGGGTACTCCATATGTCCTATTTTCAGCAAAGGTCATGCTGAAATTTTTCGTGAATTTTAGCATGACTTTGCTAAAAAATAGGAGATATGGGGTACTTGTGACTAATGCATGGGCCGGGGTATCTTAGTAGTTAATTAAGTAGGATCAAGTGCCCCTTTATTCTAGCTGCATTAAACCATAGGCGGCAATAATAGAGCCAAGTGATTAGGCCCAACTTAGAATTCTCCTTCCTAGCTTAGCTTTTAGGATGCCTCGGTGTCGACAAACCATAAATTATGAAACCTTGGCTTTTAGGGTGCCTCGGTGTCGATAAAAACCTAAATGATGAAAGCTTAGGCTTTTAGGGTGCCTCGGCATCGAAAAACCCTCAATTATAAAAGCTTAGCTTTTAGGATGCCTCGGTGTCGACAAACCCTAAATGATGAGACCATGATCTTGTTCCTTGACAATAACCAACTTTTTGACCAAACTTTGTTCCTATTTAGAGAGAAACATGGCCAACAATGATGAGGCCGGCGGTTCGGGCGGGAAGGCATTCTGGGAGCTGTCCCAGGAGATGGAGGAACAACCTCACTTGTATGAGGACGCCGCCTTCCCCACCGATCCTGAGACCACTGATGGTACCGCGGAGGATGACCCCACTGATGCCACCACTGATGGTGCCGCCAAGAATGCCACCACTGATGATGGCGGCGCACGCACAGATGGCAGCCAACCGAAGAGGCAACGGAAGGACCGGCGCCCGACCGTGCTCCGCACCCTCAAGGAGGAAGTTACTGAAGTGGACTCCGATGGGAATCCAACGGCGCCCGAACGAATAGTCAAGGGGTACTCGCTTCAGCTCGGGTGCATTCTCCGGAGCACCGTCTCGATCAACAGCGAGAACCTGAGGCATCCTGACAACGGGAATTACCGCAACCTCCTCTTCACGAAGCTACACGAACGATACAAGTTCCCCGCTCAATTTGATAACACAAGCCTCAAAGGGAATAAAGTGAACAGTGTTGCCCTCAAGAAGATGAACAAGGCCATGTCTACTTGGAAAACCAATGTGAAGAGAATGATCGAGAAAGGTGAGAGTTATGAGAAGATCAAGGAGAAACATCCTTCGATCACCGAAGATGACTACAACGACTTCAAGATCAATTGCTCGAGCACCGCACACTCCGAATCAAGTCAGTGGGGGAAAGAAATGCGGGAGCTCAACTTAGGGGAACACACACTCGGTCCCGGCGGTTACAGAGTGGCGGAGCCTATATGGGACAAGGAGGAGGCGGACCGTGCCGAGCAAGGCCTACCGCCCCTCTTCGATAAATACGGTGACAAGCAGACCAGGAACTTTATCAGGGCCCGGTACAAGAAGGACCCGAAAACAAAGGAGCTGACCACGGATCCGAAGACCAGGGCGCTTGAGGCTGTTCTGGTAAGGAATACATCCCCGCGTAATTAGCTCCATATGGTTGCATTCTAATTAATGAAGCCAAATTTATAAATGATTCACATTCCTTCCGCAGGCGACTGAAAGCAGTAGCGCGGGGTCGACTAAGAGCGGCCCTTGGGACACGACTCTAAATAGGGCGTTGAATGTAATGAAGAACAGGGATAAGCTCGAGAAGCCGACGTCAGCTGGTCGTGTGGCCGGCAAAGGCTTGTCTACAAAATGGTCGTCATACTATAACGCTGGTGGGCGAAAGGAGAAAAAGACCAGCTCGGAAAGCCAGGCGCGCGAGGTTCAAGAACTCAAGGCACAGGTGGCGCGGATTCCGGAGATTGTCCAAGAGCAAGTGCAACAACAGCTCGGAGCGACGATCACCGCCATTGTGCCTAGCTTGATCGAGGGGTTGCAGGCGTGGATTGCGGGCGGCCAACAGGGGCCGCCCCCGATTCCCAGCTTCACGGCCAGCAACTCGCAGAACGCGATGGCGGGGCCATTGGTGTCTCCGGCGGAGGCGGCATTGGTGTCTCCGACGCCGGCACGGGAGCTTAATGCACCCGGGTGTACGCTGGCCGGCACCTCTGCAGCAAGCGGCCCCTCCGTCAACTGCACGCCCGCCGTTGGCGGTGCCTCGACATTAGCCGAGCTCGACGCCATCACCACGGTAACTAATTAAGCCTCTCTCGGCCGAGGACTTCATCTCCTTGCCTTTGACTGGGCATCCCTGACACCCTACATGTTTTCGCAGGGCACCGCCGACGTTCCGTGCACTCTCCTGCACTTCGTGAACAACGAGTTGGTCGATGTTGCCAAGGGCAAAATCGTTCAACCGGGCAACCCCTTGTTCTACGGTACCCAGATGCCACCCAACTTGTTTAGGGTTCAACTGGTTCGGGTGCTGCCAGGCTGCGACGAGGTGTTACCTCCGATTTGACCCGTCGGGGCCGACGATGATGACGTCATGACCCTCAGCGCCTGCCTGAGCTGGCCCCTGCTTTGGCCGAAGAGCCAGATTCGTTTGGGGGCGGGGGAAACCACCCCAAAGACAACACCGTCAGTCGTGCCAGCGACAAGTCGTCCCCATGGCAAGTCCACCGCAACGGTGCCGGACATCCCTATGCCACTGGATCCAAACATGCATATGGCACAGGATCAGAACGACGATGACGACGATACATTTGCCAACGTCGATCAGTACTTTGCCGATCATGGGTACGGTGACGACTTCATGGGGCCTCCTTCTCAAGAACCCAACCCAACAAAAGACGTGCGCGATCAAGCCGGTACCGTGGAGAAGCCAAGTTGCAACAGGCGTCGTCTGCCGTTCAGCTCTCAGGAGACGCCTCCAGCTGCCGACTTCACCGAGCCTCAGATAGGCGAGGTGCGAAATATTATCAGCCCCAACACACTAAAGAAGGCGGTCTCTGAGCAGAACTCGGTCCCAATTCAGGAGATCAAGAAGAAGGCACGCAAAAGAAAAACTAACAAGGGTGCGAGCCAACCGACACCGAGTATGATCCGTGCTCAGGACGGGCCACCTTCACCTGAGGATGTAATGAGGAGGGTGCATGTGGCGGGTAGGCCGATGCTACCGACAAATATGCTCGATGCCGCAACCGGTGCTATGCGGAGTCTGCATGACAGTGTTCTTTCTTTGGAGAAGCGGCGTCTCAGAGAGAAGGATGTGGCATACCCGGTTTTCGCGGCCAAGGTGCCGGAGGGCAAGGGCTTTGTGGATAACTCCATCGGGGGTACGATCGTCCAACGGTTTGATGACATCCACGCTATGTTGAACCTTCTTCCGCTGCACTACACCTTCGTTCGGCTATTTTCGCTGAGTATGGAGATGCGGATCATTCGCGACAAGACCCCGGACATCATGATAGTCGACCCCTTCTACATGCGTGCCAAGTTCTTGGGCAGCGCTGGGGACCGGCAAGTCGCGAGTTCTTACCTCGAAGGCGTCATTCTGGCAAACCGAGATAAGGATAACTTCCTCGTGCCTTATTTTCCCGAGTAAGTCCTCCGCCTCAACCGCCCCGTAACATATGAATTCTTAGATCTCGATCGTTCTTCTTTTAACATTCCGTGTTTTCTGCAGTGACACACAGTGCACGCTCATCCTACTAAGCCCCAAATATTCCATGGCCACGTATTTCGACCCGGACCGTCAGTCGGCTGTAGACTACACAAATGTCAAGAAGGTTCTTGATGATGTTCTCCCCGGCTACGCCAAATCTGGAGGCACCTTCACCAGGACAGCTCGTAAGTACGGCAAGCACGTGTTCTCCCACAACACGACGTTCTGCTGCGTCAAGCAGCCGCCTGGCGGTCAAAAGGGTGCCTACTACGCCATCCATCACATGCGGGCGATCGTACGGGACCATCATCAACTTCTGCTACCGAGTAAGCTCAAAGATTGGGCCGCGAGCGTGTCGGCAATCCAGGACGCGGACATCAGACAAGATTTCTTTCGCATCCAGTCGTAGTTTGCAGAAATCATCCATCAAGATGTCCTTCATACCTCGGGGCAGTTCTACCTCAGAAATTAACCGTCGAACAGTGACATCGACACAATGCTACAAATGCAGGCTGACAACGCCCGTGATTTCATGACTCCCACGATAGACGGCGGCTTCATCCACGCTCCGGTGCATTGAGTCGAGTCGAAAGCAGTGATGCTGTGTCTAGTTCTGAAACATCGATTGGCTCATGTTGTAATTAAACTTTAATGAACTTGTAGTATGTCTCTTTGGTTTCGAGAGTCGTTCAACTTAGATGTAATCGATGCTATTAATGTCTTGCTTTTCTCTTTCGATCGTTCTGTTGCATACTTATATATTGCTTATGAATTGTCTGTGAATTGGTACTAATGTTTCGTTTGGCTAGTAGCGATGCCGTCGTATGTCGTGTACAAGGGTAAGGTTCGCGGAGTCTACGACGACTGGGAGGAGTGTCGGAGACAGGTTCACCGATTCAGCGGTAACAGTTACAAAGGGTACACCACTAGGGCCGAGGCCGAATCTAGATACGCCCGCTATCTAGCGGGAGAGGGGAGGGAGCGTTGGAGGAACCGGATGAAGACGAGTTTCATCGTGATGATGCTCATCGTGATGACTGCAGCTCTCTTCTATGTGATGGTAGTTTAGATGATCGATATCGACTTGTAATGTGAAGACAAACTCGCTACTCGCGGTCTCGAGACTTGTAATGTATTGTTCTATCTTTGTTCGGTCTTTTCAATTCGGAGACTAATATGATGAATTGTATTCGGAGACTAATATGATGAATTGTATTCAGAGACTAATCTTCTATTGTATTCGATGAATTTGTTGTTGATGTGTGCTGTCTATATTCTGTGCAATTATACATTTTGTAATCTGTGCAAAAAACAGAAAAATAATATTAAAAAACCTAATATTCATACTAATGGCGCATCACAGCAGAGTGCGCCATTAGTATGCCAAAGGATACTAATGGCGCATTAGCAGCCAGTGCGCCATTACTATGCGGACATTACTAATGGCGCATTCTGCTGGAGTGCGCCATTAGTATGCCAAAGCACCTGGCTACACATGGCCCCTGGGAGGCATACTAATGGCGCACTACGGTGCATACTAATGGTGCATCTGCGGTGCGCCATTAGTATACCAGATACTAATGGCGTGCTAGTAATGGCGCACCACTAATGCGCCATTAATGGCCAAATTAGGTGCGCCATTAGTAGGCCTTTTCCTAGTAGTGCGAGTGATCTCTGATCTTCTCAAACCGGCCGGTGAATTATGGAGTCTTTTTTTCGACAAACTTTGCATTCAGCTGATTCTTCCACCTCCTGAATAGCTCCCCCATCTTCTTAAGAGCGGCCGCCTTGACCAATTCCTCTATAACTGGCTTCTCCGGATCCTCCTCTGGCGGTAGGGTGAAATTGGACTTCAGCGCGGTCCAAAGATCATTTTTCTGCATATCGTTGACATAAGACACCTGAGGGTCTTCGTTCTTAGGCTTGTACCATAGGTGGATGCTGATCGGGATCATGTCCCTAACAACAACCCCGCACTGAGTAGTAAATGCGTCCTTGGCCTTCCTGGGTTTACTCGGTAGGTCATCACGCCCGATTTCTTCGATGATGAACTTTTCATCCTGGCGCAACCTTTTCTTCGGGCCTCGTGTCTTTACCGAACTTTGGCTCGATCCGGAGGGCTAGAAAAGAAGAAAGAAGAGAATTAATACGTGTACATATATACCAAAACAATCAATGCATCAATTAGCTATAGTGTCAGCACATGCTTAATGAATACATATATACCTGGCCGGACTCCGTTCGGTCACCGGAGCCGTCATCACCGTGTCTTTCTTCCACCGATAATCGGTCACCGGAGCCGTCATCACCGTGTCCTTCTTCCACCGGTAATCGATCACCGGAGCCATCATCATGTGTTTCCTCCTCCATTGGACCATCATAATCATGTGTTATCTCCTCCATTGGATCACCGTAGCCTACTTCTTCATCACCATGTCCTTCGAAATGACCATCGTAGTCCTCGTTCATATACAATTCGACAGCAGCTCCGTCTGCGATTATGTCCCCCAACACCTCTTCTGCTACCTCGTCTCGTCCTATCTCCATAGGATGGTATCTCGCTAGCCTCCATGAGTGAAGCAAAACATAAATGCAGAGACTCCTCCAGAGTTTTAAAGGAGACTAGAACTAAGAATTTTAGAATAAATCATATCACAAGTATGCAGAAGACAATGTAATACTTTGGGACAATGCACATTACACTCAGAATGACAATTATGCTCTCCTAGTCAGTTCTTTGAAGAAAGAAGGTGAGACTCTCGAACCGTGGCTTTTATTGGCAAGGTTGAAAACCCGTGGTCGGAAACAAAAACTAAACATGTACCAGAGCTCTTGGTTTTAAAAACAGAAGTAAACATGTTTTGAGAAGTGCGTATTTCGTCAACGAATGCTAGCAGATAACTCAATCACTTTTTAAGCTAGACAAGTCTCGAGGAACGGCTCCCGCATGAGGACGATTACATCCTCTTAATCTCCTTTCTTTAACACTGCCAAAGTTTTCTGATTTCTCATGAACAAAGCGTGAAGGAGGGTTTGTTTGTTATATTATCTTTTTGAGCCGGGCGCACTCAATGCCAGTTCCTTTTCATATTAGGGGTTTGCACATTATACATGCAATCCAGGGGTGAAACTTGTCCAACTTAAAGAGATCATGAATTAATTACTACTTCCTCATGAGCTAAAACATAGGCACAAAAAGGGAAATGCTTTTGATTAATTTCGAGATGGTACACGAAAGTCTTCGTTAGGAATGGCAGGTAAATACCATGTATAGGAAGGTATAGTGGACTCATATGGCATAACAAGTGTAAAGGGTTTGGATGCACAAGCAGTCAGTCTGCTTAGTACAGGTGGAGGTTTAGCAAAAGAGTGGGAAGCGACCAACTAGAGAGCAATAACGGTCATAATCATGCAGAGCGACAAAGCAACATTGAATCGGGCATGAAAGTGATATAACTATTCTAAAACTCAAAGACCATCAAGGCAATGTAGACTTTTTAGTCTTAAACATGTGTAAGCATGTGCCAAGTCAATCCAAAAATTCTCTAAAGGGAAATACCACCTTAGTATACCAGAGTATGAACAGTGCAATGCATGTGGATCATTTCAATGACACATTATGTACTCTAGTTTTTCGAGACTAGCCACAAGGAAAGCATGAATCACTGGAAGAGCATTGTAAACATAGCACTATGTCGCTACAAGCTGGTCTCTAGATCATAAGTACAGGCATATGTACAAAAGTAGAAACAATAAGAGTTCATACCGGTCTTCCTTGTTGCTCCCTTCAGTCGATCTTCGTCATTACTGCTTGTCACTTGCACGATCGAACGTAGGAAATATAATCAAATGCCATCACGGACTCGGGCTGATCTCTGAAAACAAAGCAAACTAAAGAGAGAAAGGAAATCTTTTTGGTTTTTTCAAAAGTTGAATAAAAGCAAAAGAAAGAGGAAATCTTTTTGTTGTTTTTGCAAAGTGAGAAATAAAGAAGAACGGGCAAAAACTTCGAAAAGATCAAAGCAAATAAAACGGATAATACAATGGAAAAGTGAGAAGGGCACGTACTCCCCCAAGCTTAGGCTTTTGGCCTAAGTTGGTAGCAGCTACTGCCCCCAGGAGCCTCCTGCTCCAGGGGTGTGGTGGTGAGTCCAAGGGTCGTAGAAGGATGCTGGCGCGTACACCGAACTCCTCGGAGTCTCCCACGAGGAAGGTTCCGAATGCCGAACAGAGGAAGAACCTTCACCAAACTCGGTGGCGGTCTCTTCCTGAAAATGTGGTATCTCACCGTGCCTCTCCTCGTCGGGCACAACCCCTCCATGGGGTTATGAAACTGATGCTGGACCATGAACTCATCGAACTAAACAACATCAAAGGACCATCCGTTCCTGCGAGAAAAATCAAACAAAAGAGGTGCAGGTAGACGGATCTCGCGTTCCGCGGTAGTTCCGAAACGCAAGATATAAATAAGATTATCAAGCTCAGAACCCATGGTAACATACTTATGCCTTTTCATAGCAGCAAGATCAAAGCTTAAATAAGTAAAAGGAGTATCATCAGGGTGTGGGGTGCCTCCAAGATGCTCTAAGATAAGTGTGGCATAAATGCCACCATATAAGTCCCCCTTGTTGCTGTTCATAGCAAGGCGTCGAGCAATTACGGTACACAGATTATAATCAGACCTCCCTGAGAGGGCTGCTGCCAGGATAGCAATATCCGGAGCAGAAATGCTGCTCGTGTTGTCACGAGCTAACACCCCTCTAGCAATATAATATGCAAAATACCTGAGGTGAGGAAACAAGATGCTGGAGATCTTCGACCGATGAATATCCCTCGTACCCATGCTGTAGAGGGAGTTGATGACGGTTTTCAGCTCGGATGGCTGAGTGGCCATCCTAGCCGTCCTCCCAATGTTCGGCACACCTATTATTTCACAAAAATTTCCCAAAGTCATGGTGATAAGATCATTATAAATTTTAAACTCAGTAGCACCTGAATCAGGATTATATCTAAAACTGTTAATGAAACTGGAGGTGAGTTTTTTATACTGGGTAACACGGCTCGTGACGAGTCGTGTCAAACCTGCATTAGCACAAAGATTATAAAACTCATCCTTGATTCCCGCAGCTTCCATGAATTCATCACATGGGAATGTCATCGCACGTGCTGGACTTGTGTCTTCCAACAACTCCAGGGGCACATGATCTTCATTATAGCTCACCCTAGCAGTCGATGGTGAAGTTGCGGCTCTAGTAACTCGATCGGAGTGTGCGGGCCTCCTCTTCTCAAGCCACCCTTTTGCCCTTCCTAACAAGCTCATTTCTGAAAAAAAATTACGATTTACAAAAACGAGGATTAAAACAAAGTGAGCTAAGGCAAACTACTCAACTCACTTGCCCAAGGCATAAACTTGCATCAAAACTTGGAAAATAACTTTCTACACATGCATGCAAGCTCATCTCTACAGCACCAAGAACTACTAAATACTCACAAATGAGGCCACCAATCAAAAATCTAATTGGAGGGGTGGAGGAGTCACATACCAGGGAGTATTTGCTCAAAATTTCAGCTCAAATGAGGGGCTGTAGAGAGAGATCGAAGAATCGCCTCCAAGAACAGCAAGAACACAAGAACAAGACCAGAACTCGGGTTTCTCAAGAAAAAGAGAGAGGGAGGAAGAAGACATACCTGGAGGGGGGGTCCCGTGGGCCCCAGGCGCCCTATGGGCGCGGCCAGGGGCTGGGCCGCGCCAGCTGGCCGCCTGGGCCACTGGTGGCCCCCCTGGCTGGCTCCAGGACTTTCTGGGTCTCTCCCGTTGTGGAAATTTTTATTATAATTTTTCTGGAATTTTTCTGAAAACTTCACTGTTGAAAAAATTTCGAAGTTCAAAAAGCTGCGAAACTCTCTGAAAACTTGAAGCAGTTAGTAGTATCGTGAAGCTTCAAAAACATAAATACTTGGTACAGCAAGTAGGACAAAACTAAAAACAAGTGAAAACATAACAAGCTCAACTTTTTATCCATATAAAACATGTTTACTAGCAAGGTTGATCAAGTCTTACCAACAAACAAGCGATATATAGAGCAAAAAGTCTCACCTCTTACGGAGTAATCACTGAACCTTTATTTTGATGGACATTGTCCCCACCATGATAGTTTTATATTTGTGAGGCACATGTAGTGGACAGTCCCATTCTCCAATCTTCACGGTCTCAATATTCTCTATAGAGTTGAGGGCATGCCTCCTGTCGGTCTTCTTCGGAAAATATACCGTGTGTTCTTTATCATTCACATGGAAGGTAACCTTCCCTTTATTACAATCAATAATAGCACCTGCAGTGTTAAGAAAAGGTCTACCAAGAATAATGGACATGCTCCCATCCTCGGGCATGTCAAGCACAACAAAATCAGTAAGAATTAAACAATTAGCAACTTCTACTGGAACATCCTCACAAATACCTATCGGAACAGCGGTTGACTTGTCAGCCATCTGAAGGGAGATATCTGTAGGAATTAGTTTCTCTAAACAAAGCCTCTCATAAAGAGAGAGAGGCATAACACTCACTCCTGCTCCAAGATCACATAAAGCAGTTTTGACATAATTATTCTTTATGGAGCAATGAATGGTGGGTATACCTGGATCACCGAGCTTCTCAGGAATCTTTCCATTGAAAGAATAGTTAGCAAGCATAGTAGATATTGCATCGTTAGGAACTTTTCTTTTGTTAGTGACAATATCTTTCATATATTTTGAATAAGGAAGTAACTTAATAGCATCAGTCAAAGGGATTTGAAGAAAAAGAGGTTTAATCCACTCGCAAAACTTATTATAATGCTCTTCTTCTTTAGATTTGATTGACTTACCTGGAAAGGGCATGGGTTTCTGTACCCATGGTTCTCTCTCCTTCCCATGTTTTCTTGCAATGAAGTCTTCTTTAGTGTACTTCTTACGTTTGTCAGGTGCTTCTTCTTCTCGAACTTCAGGCGGATCATTCTTCTCATTATTATTACCTTCAGGTTCAACACCGTCTTCAGTCTCAGCATCGGAGATAGATACACTGTTGGGATCAATAGTTGGTTCTTCATCTGCAATAGGATCATTAGAATTGTCAGTCTCCTTATGTTTCTTCTTTTTCTTTGGAGAGCCAACAATTTCTTCTTCCTGCACTTGAGAATCCTGTTCGATTCTCTTCGGATGTCCCTCTGGATAAAGAGGATCTTGAGTACTAGTTCCTCCTCGGGTCTTAATCCCGAAAGCCTGCAAATTATCTTGTTTGGAATTGTTAGCAAGAAAATCTCTTTGTACATTAGAAATTTGATCAAGCTGAGTTTGAACCATTTGAAAATGCTTTACAAGACATTGAACATCATTAACTGTTCTATCTAAAACATCAAGCAGTATTTTGATAGCAAGGGAATTATCATGCAATTGACTTTCTATCCTCTCATTAAAATGATTCTGTTTCATAATAAAATTATCAAACTCATCTAAACATTGATCAGGAGGCTTACCATGAGGGTTGTCACTTGCGTTGAAATCTAAAAGAGAGTGTACCTCTACCATAGGAGGGTGAGTGGTAGGCTCACACAGCTTCTCAATAGGGGGTAGATTCTTCACGTCTTCAGCTTTAATACCTTTCTCTTTAATAGACTTCTTTGCTTCTCGCATATCCTCGTGGCTCAGAACAAACATGCCCCTCTTCTTTGTTGGTGGAGGTGGTTCAGGGACGGACCAATCTTCATGGTTTTTGGCAATCCTGCCCATTCAATCTTCCGCATCGCCCGGTGTTCTTTTCCTGAAAACACAACCAGCACAACTGTCCAAATAGGACCTGGATTCATCAGTTAGACCAGCATAGAATATATCGATTAATTCATTCTTAGGGATTTCATGTCCAGGTCTAGCATGAATCAGACCGCAGTACCTCCCCCAAGCTTTAGGGAGGGACTCATCCTGCAACTGTTTAAAGTTATAAATTCTTTGTAAAGCAGCATGTTGCATGTGAGCAGGAAAGTACTTATCAACAAAAGAGTGAGCTAAGTCCTGAGGACTCTTAATGGAACCGCATGGGAGTGAATCATACCATGCTTTAGCACCTTCCTTCAACGAGAAAGGAAGAAGCTTGGTCACATAAAAGTATCGTATCTTTTCATCTGTGGTAAACAGGCTACCTAGCTCACCAAGTTTAGTTAGGTGTGCAATAGCATCATCATTTTCTCTGCCATAAAAAGGGTCAGCTTCAACCATAGGTATAAGTGAAAGATCAACAGAGAAATCATAATCAGGATCATCAATGCATATAGGAGATGTAGCAAATTCAGGATTAGGAACGGTTTTGTTCTTCAAAGAGTGTTTTTCAAATAGTTTCTTAATAGCTTCAGGGTCAGAGCCGAAAAACTCTGTCAGTTCCCTGCATAAATCTTCATCAAGTATATAGTAATCATCATCAAGGAGACTCTCCTTGAGTTTACTCAAATCAGGATAATCATAAGTTTCACCAATAGGGTAGCGAGTAACAGGGAGTTCAATTCCAGACTTTTTAGCAGCAGCAGCAATCTGTTTCTCAAGAGCATAACCAAGCGAACTAATATTATCAAAAGTAGTAGAAGCATCATCAAGAGTATCAGACATAGTATCAGATTCAGTAGGAGCATCATGTGGTGGTGGTGAGGCAAACTTACTCATAACGGAAGGTGAATCAAGTGTAGCACTAGTGCTCAGAGCAGTACCTCTTCTTGTAGTGGATAGTAAGATCGGAACCTTGGGGTCTCCTTTCTTACCCATAGTGGATGAAGTGCAGCAGGTAGGATACCTCAAGTAGACTTGTAAATATTGCTATGCTCCCCGGCAACGGCGCCAGAAAACGGTACTTGATAACCCTCAACCGTAAAGGATCGAGATAGTCTTCGCGGGTAAGAATAACCCAATTTATTGATTCGACACACGGGGAGCCAAAGAGTATTTATAAGCTTTGACAGTTGAGTTGTCAATTCAACCGCACCTGAAATATACTTACTTGCAACAAAAGATAAGTGGTAACAGTGATATGATAGTGATGATAGTAATACTAAAAGTAAACAGCGAAAGTAAATAGCAGTAGTAAATGGCAAAAGTAGCAACTAGTGACAAGCAAGGTTTAAAATAGTGTAGGCTAGGGAGATGGATGGTTGGGCGCTGCATGGATGAGATAGATTCTAACTTGGGGCACGGCACACGGAAAAGTAATGATCATCTAGGCAAATATCAAACATTAGGCATGTATCCCGTAGGTAGTTGTACGTGCTTGCAATAAGAACTTGCACAACATCTTTTGTCCTACCATCCCGCTACGAACGGGGCCAAAAGGAACTAATGGATATTAAGGTGCTCCTGTCAAAGAGCACCGGAACAAAGCAATGAACTCAATGGATACATGTAATCCTCAAACTACGGACCATCCCCTTTGGTGTCCCAAGCTGTCACTTTTGGGATCGCCGGTTCCGAACTGTAATAGGTGCAAACAACTCATAGATAGGATCACGAACACAAATATATTCATACAAACACATATGGTTCAGATCTGAAATCATGGCACTCGGGCCCTAAGTGTCAAGCATTAAGAATAACAAGTTGAAGCAAAGATGATAAACACCATAGTAGATGATAGGCAACATGCCCCCAACGATCTGATAAACTATTACATGATCTAATTCATCCAATCCCTACCATCCCCTTCGCCTACAGCAGGGGAATTACTCACACATGGAGGGAGAAGTCATGGAGGGATGATGGAGTGGTGATGATGATGACGATGACGACGATCTCCCCTCTCCGGAGGCTAATTCAGCCTCCAGATTAGCCCTCTCGAGGAAGAACAGAGGGTGGCGGCGGCTCCACGACGAAAAACTACGAAAGAACTTCTGATCTGGGGTTTCTGCGTCGGGAGTAAAAATACGAGGCGAAGTAGGGCACCAGGGGGTGTGGGCCCCACCCAGGCGCCCCCCCGGCGCGGCCCAGGGGGGGCGCCCACAGGGCGCCTGGGCACCCCCTGGCCCCCCTCTGGTCCCACTTCTGGCATCTGGTTCCTTCGGGTGCGTGGATTTTCTGTGATTTTTCGTGGATTTTTCTGAGATACTTAAAAATCCGTTTTCCTGCATACAAATAAACCATACAGGTAGCTCTGCTGAAAACAGCGTCAATCCGGGTTAGTTTAGTCCAAATTATGCAAGAATGAGGTCAAAACAATATCAAAAGTGTTTGGAAAAGTAGATACGTTTGAGACGTATCAGGTGCGTCTGTCACCGTACATCCATTGCCGATTCATCTGCTTGCATTTATATATAAAGTGTGTCAAAAACCATTACAGAACATCATGGATACATAAGTGATCAAATTAATATAAGTTCATCATCACATTAATTATATTCAAAGTACATGCATATATAGCTCACCACGGTGGTGCCGGCGACGAGATCGGCGCGGGCGATCAACGGCGGTGAAGACGGGAACGGGATGTACGACGGACCGCTCAACCTAGCCAAATCTCGGAGAAAATGGAGCTTCAAGAGGAAAAGGCATAACTAGTGTGGCTCAGGCATTTCATCGAGCACCTCATGTGCATATATGGGAGGTGAGCTAGAGCACCACACAACTCCCATCGCCGGCCAGAAAAAATAGAGCAGTGTGGGCTCGCCGGCGATGGGGTATATATAAGCAAACAATTGGTCCCGGTTCGTTACAGGAACCGGGTCTAAACGCCACCCATTTGTCCCGGTTCCTGTTACGAACCGGGACCAATGGGTGTGGGCCAGGAGCGAGGCCCATTGGTCTCGGATCGTGCCTGGAACCGGGACAAATGGGCCCAGACCGACCGGGACAGATGCCCAACGAGGCCCGGCCGGCCCCCTGGCCGCACGAACCGGGACGTATGCACCCATGGGTCCCAGTTCGTGGATGAACCGGGGCTAATGGGCTCGGAAGGCCCGAACCGAAGCCCTGTTTTCTACTAGTGATAGAAGAGCAGTTTTAGCATGGTCCCTCTTACCCCCTCTTTTCACATGAGAGGTAAGAGTATGTAGTAGATCTGAGCCGTTGATCACATTAATTAGTGGTCGGATTAACTCTTACCTTCTTACCTCTCATGTGAAAAGAGGGGGTAAGAGGGACCATGCTAAAATTTGCCGTGATAGAATCATGTTGAAAAACTTTTTTTTGGCCTATTACATATTACAAAGACCGTACCATAATTATTTATACTAGTACAACCTACTCAAACTTGGCTAATAAGCTGATAGAACAAAACCTTTGGTTTATCTTTAACTCTCGTCCAAACAACTAAGGAAGCACACATTTTTGAACTTAAGGAAGCAAACTTAATTACATGCTTTATTTTGGCAGATAACTGCTGCAGAATAAATACCAAAAATAATTGAAGATAATTTCTTTGGTGGCCCCCGTCAAGCAAATTGTACATCTACAACTTGAAGATAAATACCAAAGAAACTATCAAGAAAACAAAACTTTGGTGGCCCCCGGAGCTAGACTAGGATTCTGTGATAAATATCAAGAATACAAATCTCATGTATGTGTACATCTACAACTTGAACTTGTTCTAGACGTATCAACCAAAAGAAAGATTGACATGCTCGTGTTTGTGAGGGACTTTGATTGTACTATGCTAAAAAAAGATTGATTGACACTTTAGTGTATGAACCCTTCCTTCCATGCCCACATATGTACCTCTTCTCACGCAATGCATGCATGTTCAGCATCTTATTTTTCTCTTTCTTATGCAAGTGCATCTCTATCAATGACATATAATGGATGCATGTAACTTAAGCGAAATTTGCAATCTTTCATCGTACTTCTTATCAACGTCAATATACTTTGCACATATTGATCATCAGACTGTTTTGGTATAACAGAAGCATCACTGACAACTTGAACAAGTACCGGATTATTAGGGCCAATTATTGACTTGGTCATATCAGATGATCAAGAGGATATTCATGAGTACCATCTTTCTTACACTATTTGGTTACCTCCCGGAAATGAATATGCCATATGACAAGGCCATGAACATAACCAATGGTTTTGTTGGCGGCGTCGGCCTCCTCAAGCTCATTGTCGGCTGTCTCTAAGATATGCTGTTCAATGGATTCTGCAGCATCATGATCAATTGATCATCACCCCCACGGACAGCGTGGTAATAACTACCTTAACATGTTGTTCACATTTTCATAAATGAAACAAACTAACTTAAATAATAAAAACAATGCATTGTAGTGAGACTTTGATTTGTGTTGGGGGGGG
>LR738714.1:841004718-841022909 GCA_902687465.1 Secale cereale
ATTGGTCCCCCTGGCCCTCATAGCTCCCCCCTACGAGTGAATAGGCTTGTACTCTTTAGTATCATGTGAACCTCTCAATGATCACTATCCTCGTCTTATTCATGATACCTTTCTTACCATTGCCTACCAAAGACATTACTTTATGCACTCACAACATTGGACAAGAAGCGGCATGTGTGTTTGTCATAGAAAAACTCCATTTTATGGAATAATCATTTCCAAGTGAAATCCATGAAATACATAAAAAAAAGTTGGACAAATCTCTACTCCTGAAAAATGTTTTTTATTATTACTTTGAATAGAGAAAATGAACGGATGACCCTGAGAAACTAGTGAACCAAGTAATAAAGCTTGACAGGCTTAAAATCCTCAACTAGTTGCGTCCTTACCCAATGTTGCTTATGTGACCTTTCTGATTTTTATGAAAATTTTAAACAACTCATGCATATAGGTTGGTACATATATTTTGCGCACTTGCAGATCTCCCATCCAAAAATATAATCATTTCTGTCCCTCGCAAGAAAAAACAAGTGATATGTAAATAATGGAGGATAATGTTAATTCATATATATATTTTTCTGTTTTTGGTCATAGCGCAAATGGTTATACTTTTAGATTACATTTTGTAGGTGCAAATGTGACACACCTATTTTGCATCATGAATTGAGAAGCTGAACTTGTGAACTCTGGTTATCATTTGATTCTTTTAGAGTGTATTTTATAAAGAACTTGTATTTTATTGTAGAATTGCATGTGACGTTACACTTTGCCGTAAGATCTGGCATTTTTATATGTCTAAAAATACAAGAGAAACAAGTTGAAAGTTTTACGGCATCCGTGCTGGAGGATAAGTGTGCGTGCATTCCCATGATACAATTTTCATTTTCTGAATGTAGACTTCGCGAGGAGAAATGGATGAGTTTCTTTTTCAAATATAACAACATTCAAACACACAACATTCTTTTAAGACCAAACAACACCTGGTCTTATAAGTAAGATTGGTGTGCTGATGTGGAGCAGATAAAGATTGCACACGGCACTTTTTTTTTTCGAAACGGAGGCAAAAGATTTGCCTCATCGATTAATTAAGCAGAAGAGAATTGCCCAGTTAATTAACGGAAAACCGAGCGAAAACCAATACAAACCCGTCACATGGACTACTCACACAACATGCAATCACATAAGCACATGATCAGCAACACCCGCCAATCCCCACAACGACCATCAACCACCACACTGCTACATCGCAAAGAAACGTCCGACGAGAGAATCTGTTGAATTGACCACGAGCACACGGCACTTTCAAATCTCATGTAGTAAGTTCTTATAAGATATTGAATTCCAGTGGAGAAGATTCACTTTTTGTCATGGGCAATTTTCATCTTCGTTACAAGTTTCCAAATAGTGAACAATGAACACAATAAGAAAGAATCTTCCAATTCTCCACATCAATCACTTCACACTCTGGTACAAACGGGACGAACCGCGCCGTAAACGTTTTGCTTCAGAAGACAATCATAGTTGATCCTGTAGCTGTTATGATCATGTGTTGGCGCGCCGCTTCGGCCCGAGCAGGCTGCCCATCATCCTGAGCACACAAACAAACATATCCGGATATCAGTACAAACGAACGCTCGATCTAATCCAGCGCGCAGCCACCGTGTAGTTCTGCAGCCTAGTTTCATTGCTGGAAGGAAGAACAGAACACTGACTAACCTCTGGATCCGGTTCCGCGGCTTCCTGCAGCGGCAGCAGCACCCCCCAAAATCCCAAACAACAAACGGGTAAGTCAGTCAGTCAGTCAGTCGCTTCCCCGGTCCCTCTTCAGTAAATTTCGTAAGAGCGCGCAAACTTGCCTTTCTTTCGGCCTCACTACAATCTCGTCACGCACCACAGCGGCGCCTGCTGTCGAGGTCGAGGCCGAGGCCGAGGCCGAGGTTCTCGGGGGCTGCTCCCCTACTCTGGGGACGGTCTTCACCTGAATGAAAGAAAACATGATGTGGTCATTTCATCAGACCTGTGCTTGGTTGCATTGTGCATTGGCCGCTGCACCGCCTGATACACCGCGGATCGTGCACTCACCAGGTTCCTGTACTGAAGATTGTAGAACATCTGCAGGTACCGCTGTTTGGCCGCTCTCTCCTCCTTGTTCAGAGTCCTCCAGAAGCCATAGATTGACCCCATGTTCAGCACTTTAGTCGCGTATATCTTCCATGTGTAGCTGCCATCATGAATAGTACGCGGTTAGATTTTCGCACCAGGTGGTAGGAAGATTGGTGCCTGCCATTCATGAGGCTGGGCAAGAGTGGGCGCCTACCATTCGTAGATGCGCTGAAGTCCAGCAGTGGACACCTTGCTCCAGTAGCTTGGGTCTTCCTTGCACTTCTGGAAGAAGTCTGCAATCTTGGTGCCCGCCTCCCTGCCGTTCATCGGGTTTATGTGGAAACCCGAGACCCCGTCGACAATGATCTCCGCTGGCCCTCCCTGGTTTGTCGCGAAGGTTGGAAGCCCGCAATTCATCGCCTCGATGACTGTTAGCCCAAATGCTTCGTAGAGTGCAGGCTGAAACCAGAGATATGCATTATGGTTCAGGCTTTTATGTAATGGTTGGTTATTGTGGAGCATAGATTTCAGAGGATGGGGGCATATATTGTTCATGCCCGAACAGTTAGTATTGCATACCTGAACAAATGCACCCTTTGTATCTGCAATGTAACGGTACAGCTCGCCGTTGCGGACACGGTCAGTCTGAGCCTTGATCCACCGGATCTGTCCTTTCAGCTGGTACTTGTCGATCAAATTATGCATCTTGTTGATCTCGTCTATCTCTTCTCGGTCCTTGGACTGTGCAGCATTCAGGAGGCCTGCGACGACGACGAGGTTCACAAGGTCCCTGACTTTCTTGTTCTGGCCATACCACTCCACTAGTCCAGTGATGTTCTTCACCTTGTCTAGCCTTGCCATCGAGAAAATGATTGGCTTATTTTTGTCTGCCAGATACCCTCTGAATTTGGTAGCACTACAACAGTTAGCAACTTTGTCTGATCAAACAAAAGTGTGTGTGTTTCTAAGGGACTTGACTTACATGTGTTCATCTGTATCCTCCTTGCTGTACAGTAACTCCTCAATCTGTGGGTGTAAGCTTGTCAGCCGCTTCTGCTTCTGTGTGTAGGGGAAGTAGACGGACTGATCGGCACCAGGCGCAGCAATGTTGAACTTCGGATCAAAGACATTGATGCCCGTAGCGAAGCGGCAAAGCCCGGGCATTGTGAATGCGTAGTGGTGTTCATATTGACCGGGCTTCTCTTTGCTGCATAATATGTCAATGTTAGAAGTTTCTAGGCGCAGGTACTCGAGCGTTGTTAGAGCACTGAAGTTACAGTAGTATTCAGTCTACTGACCTCCCAGCAATTTCTTGGTATGTGCTAGTGATGATAAAATCAGTATTGTTCATGGCAATCATATCAGCAGTGAATTGGCAGGAGAAATGGTATTTTTGGTCCAGCTCCCTCCACTTAGCATCTGAGTTCTCATACTTCGTCTTCTCAAGAGCATGTGCAATTGTTCCCTGTCAGAAAGACCACTTAGGGATGTCATATCATCTGTGGTTGGTGGTAAAAGAGATCTTGAGGAATCCTCTTTGATCAAACATTTTCCTACCTGTGTGACTCCTAGTTTGCTCGACATGAGGGATGCCGCTAAGTTGCCGTCGGTGTAGTTGCCAATGATCAAGTCTGGTTTGCCCTCTAGAATGTCAAGGATCTTGGCAGAAGCATCCTGAAATCATGTCAGGATAAAACTTTACTAAGGATCACTCACAAAAGAGTGCTGATAATTAATAATTCGCAGCTGGCAAACCTGAGTATATCTCTCTAGGTAAGGGTAAATGTCAAATCGGGACACCCACTGGCGCAAATCCTTCCCATCTTCCGTCTTGAACGGCACACGGAGTATGTGTGAATATTTTGTATTTTCAACTGGTTCGAACTCCACATTACATTTTGTGCCTTTGGAATCTGGTATCAGTCTTGTTAGCTGCGGCACAATAGTAGCCATTAGTTTAGCAGTTCTACAAATGACACAGCAGGAATGGCTAGGATCATGGCCTTACCACAAGAATCTTTGGTGTTATGTGCAAACCCTGCTGCTTGATTCTTTGCACCAGCTCCTCTTCCATGGACCTGACTTGGTCCAGGATGTAAACAACCTGTCACAGAAAAACCATGCCTTCAGAATAAGATAAGCTGATCAGAGTATCATTTCCTATTATTTGCTGATATCAATACCTGACCGCCGGTGTCTGGCAATCCTAGAACCTTCTCTTGGCCAAAGTAACCATGGATTGAGAAGACCACAATGTTAAATATGGATGGGACCCTGCTGAAGAACTTCTCCATGTTGATAGGATCTGGTGCCTGGAGCACTTCAGATAGGAAATGCAGAGTCTCCTTGCACCTCTCGGCATTTTCACCCCATCCTTTCTCCAACCCCCACTCCTGAAATCTGCAAGACAATTCATGATGAAACGTTAAGCATAGTTGCATATTTCTGCAGCATAAATTTCATGACTACTTAATATGGCAGTACGTCACCTCTGTTCAAATTTCAAATATGGTGTGAATTTTGGCAGCCCGCTGACAAAAACTTCTGCAAGGAGCAGCGCTGTCTGAAGCTTGTCCACCGTGTCGATCGTGTCGTTAACCATCAGTTTCTGCATGTTCATAAGGATATATAAGTTCAATCAGTATGTTACTTCTGATCTTCTGATAATCCCTGTGATATGAAGACTGAACTCTTTACCTCGCCGAGGTAATTCAGGGTGAGCAAATAGTCTAGCAATGGCTTCATGCTTTCAGGCTTGTCACTCAGCTTTGAGGACATGAATTTGGAAACAAACTGCATCCCATTCCCTATGGACGACGGCAGCGTCAAATGAGGTGTGGAGAGGTCAAAAGCGCCAAAATCAACTTCCAGTGAATTGTCATCCTTGGCCCTGAAATTCACATGAGCAGACCGTATTTTTCAGATTCGCGATTTTACTCATCTAGCATTAAGCTACCTATCTGATTCATGTAAAAGCTCACATGATATTAAGGCATACCATTTCTCATCATACAAGGTCTCTTTGAACTTCAGGTACTCTGACGGAGTAATTCCTTCGACCGACAGATCATCGGAATGAACTTTGACGTATTCCCAGATGCCAGGATTCATTCTAACAGCAAATGCAACGAATGGTGGTAGCACTACTGCTTCCTGCAAACATAAAGGATTCCAAATCTGATAAGCTTCTTCCATCAAACTTGATTCTAGCTGCAGAAGGGAATCGGGAAATGTAAAGTGAAATAACCTGGGTCGAACAAATAATGTAGCCAAGAAAGCCTTCAACAAGCTTTTCCTTCTCAGCTTTGTCATCTAGTGATTTTTCCAGCTCCTCTACCAGCTGTTGGTTCTTCAAGAGCCTCCTGCCCTTCGATACATACCTGAAACGTTTTTTTGTCCCAGATTTCAGGATGGCAAAGCTTCCACAGCAGCAATATTTCTTGATGCAATGCATGGCAAGAACTCATTACATATTTACATGTATTGAAGCAGGTTTTTAGTACCTTTGGAAGCACCTCTTCATCTGGTACCGGCTTTGTTGCAGCGCATCAGGCATGGTTTCAGCAATGCTGTCCATCCTCTTGAAGCTGAGCTTGGTGGCCATGTTGGGAGACTACCAGGCTTGATAAACTGGGTGTTGAAGACCCAAGAACTATTTCAGGAGAAGCAGCTAAGAAATAATGTTGTGGAGAAGATTGTGATTGTCTGGGTGTTGATTGGACAACAATTTATAGGAGAGGGCACAAAACCTCCCTCCATGGAGAAACATTTATTTTCTCTGGACATGGCTGGAAATGCAAGGTAGATGAGGCTAAGCTGGAAGGAGAAAGCACAATGCCTGGGAGAAGTTATTCCAAAGAAACACACAAGGCAAGAAAGGCGGCATTGCATCATGGCACTGTAAGATTCCTCATGACTTGTCACCATTTCTTAGCCCTTTGCCAGCAGTTCCGACGTCCAAACGTGGGGCACTAGGTAAACCTTTTGCCATTGGACATCCACACTAGGCCAAGAACTTTTAGAAGATCACAAAAGGCAATCAAAGCATATTCTCTCTTGGAACTTGGGTTAAGCTTCCTTAAACTTTCAGAAGATGCAGAGCAAATTGCTGGCTACCTGATATGAAGCAAAAGACCAGGGAGCACCTTGTTGCAATCTCAATGCCAAAAAGGAACTCCAGAGCATCAAATGAAAAAAAAAAGATACATGAGCTGAGCTCTTTATTTCAAAAACTCGATAGCATCAAAGACAGGTATACAAGCAAAAAAAATTCATTAATCAGAACACAAAGTTCTAGAGATTGTAGCATCCATCTCCATTCAAGGTATTGAACAAATTGAGAGAATCCAATTTCAGTTTAATCGCGAAATTTGCGCACACAAGTTTGCCAGTTACATAAATATGGATAGAAAAAATTCTGACACAAAAACAAAAAAATAAATCCATGTACACAAGTGGCAATACTTTACACTCATCAAAATCCATCAAGCTCAATGTTTACAATTTACAAATCGCCAGAACCAGGAAATGGAAAAGAATCACACATCGAGTACTGGTGAAGGATTTAAGCCAAGTTCAGTACTGGGAAAGGGGGGAAAAGACCATCTGCTGACTGATTCACCAAAAATACCCTACTCCATTCCTCAGGCCTCATCAAACCATTTCTAGTAACACGACGACTCCCTGATGTAAAGCACGACATCTCCTGGAGCAGTCAGGATGGGTGGACCAAAACATGTCTACCAAACAGCTGCCAAGTACTCCTGCAAGTACTTAAACCATATCATTCGAGAGATTAAGGATAAGATGACAACTTCACAAGTACCGAAAAGTGGAAAACAGACAGCATACCAAGATTTTTAGGTAGACTTCTCTTCACACTGAGCATTCGTCTCGTAGATGCGACGGGCCTTGTTGTACCTTATGTACTTCTTGCCATCGGTGCTTGTGATGCGCACCTCAGGGATCTGCTGCACAACGTGCCAGTTCTTCCCACCCTCCAGGCAGCTCCTGAGTAAAGGGAGTGCGCACTGCAGCTCGAACCGACGCAGGCCATTGGCCTGCAAACGGATCAGTAGCTCCAGCCACCGTGGGAACGCGATACTCCAGAAGATGACCAACTCCTCGAAATAGTATGTCTCCGTGGATGGGGGGAACACAAGCCTAAGATGCTGCAGCGTGTCGAGGCCCGACACATGCTTCAGCTTCGAGCAGTCGTCGATGGTGAGGGACTTGAGTGCAGGCAGGTTGGAGATCCTCAGAAGCGCCCTGTTGTCTTTCAGATAGAGTTCATCAGATAGTTTTGGCAGGTCCTTTATCTCTGTAAGGCAATGTGCACCCTCGACACGAAGGTCGCACAGAGCAGCATCCTTCAGACCTTCAGGCAGAGCTTTGAGTTTAGGGCAGAACTGTATGTGCAGTGACTTAAGGCAAGGCAGCAATGTCTGGCTCTCTTCCACACTTAAGGACCAGTCTTCCAGATTCTTCATGTTTCTTAGCTTCAAAACCTCAAGCTTGGGGAATGAGATGGCTTGTGAAAGCACAGTGGTGCCGAGAAATTCAGAACCGATGGCGACAATGGAGTCTGCATTTGAGATTTGCAGGGACTTGAGCTGGTTCAGACGGCCAAGCGCGGGCAGAGTGGTGCATGACATGCAGTTGTCAAGATCAAGGAAGGCAAGGGCAGGGAAGGAGGTGCTTAGCTTGGGACCCGCCATCCAGTTTGGAAACTTTCGACCTTGGTAGTTCTTGATTACCAGCTTTTCGACGCTCTGGGGTGGGGTAAGCTCATTCCATATCTTTTCACTCACTTTAGCTGAATCATCTCTAATCCACTGAGCATTGTTTACTTCATGTTTGTCCTTTTCTTCTTTCTCTGCGCCCTCTTGGTTCTCCTGCTCTTCCTCATTCTCTTCTTCTTCAATTAATGTTGCTTGCTCAGACAGGTGTAGAACCTTCAGGAATGGCTTGTTTGCAAGTGCAGAAGCTCCAGAAGTAGCCCTATCAAGTCTCTCTATCTGAAGGTACCTCAATTCAGACATGGCTCTAAGGTGAATTAAGTCACAGCCCTCAGGGTCATTGTTTTCCTGACCAATGAGCAGACCAGATAGGTGGTTAAGATGCTTCAGTTCACCCACACCTTTTGGCACATAGCGTAGGGAAGTTCCCTCGAGGCAAAGGCATCTAAGCTCTTGCAATTCACTGATGGACCAAGGGAGTTTCTGTAGCCTTTGACAGCCTTGAAGGCTCAAGGTCTGCAAATTTACGAGAAAGCCGACGGAGGAGGGTAGGTCGCTGACCTGAGTCCCGTCAAGATTGAGGTACCTCAGATGTCGCAAGGTACCAACGGATTTTGGGAGTGCCTCTATTGCTGTCTTGCTCAGGTCCAAGACACGCAGGCACGTGGCTGACTGGAGAAGAAGATCGTCTATCACTCTGACATTCGGGCTGTTGAAGAGCATCAGTGACCTTAGGCTCATCTGCTGCTTCACTGAAATCGGTTCCTCCAGGCTGTTTTCCATGTTACACAATGCAAGATGCCGAGGCTTTGACAGTGAGGACAACGAGCCCATGCTCGATCTCTCCTGACCGTCAATTAAGATACTCTCATCTGTTATCAAAAAGCGGGCCAGAGAGCGTAGGAGATCATGTGTCATCCAGCACTGGTCAAGATTGTCAGGATCAAGCTGTAACAAGTTTCTGCCTATCAATTCCAGATAGTACTCTTCAGCAGACTCTTCCAGTTCCTTGTTCCCTCTGGCCTTGACAAGGCCTTCGGCAATCCAGTGCCGCACGAGATCAAAGCGCCGAATGGGGCAGTCTTCTGGATACAGAGAGCAATGGAGGAAGCACTCCTTCAGTTCAGAAGGCAGATCAACATAGCTCAAGTAGAGAGCTTGTGGCACCTGTTGAAGCAACGGCCGCGTGGACCAAGAGTCGCTTTTCAGGACCATCTCCCACTCGTCCTTGCTCGTGCCTCTCGACCTCAGGACACCTGCGATGACCTTGATTGCCAGAGGATGGCCCTCGCATTTCTCCGCGATCTTCACCCCGACATCCTCCAGTGCTTGGACCTCTTCTGAATCAGATTCCAGGAAAACCTGTTCACGCAATAATGCCCAGCTATTCTCTGCATCCATTTTGTCGACGCGGTGGATGACTGCCTTCAAGCCTGTCGCCACTTCCTCGTCCCGTGTCGTGACCAGTATTCTGCCTCGTGCCACGCCGTCTCCCAGTGGATCTTTCAGCAGATCGTCCCATATGCCCGGGCTGTCCAGGTCATCTAAGACGATGAGAAACCTCTTTGAAAGAGCAGAGCTGAGGAGGGCAAGGAGCTCCTCCTTGTTCTCTGTGTCCCCAGCATTTACACCGGCGCCCGCGATGATCTTCTTCAAGAAAGCTGCCTTAGACAGATCCTTCGACATCTTCACCCACACGCAGATGGGGAAGTTTTCAGTCATCCTCTCGTCGGTGAATATCTCCCTGGCAAGCGTAGTCTTGCCGATCCCCACGGCGCCGACGATGGCGAAGACGTCCACCTTCTTCTTGCCCTCCCTGAGCAACCTCGGCACGAGGCCGCCCACGGACTTCTGGACCTGCGCCCCCACCGCCGCGCGAGGCTTCGCCGCGTCGTCGAGGCAGCTCCTGGACATTTCGCCACTGAACCAACCCCTCCTGGCGCCGGAGAGCGCGGACGGCCCGGCGGCGGCGGCGGGGAGCGGCGGCATCTCGTCCTCGATCTCCCTGAGCCTGATGTCGATGTCCCGGATGGTGAAGCCGATTTCGTGGTGGAACTTCTGGGGGGCCGAGTAGCGGAAGCAGGAGAACATGAAGGCGCACCGCACCTTGGGCGTGGGCGGGTGGTCGTCGGCGAGGATCTTGGCGCCCTCGGCGGCGCAGACGTCGAGCACGTCGTCGACCTCGTACATGACGTCCTTGAGCAGCACCACCCACGCGTCCACCCGGGAGCTGAGCACCCGCCGCCGCTCCTCGTGGGTGACGACGGCGTCGACGCGCGCCAGCGTGCCCAGCAGGCCCCGCACGTTGTCCCGGATGCCCAGCGCCCCGCAGGCCTCCTGCCCCGCGAACTCCTCCAGCGCCGCCGCGCACCGCTTCACGTACGAGTCCAGCACCACCGCCATGGATCCAGGCCCTCTTGCGCAGAGCTTCAACAACAACAACCAAATGTGAAGAAGAAAATTGCGTCAGCACGCGGGAATAATAAAATTGGATCCTTTCAACGGTGATTAGGCGGCTGGTTGATTGATTCGCAAGGACTCTTTCCTTTTGCAAAAAAACATAAAGAGAGATTCTTTCCCCCATTTATTTCGGTTTGATTTGAGATGAGGATCAAATCAAGCCGGCACAGGAAACGGAAATTAGCATCTGGATCTGGACACCACAAAATCCTCATCACCATGCGAACAAAAAGGAAAGAACAAAATCCATCTACTGTATGTCAGATCGGGAGCGCGTCCTTGAAGCTGGAACTGAGCACAATAAATGACTGACGAACTGCTCCCCGATTGATGGATTGATTGGTAGATGATTACCTGTTGATGAAGATTGTTGAAGATTGGGAGGATTATTGGAGGATTCTTGGAGCAAGAGGAGGGGGGAGGGGGAAGAGGAAGGCGGGGAGCCAAGGGCGGCGACGGCGAGTGCCAGCCACCACCTCAATGGCGAGGCCACCACCCTCCTCCCCTCCCTGCTTTCCCAGCCCAGCCAAAAGAGGGGGCGCGCCTCTAAATGGATCTGTCCCTGTCCCGGGACGCTTTCCTCCCACTAATTTCTCCCCCCAGATCACCTCACACCTCAAAATCCTCCGATCCAGACAGACACAAGCTCCATTCTTCTGGTGGGTGACAACAGGAACAGGGCCATGGATGGGCATGGGCACAACAACCTGTCACATCTCTCCTTTCTCCTCCAGGCCCCTGGAAGACTTCTCTAGTACAAAATGGGTGCCATCGGGGCCATGGTGGATGAGCTTGGCAGGGACATTGGATGGATACCAGAGGAGTGTGAGGGGCAGTGGGCGAAGAGGGGAGAAGAGTTCCAAAAGAGAGCAGAGCAGAATTGGCCAGGCTATTTTTGTAATCAGCTAACAGCAATGGGCAGCAACATCTATGGACGGCATGGAGAAAAGAAACATTTTTTTGTGGGAAACAAAACTAAAAAAAGGGATTGCAAAGGCATGAACAGTGCAAATGAAAAGATTTACTTTTTAATTTGGTGTCAACTTTGTCATCCAAATTTCAGTTAATTACAGCATAGTCATGTGGCAGCATACGATGATGTGAATGATTTTTTTATGTCGGCATCAGATGCAGCCTGGCTAGAAGAACAGTCAGCTGCCGACATGATTCCAACGCTAAGATGAACGTGGATGGTTATTTTCTAAATGTTGGTTTATTTTATGCGTAGTGGAGGGCCTGCAACGACTAAATCAAGCAAGGAGTTGTTGTCACGTCCCTCTTGTGTTATTAAAAATAGATCCATCATGGCATGGCACCAAATGGAGCTTGCCTGCTAGGTTGTTTTCTAGACACCGCACACCAAGAAGCGCATTACTCCTATATTAAAAGTCCCTTTATTTCTAAATAATAACTGCTCCCTCCGTCCCATGATGTAAGACGTTTCTGCAAGCTAAACTGGCTTGTAAGAATGTTTTGCATTGTGGGATGGAGTAGTAGAAGAGCCCACTACCTAATTTTCCGTCCAGACGATGAACCTAGAGAACTATCTCTCTGTTATGTGCTCGGCAGCGAGACGTTCGTTTTGCTTAATTACGTCCTACTCTCTCCGTCCCATATTGCAATATGTTATTTTTTATTACTACTCCCTCTGTAAACTAATATAAGAGCGTTTAGATCACTAAAGTAGTGACCTAAACGCCCTTATATTAGTTTACGGAGGGAGTACTTGTCAGAATGAAAAGCGGGGGAGAACTTTCTAAGGATGAGGAGAAGTGATGGTCAAAATTATGGCGAGTCCGGAACCCGAAAAGAAGACACTAGCTACTAAGGGCATCTCCAATGGTGACCCACAAACCGCCTGCATCCGTCTGGATCGATCGTTATGAACGTGTTGCACCAGCTAAAACGGGTATGTATTGGTTCGCGGGGCGGTTCAGACGTATTTTCTTCCGTAAACTGGAGAAAAACATGTGTGGGGGGCTTTGCGGGTGTGGCCCACCCAAACCCTCCACTAGTAGAAAACAGGGCATTGGTCCAGCCCATTAGCCCCGGTTCAATCTAGAACCGGGACCAATAGGGGTACTGGACCCGGTTCGTTAGCCCAGGGGGCCGGCCGGGCCACGTGGGCCATTGGTCCCGGTTCGTCTGGACCTATTGGTCCCGGTTGGAGCTAAAAACCGGGACCAATGGCTCTTGCTCCTGGCCCACCACTATTAGTCCCGGTTTGTTTTATGAACCGGGACCAAAGGCACCCCTTTAGCCCCGGTTTGTAGCACCAACCGGGACCAGTGAGTTGCCTATATATACCCCCTCACTCAAGAGCAGAGCTCACTGCTCTGTTTTTTTTCTGGCCGAGGGGGAGAGGGGTTAGTGGTGCTCTAGCTCACCTCCTATGCACACAACATGTTCGGTGGAATGCCCGAGCCACACTAGTTAAGCTTTTCACCTCTCGAAGCTCTATTTTCTTCGAGATTTGTCTAGGTTTAGCGGTCCGTCACGTCCCGTCCCCGTCTTCGCCGCCGTCGATCGCCCCCGCCGATCTCGTCACCGGCACCACCGTGGTGAGCCTCTTGTTATGTCCATGCTTTTCTTACTTTTATTATTGCTTTAGATAGATATTTGTCTAATTTTCTTACGTTTATTATTGCTTGTTATTATATAGTGCGATGGTTTTGATATCCGCCCACGTGGGCCCTCGTCCGGTCTACGATTCGGATGTGGTATATTATCTTTAATTTATAACTATTTGTTTTAGTGCTTATGATAGTTATGCCGACCAACCTGACATGCATAGATGTTTTATTATGTCTAGGAGGTAGTTGAACCGGAAATTCCAACCGACCCTCTTGTGGAGAGGTTAAATTTAGTTGAAGAGGAAAACATTTCATTAAAGAAAAAATTGGAAAAAATGGAGGAGGAGAAGATGGAATTGGAGTTGCATGTTGCGGAAGTTATCGATGATCACAAGATCAAGATGGAACCTATTGTCGAGAGGTTAAATTTAGTTGAAGAAGAAAACAAATTCTTGAAGGAAAAAATAAAAAAAATTGTGGACGAGAAGATGATATTGGAGTTGCATGTTGCGGATGTCGTCGATGATCACAAGATCAAGATGGATGCAATGCGGTTGAAGATTAAAAAGATTAGAAAATATGCCATTAATACCGAGGCTTGGTATCATTATGCCGTTGGATCAATTGTTACCTTGGTTGCGATTATGATAGCATTTGTTTTCGCGTTGAAATGTTTCACATAGTTTCGATGTGTATGGAGAGCTATATATGTTGTTAGATGAGAACTATATATGTATGTACTTTGGTTTTAATGTGATGATGAACTTTTATCCATTTGGTCACTTAATTATCTATTTATGATGTTCTGTAATGGTTTTTGACACACTTAATTATATATAAATGCACGCAGATGAACCGCCAATGGATGTACGGTGACAGACACACCTCCGAGTACATTAAGGGCGTGCGTGAGTTTCTAAATGTGGCAGAGGCAAACAAGCAGAATGGTTTTATGTGTTGTCCATGCACTCAATGTGTGAATACGATGTCTTACTCTAACCGAAAAATCCTTCACTCCCACCTGCTTTACAAGGGCTTCATGCCACACTATAATGTTTGGACGAGGCACGGTGAAATAGGGGTTATGATGGAAGACGGCGAAGAAGAAGAGTACGATGACAACTATGTGCCCCCTGAATACGGTGATGCTGCAATGGGGGGAGCTGGTGAAGATCAAGAGGAACCAGACGATGTGCCCAATGATGCTGCAACGGGTGAAGCTGCTGAAGATCAAGAGGAACCAAATGATGATCTTCGCCGGGTCATTGTCGATGCAAGGACACAATGCGAAAGTCAAAAGGAGAAGCTGAAGTTCGAACGCATGTTAGAGGATCACAAAAAAGGGTTGTACCCCAATTGCGAAGATGGCAACACAAAGCTCGGTACCGTACTGGAATTGCTGCAGTGGAAGGCAGAGAATGCTGTGGCTGACAAAGGATTTGAGAAGCTACTGAAAATATTGAAGAAGAAGCTTCCGAAGGATAACGAATTGCCCGACAGTACATACGCAGCAAAGAAGGTCGTATGCCCTCTAGGATTGGAGGTGCAGAAGATACATGCATGCCCTAATGACTGCATCCTCTACCGCGGTGCATACAACGATCTGAACGCATGCCCGGTATGCGGTGCATTGCGGTATAAGATCAGACGAGATGACCCTGGTGATGTTGATGGAGAGCCCGCCAGGAAGAGGGTTCCTGCGAAGGTGATGTGGTATGCTCCTATAATACCACGGTTGAAACGTTTGTTTAGAAACAGAGAGCATGCCAAGTTGATGCGATGGCACAGTGAGGACCGTAAGAAAGACGGGAAGTTGAGAGCACCCGCTGACGGGTCGCAATGGAGAAAAATCGAGAGAAAGTACTGGGAGGAGTTTGCAAAGGACGCAAGGAACGTATGGTTTGCTCTAAGCGCGGATGGCATTAATCCTTTCGGGGAGCAGAGCAGCAATCACAGCACCCGGCCCGTGACTCTATGTATGTATAACCTTCCTCCTTGGATGTGCATGAAGCGGAAGTTCATTATGATGCCAGTTCTCATCCAAGGCCCTAAGCAACCCGGCAACGACATTGATGTGTACCTAAGGCCATTAGTTGAAGAACTTTTACAGCTGTGGAATGGAAACGGTGTACGTGCGTGGGATGAGCACAAACAGGAGGAATTTGACCTAAAGGCGTTGCTGTTCGTGACCATCAACGATTGGCCCGCTCTCAGTAACCTTTCAGGACAGACAAACAAAGGATACCACGCATGCACGCACTGTTTAGATGACACTGAAAGTATATACCTGGACAAGTGCAGGAAGAATGTGTACCTGGGCCATCGTCGATTTCTTCCGACCAACCATCAATGTCGAAAGAAAGGCAAGCATTTCAAAGGCGAGGCAGATCACCGGAAGAAGCCCGCCATGCGTACCGGTGATCACGTACTTGCTATGGTCAATGATTTACACGTAATCTTCGGAAAGGGCCACGGCGCACTAGCTGTTCCGAATGACGATGAGGGACACGCACCCATGTGGAAGAAGAAATCTATATTTTGGGACCTACCCTACTGGAAAGACCTAGAGGTCCGCTCTTCAATCGACGTGATGCACGTGACGAAGAACCTTTGCGTGAACCTGCTAGGCTTCTTGGGCGTGTATGGAAAGACAAAAGATACAGCTGAGGCACGGGAGGACCTGCAACGTTTGCACGAAAAAGACGGCATCCCTCCGAAGCAGTATGAAGGTCCTGCCAGCTATGCTCTTACGAAAGAAGAGAAAGAAATCTTCTTTGAATGCCTTCTCAGTATGAAGGTCCCGACTGGCTTCTCGTCGAATATAAAGGGAATAATAAATATGGCAGAGAAAAAGTTCCAGAACCTAAAGTCTCGTGACTGCCATGTGATTATGACGCAACTGCTTCCGGTTGCATTGAGGGGGCTTCTACCGGAAAACGTCCGATTAGCCATTGTGAAACTATGTGCATTCCTCAATGCAATCTCTCAGAAGGTGATCGATCCAGAAATCGTACCAAGGCTAAGGAGTGATGTGACGCAATGTCTTGTCAGTTTCGAGCTTGTGTTCCCACCATCCTTCTTCAATATCATGACACACGTCCTAGTTCATCTAGTCGACGAGATTGTCATTCTGGGGCCCGTATTTCTACACAATATGTTCCCCTTTGAGAGGTTCATGGGAGTCCTAAAGAAATATGTCCGTAACCGCGCCAGACCAGAAGGAAGCATCTCCATGGGCCATCAAACAGAGGATGTCATCGGGTTTTGTGTTGACTTCATTCCTGGCCTTAATAAGATAGGTCTCCCTAAATCGTGGTACGAGGGCAGACTGACTGGAAAAGGCACGCTTGGAAGGGACTCAATAATATGCAGGGACGGTTATTCTTGGTCTCAAGCACACTACACAGTTCTACAGAACTCTACATTGGTGACCCCGTATGTCGATGAACACAAGAACAGTCTGCGCTCCAAACACCCGGAGCAGTGCGACGACTGGATTACACGTGAACACATCAGGACTTTCAGCAGTTGGTTGGAAACACGTCTCAGAGGTGACAACACTGTTTGTGATGAGTTGTACTTGTTGTCCAGGGGACCATCTTCGACTGTATTGATGTACAAAGGATACGAGATAAATGGAAATACATTTTACACGATTGTCCAAGATCAAAAGAGCACCAACCAAAACAGCGGTGTCCGCTTTGATGCAACAACCGAGAGGGGAAAGGACACATATTATGGTTACATAGTGGACATATGGGAACTTGACTACGGACATGATTTTAAGGTCCCTTTGTTTAAGTGTAAATGGGTCAATCTGTCAGGAGGCGGGGTACAGGTAGACCCACAGTACGGAATGACAACAGTGGATCTGAAAAATCTTGGATACAATGACGAACCGTTCGTCCTAGCCAATGATGTGGCACAGGTTATCTATGTGAAGGACATGTCTACCAGACCGAGAAAAAGAAAAGATAAGGAAGCGAATACATCATACGATGAGCCAAAGCGCCACATAGTTCTTTCAGGAAAAAGGGACATCCTAGGAGTGGAGGGCAAGACAGACATGTCTGAAGATTATGAAAAGTTTCATGAAATTTCTCCCTTCAAAGTCAAGGCTGACCCAAGCATCCTGATAAACGATGAAGATTATCCATGGTTACGGCGCAATAAGCAAATGACACAAGCGAAGAAAAAGTGAAGAGTTATTTCCGCAACTATTATGATGATACCATGCCAACTTTGTAACAAACGAGTATGATACCATTGTCCGTTTGTACTATTCAAATTTCAATACTACTTGCACTAACAAAACAAAACAAAACAAAACAAACTTGAAAAATAAATAGCAACAATAAGTATTTTGTTGTAAGTATAAACAAAATAAAATAAATAAAGCAACAAAGAAAATAAATAAAGAAAGTAAAATAAATAAAGCAACTCTAAATACAGCAAAAAAAAACTTAGAAATAAACAAAGAAAATAAAATAAATAAAGCAACTCTAAATACAGCAAAAAACAACTTAGAAATAAATAGCAACAATAAGTATTTTGTTGTAATTAAGTATAAACAAAATAAAATAAATAAAGCAACAAAGAAAATAAATAAAGGAAGTAAAATAAATAATTTCAAATTTAAACTATTCAAATTTGAATACTACTTGCACTAACAGAAAGTTTGTAATTGGTTTTACAAAAGAAAATAAATAATGCAGAAAACAAAACAAAAAAACTTGAAAAAAAAATAGCAACAATAAATATTTTTTTGTAAGTAGAAACAAAATCAAATAAATAAAGAAACAAAGAAAACAAATAAATAAAAATAGCAACAGTAAGTATTTTGTTGAAAGTAGAAACAAAACTAAAAAATAAAGCAACAAAGAAAACAAGAAAAAATATGCCACCTGCTGGGCCCACACGGCCTGAATACGACTAGAAACCCAACCATGGGCCAGGATTCAGGCCCGTAGAAAGCCCAGCAAGTCCACAGGCAAAGCAGTGTCAGTTTAGGCCCTTAGGCCTGCAGTTCAGAGGAGTTCGAGAGGAGAGAGGCAGCGGGGCTTATAAACTGGTGCTGCTCTCCCTCAACTAGCGAGGTGGGACTAAACTTCCCACCGCACCGCGGCAAGGCCTTTAGTCCCGGTTGCTGCCACCAACCGGGACTAAAGGGTGGCATTAGTCCCGGTTGCTGCCACCAACCGGGACTAAAGGGTGGCATTAGTCCCGGTTGCTGCCACCAACCGGGACTAAAGGCCCCACCTTCCCGCCCTTTGGGCTGCTGAAAAGGGACCTTTAGTCCCGGTTGGTGGCAGCAACC
>LR738714.1:841023909-841046812 GCA_902687465.1 Secale cereale
GTCGTTCTAAGCAAAATAAGAAGCATAATAAGATAAACATCACATGCAATCAAAATATGTGACATGATATGGCCATCATCATCTTGTGCTTTTGATCTCCATCTCCAAAGCACCGTCATGATCACCTTCGTCACCGGCGCGACACCTTGATCTCCATCGTAGCATCGTTGTCGTCTCGCCAACTATTGCTTCTACGACTATCGCTACCGCTTAGTGATAAAGTAAAGCAATTACATGGCGATTGCATTTCATACAATAAAGCGACAACCATATGGCTCCTGCCACTTGCCGATAACTTTACAAACCATGATCATCTCATACAAAACCGTATTGACCATATCACATCACAACATGCCCTGCAAAAACAAGTTAGACGTCCTCTACTTTGTTGTTGCAAGTTTTACGTGGCTGCTACGGGCTTAGCAAGAACCGTTCTTACCTACGCATACAAAACCACAACGATGTTTCGTCAAGTATGTGCTGTTTTAACCTTCACAAGGACCGGGCGTAGCCACACTTGATTCAGCTAAAGTGAGAGAGACAGACACCCGCCAGTCACCTTTAAGCAACGAGTGCTCATAACGGTGAAACCAGTCTCGCGTAAGCGTACGCGTAATGTCGATCCGGGCCGCTTCATCTCACAATACCGCCGAAGCAAAGTATGACATGCTGGTAAGCAGTATGACTAGTATCGCCCACAACTCATTGTGTTCTACTCATGCATATCATCTACGCATAGACCTGGCTCATGATGCCACTGTTGGGGAACGTAGTATTTTTAAAATTTTCCTACGATCACGCAAGATCTATCTACTAGATGCATAGCAATGAGAGGGGAGAGTGTGTCTACGTACCCTCATAGACCGGAAGCGGAAGCATTAGAACAACGCGGTTGATATAGTCGTACGTCTTCACGGCCCGACCGATCAAGCACCGAAACTACGGCACCTCCGAGTTCTAGCACACGTTCAGCTCGATGACGTCCCTCGAGCTCCGATCCAGCTGAGTGTCGAGGGAGAGTTCCGTCAGCACGACGGCGTGGTGACGATCTTGATGTTCTACCATCGCAGGGCTTCGCCTAAGCACCGCTACAATATTATCGAGGAGCACCATAGTGGAGGGGGGCACCGCACACGGCTAAGAGAACAAGAGATCAATTGTTGTGTCTAGAGGTGCCCCCCTACCCCCGTATATAAAGGAGGGAGGGAGAGGCCGGCCCTATAGGGGGCGCGCCAAGTGTGGGGAGTCCTACTAGGACTCCCAAGTCCTAGTAGGATTCCCCTTTCCTTTCCGGAGTAGGAGAGAAGGAAAGAGGGGGAGAGGGAGAAGGAAAAGGGGGCTGCACCCCTTGTCCAATTCGGACCAGAAGGGGGGCGCGCGCCTCCTTCCTTTTGGCCTCTCTCCTCTATTCCCGTAACTCCCCGGTACTCCGAAAATACCCGAATCACTCGGAACCTTTCCGATGTCGGAATATAGTCGTCCAATATATCGATTTTTACGTCTCGACCATTTCGAGACTCCTCGTCATATCCCCGATCTCATCCGGGACTCCGAACTCCTTCGGTACATCAAAACTCATAAACTCATAATAAAACTGTCATCGAAACATTAAGCGTGCGGACCCTACGGGTTCGAGAACTATGTAGACATGACCGAGACCCGTCTCCGATCAATAACCAATAGCGGAACCCGGATGCTCATATTGGCTCCCACATATTCTACGAAGATCTTTATCGGTCAAACCGCATAACAACATACGTTGTTCCCTTTGTCATCGGTATGTTACTTGCCCGAGATTCGATCGTCGGTATCTCAATACCTTGTTCAATCTCGTTACCGGCAAGTCTCTTTACTCGTTCCGTAATACATCATCCCGCAACTAACTCATTAGCTGCAATGCTTGCAAGGCTTATAGTGATGTGCATTACCGAGTGGGCAAAGAGATACCTCTCCGACACTCGGAGTGACAAATCCTAGTCTTGATCTATGCCAACACCACGAATACTTTCGGAGACACCTGTAGAGCATCTTTATGATCACCCAGTTACGT
This sequence comes from Secale cereale, assembly GCA_902687465.1. Classification (NCBI taxonomy): domain Eukaryota; kingdom Viridiplantae; phylum Streptophyta; class Magnoliopsida; order Poales; family Poaceae; genus Secale; species Secale cereale. Next base: position 841,025,960 of record LR738714.1, read on the forward strand.
TGTGACGTTTGATAGCACACAAGGTGTTCCTACGGTATTCGGGAGTTGCATAATCTCATAGTCATAGGAACATGTATAAGTCATGAAGAAAGCAATAGCAGTAAAACTAAACGATCATAGTGCTAAGCTAACGGATGGGTCTAGTCCATCACATCATTCTCCTAATGCTGTGATCCCGTTGATCAAATGACAACTCATGTCTATGGCTAGGAAACATAACCATCTTTGATCAATGAGCTAGTCTAGTAGAGGCATACTAGGGACACACTGTTTTGTCTATGTATTCACACATGTACTAAGTTTCCAGTTAATACAATTCTAGCATGAATAATAAACATTTATCATGATATAAGGAAATAAATAATAACTTTATTATTGCCTCTAGGGCATATTTCCTTCATTTTGGGACTAACCTATTAATCCAGAGCCCAGTGCCAGTTTCTGTTTTTCTCCTGTTTTAGGGTTTACAAAAAAGGAATACCAAACGGAGTCCAATTGACGAGCCAATTCTTTATGATTTTTTCTGGACCAAAAGAAGCCCCCGAAGCAAAAGAGTTGGGCCAGGAGAGCCACGGGCTGCCCTCGAGGGTGGAGGGCGCGCCCTGGGAAGGGGGGCGCGCCCCCCTATCTCAAGGACGGCCCGTAGCTCCCCTTTACTTGGCCCCGACTCCAAAAATTCCTATAAATACTGAAACCTCCAGAAATTAACCTAGATCAGGAGTTCCGCCGCCGAAAGCCTCTGTAGCCACCGGAAACCAATCTACACCCGTTCTGGCACCCTGCCGGATGGGGGAATCCCTCTCCGGTGGCTATCTTCATCATCCCGGCGCTCTCCATGACAAGGAGGGAGTAGTCCACCCTCGGGGCTGAGGGTATGTATCAGTAGCTATGTGTTTGATCTCTCTCTCTCTCTCGTGTTCTTGAGATGGCACGATCTTGACGTATCGCGAGCTTTGCTATTCTAGTTGGATCTTATAATGCTTCTCCCCCTCTACTCTCTTGTAATGGATTGAGTTTTCCCTTTGAAGTTATCTTATCGGATTGAGTCTTTAAGGATTTGAGAACACTTGATGTATGTCTTGCACGTGTTTATCTGTGGTGACAATGGGATATCATGTGATCCACTGATAACCCACAAGTGTAGGGGATCGCAACAGTTTTCGAGGGTAAAGTATTAAACCCAAATTTGTTGATTCGACACAAGGGGAGCCAAAGAATACTCTTAAGTATTAGTAGCTGAGTTGTCAATTCAACCACATCTGGAAACTTAGTATCTGCAGCAAGGTAGTTAAAGTAATATGATAGTGGCGGTAGCAGCAATAAAAGTAAAGATAGTGTTTTTGTAGTTTTTGTGATAGTAGCAACGGAAAAGTAAATAAGCGACTAGCAATATAGGTAAAGCTCGTAGGCATTGGATCGGTGATGCGAAATTACGTCGGATGCAATTCATCATGTAGAAGTTATAACCTAGGGTGACACAGAACTAGCTCCAGTTCATCAATGCAATGTAGGCATGTATTCCGAATATAGTCGTACGTGCTTATAGAAAAGAACTTGCATGACATCTTTTGTCCTACCCTCCCGTGGCAGCGGGGTCCTATTGGAAACTAAGGGATATTAAGGCCACCTTTTAATAGAGTACCAGACCAAAGCATTAACACATAGTGAATACATGAACTCCTCAAACTATGGTCATCACCGGGAATGGTCCCGATTATTGTCACTTCGGGGTTGCCGGATCATAACACATAGTAGGTGACTATAGAGTTGCAAGATAGTATTAAGAACACACATATATTCATGAAAACATAATAGGTTCAGATCTGAAATCATGGCACTCGGGCCCTAGTGACAAGCATTAAGCATAGCAAAGTCATAGCAACATCAATCTCAGAACATAGTGGATACTAGGGATCAAACCCTAACAAAACTAACTCGATTACATGATAGATCCCATCCAACCCATCACCGTCCAGCAAGCCTACGATGGAATTACTCACACACGGCGGTGAGCATCATGGAATTGGTGATGGAGGAAGGTTGATGATGACGATGGCGACGATCTCCACTCTTCGGAGCCCCGAACAGACTCCAGATCAGCCCTCCCAAGAGAGATTAGGGCTTGGCGGCGGCTCCGTCTCGTGAAACACGATAATTCCTTCTTCCTGATTTTTTTTCTCCCCTAAACGGAAGATATAGGACTTGGGGGTACGTCGGTGGAGCATTGGGGGGCCCTCGAGCCCTGGGGGAGTTTTGTTTAATTATTATGATTTTGAGCATGGGACCGGGCATCCCGATTACCAGCCATTTTCTCGTGAATGATGAGTGGAGTCCACTCACCGTGAGAATAACCCACCTAGCATGGAAGATATAGACAGCCCTAGTTGATACATGAGCTGTTCGAGCATACAAAACAGAATTTCATTTAAAGGTTTAGAGTTTGACACATACAAATTTACTTGGAACGGCAGGTAAATACCGCATATAGGAAGGTATGGTGGACTCATGTGGAATAACTTTGGGGTTTATGAAAGTGGATGCACAAGCAGTATTCCCGCTTAGTACAGGTGAAGGCTAGAAAGAGATTGGGAAGCGACCAGCTAAAGAGCAACAACGGTCATGAACATGCATTAAAATTAATCAACAATGAATGCAAGCATGAGTAGGATATAAATCACCATGAACATAAATATCGTGAAGGCTATGTTGATTTGTTTTGACTACATGCGTGAACATGTGCCAAGTCAAGTCACTTAAATCGTTTAAAGGAGGATACCACCCATCATACCACATCACAACCATTTTAATATCATGTTGGCACGCAAGATAGACCATTATAAACTCTCAGCTAATTAAGCATGGCATAAGCAGCTATGATCTCTAATTGTCATTGCAAACATGTTTCATCCATAACAAGCTGAATCAAGAACGATGAGCTATTATATTTACAAAAACAAAAGAGGTCGAGTTCATACCAGTTTTTCTCATCTCAATTAGTTCATCATATATCATCCTTATTGCCTTTCACTCGCACGACCGAACGGTGTGGAAAATAATAATAGTGCACGTGCATTGGACTAAGCTGGAATCTGCAGACATTTGATACAAGAGAGAAGACAAGGTAATATGGCTCAAGGTTAATTCAACAACAAAGCATATGAGAGCCACTAAGCATTTTAATCATGGTCTTCTACTCTTAACCCCTAAAAAAAGAAAAGAAACTATTTACACGGGAAAGCTCCCAACAAGCAAAAGAAGAACGAGAAATCTTTTTGGGTTTTCATTTTTAGTTGCTACTACAAGCAAAGAAAGTAAACTAGCTAGAAGCTACAACTAATATTTTTTTGTTTTTCTGGGTTTTTCTAGCACACAAGAAAAAGACTAAGAAAAAGAAAACTTAAACTAAGCATGGATGGTACAGTGAAAGAGTGTGAGCACCGACAACTAGAATAAGTGTGAACATGAATGTAAGTCGGTGAGAAACACGTACTCCCCAAGCTTAGGCTTTTGGCCTAAGTTGGTCTATGGCCAGTATTGGCCTGAAGGATATCCAAAGTTGAAGTTGGGGTCATACTGAGATGCAGCAGATGCTGCCTGCTGAGCTGCAGCTCGAAGGCGGGCTGCCTCTGTCATGTTATAATGGGCATTTGCTTCCTCCATAGTTATAGTGTATCTTCCTTTTTCCTGAAAGTTAAACAAAGTAGGGGTAGGAAGAACAATAGGAATGGCATGCTGCCTGTTAAATATTAGTCGATATTTGAGGGTTTGATTATCCCACTCTATAAACCGATGACTAGCCATAGCATTACAGTCTAAATAAGCAGGAGGTAAAGGTTCATCATATGTGTGCACTGACACACCAAGATAGCGGGCTATACGAGTAGCATAGATCCCACCAAATAAATCTCCATGCAAACCATTATGGTGTAGTCTACGTGCAACAATAGCTCCCAGATTATATTGCCTATCACCTAGTACAGCACTCCCGAGAACACTAAGATCAGGGACACACATGTGATAAGCCTCATCCTTACCGTTTATGCATCTACCGATAAAGAGAGCAAAGTAATGAATAACAGGAAAATGTATGCTCCCCGTGGTAGCTTGTGTGACGTCCCTGGATTCTCCTACGGTAATACTAGCAAGGAATTCTCTAAATTCAGATTTGCGAGGATCACTCATACTGCCCCACTGTGGGAGCTTGCAGGCAACATTAAAATCATTTAAATCCATGGTATAAGATTTAACATAAAGGTCAAACAGGACAGTGTGAGAATTACGTGAAGATGAAAATTTAAACCTTCTCACAAAGCTATCAGTTAAGCCACGGTATTGAGGACACTTATCTTGTATGAAGTCCTCGAGGTCAGCGTTGCGCACATATGCATAAAATTCATCTTTGATGCCCGCTTGACCCATAAATTCATCTAACGGCCATTCACAAGGCCGCACATCAGCATCCCTCTGTGGTTCATCATCCGGCTCACGGAACGCGAGCCTCGGTTCTTGCTTCCTTGAAGGACCACCTTGGAAGTTCCTCCTAGACATTTTTCTGAAATTTTTAGTAACCCACAATAAAATTAACCAAACTCAACAAAATTGATATCAACAACTCCTACAAGTGCCTAGAGGCTATATCATGCATTAGAACTACTTGGGACCAAGAAAATTTGACATGCAAGCTCAAGAACAAGGTCACCACGGCAGCACAAATCTGCAACAAATAAAGCACTAAAGCAAAAATTAATTGGACCAATGGAGGAGTCACATACCAAGGAACAATCTCCCCAAACAGTTTGGTGAATGGTGCTTTGAGCAAGGAGATCGAAAATGGCAGCAAAATGAGCTAGAACTCGGGTTTGAGCTGGTTGAGGATTTTTTTGGGAGGAAGAAGAAGAGTATGGGTGAGAGGATAAGTGGAGGGGGCCATGTGGGGCCCTCGAGGCAGGGGGCGCGCCCTGTGCCCTCGAGGCCACGTGCTGGCTCCCCTCGCTGTGCGTTCAGTGCCATATTTTCTTAAATATTCTAGAAAAAATCATATTTCATTTTCATGGCATCTGGAGAACTTTTATTTTCGGGATATTTTTTTATTGCACGGATAAGTCTGGAAACAGACAGATAATGCTATTTTTGTTTTATTTAACCTAATTAACAGAAAGTAAAAGGGGGGTACAAAAGGTTTGTGCTATCTAGATTCACCTATCCCATGTTCATCAAAAGGAATCCATTAACAAGGTTGATCAGGTCTTGTTAATAAACTCTTTCCGAGTAACATGAAACCAGAGAATTTTCGAATAACACTATGTTACCTCAATGGGGATATGTATGTCCCCAACAATAAGTATGTCATATGCCTTCTTGATAGTAGGAATAGGAAACTCAAAACCTCCAATAGTGATAGTTAAAGTTTTTCCAATATAATTGATACTGTGGGCCTGAGGTTGTTTCCTCGGAAAGTGTACCGTATGCTCATTACCTTTGACATGAAAAGTGACATTGCCTTTGTTGCAATCAAAAACAGCCCCTGTAGTATTCAAAAAAGGTCTTCCAAGAATAATAGACATACTATCGTCCTCGGGAATATCAAGGATAACAAAGTCCGTTAGAATAGTAACATTTGCAACTACAACAGGCACATCCTCACAAATACCGACTGGTATAGCAGTTGATTTATCGGCCATTTGCAAAGATATTTCGGTAGGTGTCAACTTACTCAAGTCAAGTCTACGGTATAAAGAGAGAAGCATAACACTAACACCAGCTCCAAGATCACACAAAGCAGTTTTAACATAGTTTCTCTTAATGGAGCAATGTATAGTAGGTACTCCCGGATCTCCTAATTTCTTAGGTATTCCACCCTCAAAAATGTAATTAGCAAGCATGATGGAGATTTCTACTTCAGGTATCTTTCTTTTGTTGGTAATACTATCTTTCATATATTTGGCATAAGGATTTGTTTTAAGCACATCAGTCAAACGCATACGCAAGAAAATAGGTCTAATCATTTCAGCGAAACGCTCAAAATCTTCATCATCCTTTTTCTTGGATGGTTTCGGAGGAAAAGGCATGGGTTTCTGAACCCATGGTTCTCTTTCCCTACCGTGCTTCCTAGCAACAAAGTCTCTCTTATCATAACGTTGATTCTTTGATTGTGGGTTATCAAGATCAACATCAGGTTCAATCTCTACATCATTATCATTGCTAGGTTGAGCATCATCATGAACATCATTATTAATATTATCACTAGGCTCATGTTCATTACCAGATTGTGTCTCAGCATGAGAAACAGATATATCATTGGGATTCTCAGGTGTGTCAGCTACAGGTTCACCAGGAGCATGCAAAGTCCTATCATTTTTCTTTTTCTTCTTCTTAGAAGAACTAGATGCATCTAAATTAGCTCTCTGAGAATCCTGCTCAATTCTCTTAGGGTGGCTTTCAGGATACAGAGGTTCTTGAGTCATTCTACCACCTCTAGTCACAACTCTAATGGCATTATCATTATTCTTACTATTTAATTCATCGAGCAAATCATTCTGAGCTTTAAGTACTTGTTCTACTTGAGTGGTAACCATAGAAGCATGTATACTAATAAGTTTCAGTTCACCTTTAGCTCTAGACAGATAATCACTCAAGAGTTCAATCATATAAGCATTGTGTTGTAATTGTCTACCAACATAAGCATTGAAGTTTTCTTGTTTCACAATAAAATTGTCAAACTCATCTAAGCATTGGCTAGCAGACTTATAACGAGGAATATCACCTTCATCAAATCTATAAAGAGAATTTACCTTTACTACCTGTGTTGGGTTATCAAGACCATGTATTTCTTCAATAGGCGGTAAATTCTTAACATCTTCAGCTTTAATACCTTTTTCTTTCATAGATTTCTTTGCCTCTTGCATGTCTTCAGGACTGAGAAATAGAACACCTCTTTTCTTCGGAGTTGGCTTAGGGGCTGGTTCAGGAAGTGTCCAATTATTTTCATTGGCTAGCATATTATTCAATAGTAATTCAACTTGTTCCACTGTTCTTTCCCTAAAAACACAACCAGCACAACTATCCAGGTGGTCTCTGGAAGCATCGGTTAGTCCATTATAAAAGACATCAAGTATATCATGCATCTCAAGAGGATGATCAGGCAAAGCATTAAGTAACTGGAGAAGCCTCCCCCAAGCTTGTGGGAGACTCTCTTCTTGAGTTTGAGCAAAGTTATATATTTCCCGTAAGGCAGCTTGTTTCTTATGAGCGGGAAAATATTTAGCAGAGAAGTAATACATCATATCCTGGGGACTACGCACACAACCAGGATCAAGAGAATTAAACCAAGTCTTAGCATCACCCTTTAACGAGAATGGAAATAGCTTAAGGATATAGTAGTAACGAATCTTTTCATCATTGGTAAACAGGGTGGCTATATCATTTAACTTGGTAAGATGTGCCACAACAGTTTCAGACTCATAGCCATGGAAAGGATCAGATTCAACCAAGGTAATTAACTCAGGATCAACAGAGAATTCATAATCCTTATTAGTGACACAAATAGGTGAAGTAGCAAAAGCAGGGTCATGTTTCATTCTAGCATTCATGGACTTTTCTTTCAGCTTAGCTAATAACTTCTTAAGATCATATCTATCATTGCAAGAAAGAAAGTCTCTAGCAGTTTCTTCATCCATAACATAACCCTCAGGCACAACAGGCAATTCATATCTATTGGGAGAAGTTTCATCATCACTTTCATAAATATCATCAACATTTGCACTCTCCCTAACCTTAGCAATTTGTTCATCTAGAAATTCACCTAGTGGCACAGTATCAGGCATAGAGGTAGTTTCATCATACATAGCAGAAGTAGCATCATCAAGAACATACGACATATCAGATTTAGTAGCAGGAGTAGGTGTCGCAAGTTTACTCATAACAGAAGGAGAATCAAGCGCAGAGCTAGATGACAGTTCCTTACCTCCCCTCGCAGTTGAGGGTAAGATCTTGGTTTTTGAGTCCTTCAAATTCTTCATAGTGATAAACAGATATAAATCCCAAGTGACTTAAAGAATAGAGCTATGCTCCCCGGCAACGGCGCCAGAAAATAGTCTTGATAACCCACAAGTGTAGGGGATCGCAACAGTTTTCGAGGGTAAAGTATTAAGCCCAAATTTGTTGATTCGACACAAGGGGAGCCAAAGAATACTCTTAAGTATTAGTAGCTGAGTTGTCAATTCAACCACATCTGGAAACTTAGTATCTGCAGCAAGGTAGTTAAAGTAATATGATAGTGGCGGTAGCAGCAATAAAAGTAAAGATAGTGTTTTTGTAGTTTTTGTGATAGTAGCAACGGAAAAGTAAATAAGCGACTAGCAATATAGGTAAAGCTCGTAGGCATTGGATCGGTGATGCGAAATTACGTCGGATGCAATTCATCATGTAGAAGTTATAACCTAGGGTGACACAGAACTAGCTCCAGTTCATCAATGCAATGTAGGCATGTATTCCGAATATAGTCGTACGTGCTTATAGAAAAGAACTTGCATGACATCTTTTGTCCTACCCTCCCGTGGCAGCGGGGTCCTATTGGAAACTAAGGGATATTAAGGCCTCCTTTTAATAGAGTACCGAACCAAAGCATTAACACATAGTGAATACATGAACTCCTCAAACTATGGTCATCACCGGGAGTGGTCCCGATTATTGTCACTTCGGGGTTGCCGGATCATAACACATAGTAGGTGACTATAGACTTGCAAGATAGGATCAAGAACACACATATATTCATGAAAACATAATAGGTTCAGATCTGAAATCATGGCACTCGGGTCCTAGTGACAAGCATTAAGCACAGCAAAGTCATAGCAGCATCAATCTCAGAACATAGTGGATACTAGGGATCAAACCCTAACAAAACTAACTCGATTACATGATAGATCCCATCCAATCCATCATCGTCCAGCAAGGCTATGATGGAATTACTCACACACGGCGGTGAGCATCATGGAATTGGTGATGGAGGAAGGTTGATGATGACGATGGCGACAATCTCCACTCTTCGGAGCCCCGAACGGACTCCAGATCAGCCCTCCCGAGAGAGATTAGGGCTTGGCGGCGGCTCCGTCTCGTGAAACGCGATAATTCCTTCTCCCTGATTTTTTTCTCCCTGAAACGGAAGATATAGGACCTGGGGGTACGTCGGTGGAGCATCGGGGGGCCCTCGAGGCAGGGGGGCGCGCCCTGGGAAGGGGACGCGCCCCCCACCCTCAAGGACAGGCCGTGGGCCCCCCGGTGTGGATCTTCTTGCAGATATTTTTTATATTTTCTGAAATAATTCTCCGTTGATTTTTAGGCAATTTTGAGAACTTTTTATTTCTGCACAAAAACAACACCATGGCAATTCCGTTGAAAACAAGGGCAAAAGTGTTTGGAATCATGCAAGTTAGAGTCCAAAACAATGGCAAAAGTGTTTGGAAAAGTAGATACGTTGGAGACGTATCATCCACTTGATGTATGTTTTGGTGATCAACTTGCGGGTACCGTGACCTTGGGAACCTATGCATAGGGGTTGGCACACGTTTTCGTCTTGACTTTCCGGTAGAAACTTTGGGGCACTCTTTGAAGTTCTATGTGTTGGTTGAATAGATGTTTCTGAGATTGTGTGATGCATATCGTATAATCATGCCCACGGATACTTGAGGTGACAATGGAGTATCTAGGTGACATTAGGGTTTTGATTGATTTGTGTCTTAAGGTGTTATTCTAGTACAAACTCTATGATAGATTGAACGTTACTACGGACTCTTGAATAGTCGATCAGAAATAATAACTTTGAGGTGGTTTCGTACCCTACCATAATCCCTTCGTTTGTTCTCCGCTATTAGTGACTTTGGAGTGACTCTTTGTTGCATGTTGAGGGCTAGTAATATGATCCAATTATGTTATCCTTGTTGAGAGAACTTGCACTAGTGAAAGTATGAACCCTAGGCCTTCTCTACTATCATTGCAACACCGTTTATGCTCACATTTACCACTAGTTACCTTGCTGTTTTTATATTTTCTTATTACAAAAACCTATATCTATCATCCATATTGCACTTGTATCACCATCTCTTCGCCGAACTAGTGCACCTATACAATTTACCATTGTATTGGGTGTGTTGGGGACACAAGAGACTCTTTGTTATTTGGTTGCAGGGTTGCTTGAGAGAGACCATCTTCATCCTACGCCTCCCACGGATTGATGAACGGTCATCCACTTGAGGGAAATTTGCTACTGTCCTACAAACCTCTGCACTTGGAGGCCCAACAACATCTACAAGAAGAAGGGTGCGTAGTAGACATCAACCGCACAGACTCGCGGTACTACCGCCAGGCCATGCGGTACTACCGCTCTGGTGTGCGGTACTACCTCTCCCGTGGCAGAGACCAGACGAGGCCCTGTTGCATTAAAAAAACGAGCGGTAGAATCGCCAGAGCGGTACTACTGCACGTCCTTGTGGTACTAGCGTAAGGCAGGGTTCGACTAGGATGGGAAGGTACGGACTAACAAAATTACATATGTGGCTACTTCTGCTGAATATCTGTCTGTGCAAAAGTCCGAGACGGTACTACCGCACGAAGGGAGCAGTACTGTCGGGTAGGGCGCAGACGTAAAAATTTCCTTCCGCGCCTACTTCCGTGTATGCTGGTGTTCTAGGCTAGAGGCCACGATACTACCGACCCTGGGAAGCGGTACTACCGCATGACGCGGTACTACCGCTTCCCTGGCCGGTACTACCGTGAGCCACTGCGGTACTACTGCTCCCTTGATCAGTACTACCGCACGCCACAGAAACTCTAGTACTTGGAAGCCTTCATTTTGCAAAGACACAGAAAGATACAATAAAACCAAAACTGCCATAACTTCTGCAAATGAGCTCCGAACTGAGGAAACTCAAGCTTGTTGGATAGATGAAGACGAGTAGCATCAAAACATCGACTGGTTATAGTAAGAAGAGACAGGGGAGGTATGCCTAGGATATAGAGGAGTGAACCCTTCATTAGAGAAGAACCGGTAAAACCTCCAACATCGAAAACATCATAGAAGATGCATGTGAACTCCGTTTTCGATGAACTCGAGCTTGTCATCAAGATGACCATAAGCTCCAAATCTCACAAGGTGAAGAACCAAACAAGAACCAATAAAGATGATGCAATGATGCAATGGTTTGAGCTCTCTACGAACGATACGATCGAGCTACTCATCAAGAGCCCCCCTTGATAGTACGGCAATCGATCCTATTACCCGGTCTCAATAGGGAAGTTTTTTTTCGCATGTGATCTTCTCCCAATAGGGAAGTTTTTTTAGCGGCAACCGCGTGTCATTAATGTGGGCGAGAGACGGACGGATGGCCGTCGTGTCGTTTCAACACGGAGCAGTCGTGTGCATCGAGAAGCGTCGCGGGCGGCACTCTCTTGGCCGACGCGCCACTTCAATGCCGACGCTAGTGAGCGGTCACGTCCGTTCTGGATGGACATGAATGCTGGCACCGACGCTCTGGAGTGACGCAGACCGTTTTGAACCGGAAGTGCGCGGGCGAGGGAGCACTAGTAGATAAAGGGGATTTAGCCCCGGTTCATTTGGCCTTTTAGCCCCGGTTCTGGAACCGGGGCAACAGGGTCGGTACTAATGCTCTGACCCTTTAGTCCCGGTTCAATCCAGAACCGGGGCAAAAGGGTGTCCACGTGGCCTGTGCACCGAGTCCAGGCAGGAGGGGCTTTAGTCCCGGTTGGTGGTACCAACCGGGACCAAAAGGCATGCACGTGTCAGCATTTCTGTAGCTGTGGTTTTTGTTTTTTTTTTTGAAAGGGGAGGGGGGTTTTAGGTTTTGGGGGTTAATTTAGGTGTTTGATATATTGTGTTAGCTAGCTAATTAATAGAGAGAAGTGTTCTCTCTTATGTCCGTGCTTTTGGTCGACGCTACATACTACACATACGTATATATATGGACTAGAGTCACGCTAGCTAGCTAGCTAGCTGCTAGCTATACTAAGCAAACGAAGGAACAGAAGATCTCGTATATATAATCAACATATATATATATGCATACAGAGAGAAGTAATAATATCGACCACCTCTCCTTCTCCGAGAAATTGGTCGAACAACAAGTTCTCGTATATCTATCGATCCGACACTACCGGGCACATATATACAATAATTATCTCTTACAAAAATAATCTCCTAACACATGGATGCAGGGTCCACATAGTATTCTCCGTCTTCAGCGATCACGTGTTCAAGGAAGAATGCCGCCAATTCCTCTTGAATTGCTCGCAGACGATCTGGTGTTAGGAGTTCATCCCGCATCCGAAACATCTAATTTGAAGTAGGGGGTCAATACATGAAATGATGCATGCTATAAATTTGTGAATATTATTGATTGCTTACGCACTTTAAATTGTTCATCAGTGTAGCCCCGCTCACAGGTCGTGTGGCGGATGGACTCGCAAATGTAGTATCCACAATAATCATTCCCGGGTTCCTGCCACAACCACTTTACAAGAAATAGAGCTCAATCAAACTGATAAGCAAGAATGCCAAATTGGTATTGATGAAACTAGCTAGCGCTTGAATCAAGATATAGGAGATGCACGCGCGGAACATGCTACTATATAGGACTTACTTTCGGGTATCTAAATTGTAGCTTCTTCGGCAGTCCCGGAGCTTTTTTGCTGAATGTTTTCCAAGCCCTGCCAGACAAAGGAAACAATTAGTTGATATCAGAAATGAAGTTGCTGATATATATGCATGGTGGATAATATTGATCGATTTAACTTACCTGGCTAGCATTTGAGTCATGTCCGCATACTCCTCGGGATCTTTACGTTTAGAGTCGAAGACAGTTACTATTCCCTTCTCAAGCTTAATCTCTAAGAGAATATAGTGGAAGCTGCGCACGAATGCATGAGATCATTACATCACTATAAACTTGACTGATATATATAAGGGAAACCAAATATGCACAAGACATTAACACTCACTTGAAGTTGTAAGGAAAGAGTATTATATCTTTGTTTTCATTTACCACCAACGATCGTAGCAAGTTGGTCTCGGTATCGCCGGGACGCAATTTAACCTCGGTTGCATCTATGAGGTATGTGTTAATAAACCCAATATCACCTACTTGTCTTTTCTTCAATTCGACGATCTTCAATCTGCATAATATAGTGAGGATAATTATAAATAAATGCAATGAAGATCAGCTATATAGAGAGACTTAATGACAGAAGTAGTACTACTTACAGACAGTAGCAGGTGATCGTTGTTTTATCGAGGGCCAATTGATTGAAAAATTGATAGAACTCCTCAAATGGAACAGGCAACAGGTCAATTCCAACGAGGTCATGCTCAGGTTTAACTCTCAAATACAAGTTATTCCTCCCCCCAGACTCTCTGCAGATTTTCATGTACCAATCATGCAATCTTCGCATATTCGTTGATAGAGATCTTTCATTTTTTACGAGAGGCTTTTTGTACTCGTATCTTTCTATCTGCACGTCCATGAAATCATAGTGTACATCGTCGGACGCGTAATCTGCAAGATTGGTATAACCGGGCACCATCCTCGGATCATTAGCGACCATGTCGCTAGACACCTTGAGCGGGGGGCACGATTGGTTCGCTTGTTCGCCGAGCTGGGCAATTTGTTTCCCAGCTCGCCCTTCTGCTAACCTCTGATCACTTTTATTACTTCCGGACCGCTTGGCATCTTGAAATGTCTTTTGAATAATGCGGTCATAGTTGCCCTTCGGCTTACTTTTCGCTGGTTGCTTCAGGGCAGCAAGAGTGCGCTTTGCTTTCACCGCATCTATCTTCTCCTCTGGAGGTGGATGTCTCTGTGCTTTCAACCCTTCAAAAAAGTCCTTCACTTCGCCTTCAGCGATCTTCGTGTTTTCCTCGTCGGACCTCTCGTACGGCAACTTCTCTAGAGGCGTGAGAGAAGGACCGAATCTGCATCGCCTCCCGCCTCTGGCTGTACTGGTAGACGTCGCCGGACCAGACGAAGCGGCTGTCTTTTTTACTTGCTTAGGCGCCGGAGCAGGAGCAGCCGGAGCGGCGGCAGGTCTCTTCCGCCCTTGCTGATTAGGCGAAGGAGGAGCTGGCTGTCTGCTCGGGCGCGCCAGCGGCGAAGGAGGCGGAGTGCCGCCACGCGCCGGCGGCGAAGGAGGCGGTGTGCCGCCACGCGCCGGAGAAGGAGCCGGAGTGCCCTGATGGTCACTCGCCGGAGAAGGAGCCGGAGTGCCCTGATGGTCACTCGCCGGAGGAGGAGGCGGTGGAGGAGGCGGAGTGCCCTGACTCGTCGGAGGAGGAGGAGGAGGCGGAGGCGTCCAGTTCAGAATGTTGATTAGGTCCTTCCGCCATAGGCATGGAGTCTTCAGTGAAGAACCCAGCCAAGTCTCCCCTTCACCGGTAGGGTGGTCAAGCTGGAGCTCCTCAAATCCCTCCGTTATTTCGTCGACCATCACCCTAGCATATCCTTCTGGAATCGGCCGGCAGTGAAAAGTGTCGTCTGGTCCAGAAGGATAAACAGATCCAGCAGCCGCCTTGACCTTCAGATTCATCCACTGTGCCATAAGGTGGCAATTTTGTGCCTGCGTGATAGCATCCACAGGATTCCTGGCAGTAGCCGTCAAGGCAAGCTCTGGCTGAAGCAGCTCGGTGGAAGCCACGCTGCTTCTCCGCTGAGATGGCGGGGTAGCTTCGGGGGAAGCTTCGGCAATTCTTTTCTCCCGATCTGCTTCCCGTTCCTCTATCGCTTGTATTCTGGCCCGCAGCGCCTGGATTTCGGTCATCTCCATTTTCTTCCTCCTGTCGTGGCATTTGTAGCCTCCTGCGTCCGGAAACCCAGCACGCCACGGAAGGGAGCCTGGCGTGCCTCGTGTCCGTCCAGGGTGCTCAGGATTCCCGAGGGCCATTGTCAGCTCGTCGTTCTCTCTGTCGGGGATGAACGTCCCTGCATGCGCTGCTTTGATATACTGCCGCATCTTCCTGAGTGGTGTTTCCAATTGCTTGTCCGTCCAAATGCACCACCCTGTTCCAGGGTCCAAGGTTCCGCCAGCCCCGAAGAACCAAGTCCGGCAACGTTCTGGCCAGTGCATTGTCTCTGGTTCGATCCCTTTCTGAAGCAGATCATTCTCAGCCTTGGCCCACTTAGGCCGGGCTACGAGGTAGCCGCCCGACCCCGTGCGATGGTGATGCATCTTCTTTGCAGCATTTATCCGGTTTGTCTCCGACATCTTCTGACTCTTTTCCGACTTCTTATGGGCCACAAATGCGGGCCAGTCATCTTTGATCTTCTCATATATGCCCACGAATTCTGGAGTCGTTTTCTCTCTGACAAACGTATTCAGTTTTTTCTTCCATGCCCTGAATTGGTCTGCCATCTTCGAAAGTGCATAAGACTTGATTAAGTCCTCTTTAACTGGCTTCGCCGGATCAACCTCTCGCGGTAGGACGAAGTTTGACTTCAGCTCAGTCCAAAGATCTTCTTTCTGCATATCTGTGACATAAGTCACCTGAGCGTCGTTTGCAGCCGGCTTTAACCATTGATGGATGCTGATCGGGATCTTGTCCCTAACCAGAACCCCGCACTGATTAACAAATGCGTTCTTTGTGCGGATGGGTGCAATCGGCTCGCCGGAGCGCGAGATTTCTGAGATCTCAAACTTTTCATCCGGACTCAACTTTTTCTTCGCTCCTCGTCTCTTTACCGAAGATTTGCTCGATCCGGAGGGCTAGAAAAGGAACAAAGACGAGAGTTAATGAATGAATCAATTAACTAGTCAGCACATGCTTAACTAACATATATACCTCCTGGCCGGACTCGGTTCGGTCACCGGAGCCAGCATCACGGTCTCCTTCTTGCACCGGCATTGGGTCACCGGAGCCGTCCTCACGGTCTACTTCTTCCATGTGCATTGGGTCACCGAATTCATCAATATCATAGCCTAGATCTTCCAGCCGCAGCTCTTGTTCGACCTGCTCATCGGTGTCGTTGAGATACGACCTGACGGCATTTTGTACGTCTGCGATTATGTCCATCAACATCGCTTCTTGTGCTAGGTCTCGGGTGTTGTCGTCCATTGTTTCTACAAATATTTACAACATGCCAATTATTATTCAAACATGACAGATGGATATATTAATGGCAAACGTAGAACTAGCTTCAACCCTCGACTGCTCGGCGATCCACAAACCCTAGACCCCCTCATGTCACATTTTGTCTAGCTATAGTGTCAAATGATTCAACAAAACCAATACTTCATCATTAGGCGAAAGTAACAGTAGCATGATGGTACGAAGCTCTCCAAAGTTGTTTTGGAACGAAGTCCCAGATAAGATAATCCGTAACAAAAGACGGATTATCCTATCAGGGACTCCGTTCCAGAACATCTTTGCATAACTTCGTACCAACATGCCCCGGTTACTTCTGGCAAATGATGAAGTCATGGAATTTTTCAATACTTTGACACTAGCTAGGCAACCTCTCTCGACCCCTCGACCCCCGACTGCTCGGCGATCCACAAACCCTAGACCCCCTCATGTCACATTTTGTCGAGTGTCAAAGGATTCAACAAAACCAATACTTCATCATTAGGCGAAAGTAACAGTAGCATGATGGTACGAAGCTCTCCAAAGTTGTTTTGGAACGAAGTCCCAGATAAGATAATCCGTAACAAAAGACGGATTATCCTATCAGGAACTCCGTTCCAAAACATCTTTGCACAACTTCGTACCAAAATGCCCCGGTTACTTCTGGCAAATGATGAAGTCATGGAATTTTTCAATACTTTGACACTAGCTAGGCAACCTCTCTCGACCCCTCGACCCCCGACTGCTCGGCGATCCACAAACCCTAGACCCCCTCATGTCACATTTTGTCTAGCTAGTGTCAAAGGATTCAACAGAACCAATACTTCATCATTAGGCGAAAGTAACAGTAGCATGATGGTACGAAGCTCTCCAAAGTTGTTTTGGAACGAAGTCCCAGATAAGATAATCCGTAACAAAAGACGGATTATCCTATCAGGAACTCCGTTCCAGAACATCTTTGCATAACTTCGTACCAACATGCCTCGGTTACTTCTGGCAAATGATGAAGTCATGGAATTTTTCAATACTTTGACACTACCTAGGCAACCTCTCTCGACCCCTCGACCCCCGACTGCTCGGCGATCCACAAACCCTAGACCCCCTCATGTCACATTTTGTCTAGCTAGTGTCAAAGGATTCAACAGAACCAATACTTCATCATTAGGCGAAAGTAACAGTAGCATGATGGTACGAAGCTCTCCAAAGTTGTTTTGGAACGAAGTCCCAGATAAGATAATCCGTAACAAAAGACGGATTATCCTATCAGGAACTCCGTTCCAGAACATCTTTGCATAACTTCGTACCAACATGCCCCGGTTACTTCTGGCAAATGATGAAGTCATGGAATTCTTCAATACTTTGACACAGGTAGGCAACCTCTCGACCCCCCCGACTTCTCGGCGATCCACAACCCTAGACCCCCTCATGTCACATTTTGTCTAGTGTCAAAGGATTCAACAAACCAATACTTCATCATTAGGCGAAAGTAACAGTAGCATGATGGTACGAAGCTCTCCAAAGTTGTTTTGGAACGGAGTCCCAGATAAGATAATCCGTAACAAAAGACGGATTATCCTATCAGGGACTTCGTTCCAGAACAACTTTGCATAACTTTGTACCAAAATGCCCCGGTTACTTCTGGCAAATGATGAAGTCATGGAATTCTTCAATACTTTGACACTAGCTAGGCAACCTCTCTCGACCCCTCGACCCCCGACTTCTCGGCGATCCACAACCCTAGTCCCCCTCATGTCACCTTTTGTCTAGTGTCAAATGATTCAACAAAACCAATACTTCATCATTAGGCGAAAGTAACAGTAGCATGATGGTACGAAGCTCTCCAAAGTTGTTTTGGAACGAAGTCCCTGATAAGATAATCCGTAACAAAAGACGGATTATCCTATCAGGAACTCCGTTCCAGAACATCTTTGCATAACTTCGTACCAACATGCCCCGGTTACTTCTGGCAAATGATGAAGTCATGGAATTCTTCAATACATTGACACTAGCTAGGCAACCTCTCGACCCCCCCGACTTCTCGGCGATCCACAACCCTAGACCCCCTCATGTCACATTTTGTCTCACTAGTAGATAAAGGGGATTTAGCCCCGGTTCATTTGGCCTTTTAGCCCCGGTTCTGGAACCGGGGCAACAGGGTCGGTACTAATGCTCTGACCCTTTAGTCCCGGTTCAATCCAGAACCGGGGCAAAAGGGTGTCCACGTGGCCTGTGCACCGAGTCCAGGCAGGAGGGGCTTTAGTCCCGGTTGGTGGTACCAACCGGGACCAAAAGGCATGCACGTGTCAGCATTTCTGTAGCTGTGGTTTTTGTTTTTTTTTTGAAAGGGGAGGGGGGTTTTAGGTTTTGGGGGTTAATTTAGGTGTTTGATATATTGTGTTAGCTAGCTAATTAATAGAGAGAAGTTGCTGATATATATGCATGGTGGATAATATTGATCGATTTAACTTACCTGGCTAGCATTTGAGTCATGTCCGCATACTCCTCGGGATCTTTACGTTTAGAGTCGAAGACAGTTACTATTCCCTTCTCAAGCTTAATCTCTAAGAGAATATAGTGGAAGCTGCGCACGAATGCATGAGATCATTACATCACTATAAACTTGACTGATATATATAAGGGAAACCAAATATGCACAAGACATTAACACTCACTTGAAGTTGTAAGGAAAGAGTATTATATCTTTGTTTTCATTTACCACCAACGATCGTAGCAAGTTGGTCTCGGTATCGCCGGGACGCAATTTAACCTCGGTTGCATCTATGAGGTATGTGTTAATAAACCCAATATCACCTACTTGTCTTTTCTTCAATTCGACGATCTTCAATCTGCATAATATAGTGAGGATAATTATAAATACATGCAATGAAGATCAGCTATATAGAGAGACTTAATGACAGAAGTAGTACTACTTACAGACAGTAGCAGGTGATCGTTGTTTTATCGAGGGCCAATTGATTGAAAAATTGATAGAACTCCTCAAATGGAACAGGCAACAGCTCAATTCCAACGAGGTCATGCTCCGGTTTAACTCTCAAATACAAGTTATTCATCCCCCCAGACTCTCTGCAGATTTTCATGTACCAATCATGCAATCTTCGCATATTTGTGGATAGAGATCTTTCATTTTTTACGAGAGGCTTTTTGTACTCGTATCTTTCTATCTGCACGTCCATGAAATCATAGTGTACATCGTCGGACGCGTAATCTGCAAGATTGGTATAACCGGGCACCATCCTCGGATCATTAGCGACCATGTCGCTAGACACCTTGAGCGGGGGGCACGATTGGTTCGCTTGTTCGCCGAGCTGGGCAATTTGTTTCCCAGCTCGCCCTTCTGCTAACCTCTGATCACTTTTTGTACTTCCGGACCGTTTGGCATCTTGAAATGTCTTTTGAATAATGCGGTCATAGTTGCCCTTCGGCTTAATTTTCGCTGGTTGCTTCAGGGCAGCAAGAGTGCGCTTTGCTTTCACCGCATCTATCTTCTCCTCCGGAGGTGGATGTCTCTGTGCTTTCAACCCTTCAAAAAAGTCCTTCACTTCGCCTTCAGCGATCTTCGTGTTTTCCTCGTCGGACCTCTCGTACGGTAACTTCTCTAGAGGCGTGAGAGAAGGACCGAATCTGCATCGCCTCCCGCCTCTGGCTGTACTGGTAGACGTCGCCGGACCAGACGAAGCGGCTGTCTTTTTTACTTGCTTAGGCGCCGGAGCAGGAGCAGCCGGAGCGGCGGCAGGTCTCTTCCGCCCTTGCTGATTAGGCGAAGGAGGAGCTGGCTGTCTGCTCGGGTGCGCCGGCGGCGAAGGAGGCGGAGTGCCGCCACGCGCCGGCGGCGAAGGAGGCGGTGTGCCGCCACGCGCCGGAGAAGGAGCCGGAGTGCCCTGATGGTCACTCGCCGGAGAAGGAGCCGGAGTGCCCTGATGGTCACTCGCCGGAGGAGGAGGCGGTGGAGGAGGCGGAGTGCCCTGACTCGTCGTCGGAGGAGGAGGAGGCGGAGGCGTCCAGTTCAGAATGTTGATTAGGTCCTTCCGCCATAGGCATGGAGTCTTCAGTGAAGAACCCAGCCGAGTCTCCCCTTCACCGGTAGGGTGGTCAAGCTGGAGCTCCTCAAATCCCTCCGTTATTTCGTCGACCATCACCCTAGCATATCCTTCTGGAATCGGCCGGCAGTGAAAAGTGTCGTCTGGTCCAGAAGGATAAACAGAGCCAGCAGCCGCCTTGACCTTCAGATTCATACACTGTGCCATAAGGTGGCAATTTTGTGCCTCCGTGATAGCATCCACAGGATTCCTGGCAGTAGCCGTCAAGGCAAGCTCTGGCTGAAGCAGCTCGGTGGAAGCCACGCTGCTTCTCCGCTGAGATGGCGGGGTAGCTTCGGGGGAAGCTTCGGCAATTCTTTCCCGATCTGCTTCCCGTTCCTCTATCGCTTGTACTCTGGCCCGCAGCGCCTGGATTTCGGTCATCTCCATTTTCTTCCTCCTGTCGTGGCATTTGTAGCCTCCTGCGTCCGGAAACCCAGCACGCCACGGAAGGGAGCCTGGCGTGCCTCGTGTCCGTCCAGGGTGCTCAGGATTCCCGAGGGCCATTGTCAGCTCGTCGTTCTCTCTGTCGGGGATGAACGTCCCTGCATGCGCTGCTTTGATATACTGCCGCATCTTCCTGAGTGGTGTTTCCAATTGCTTGTCCGTCCAAATGCACCACCCTGTTACAGGGTC
>LR738714.1:841047812-841086205 GCA_902687465.1 Secale cereale
GATGATGTATTACGGAACGAGTAAAGAGACTTGCCGGTAACGAGATTGAACTAGGTATTGAGATACCGACGATCGAATCTCGGGCAAGTAACATACCGATGACAAAGGGAACAACGTATGTTGTTATGCGGTTTGACCGATAAAGATCTTCGTAGAATATGTGGGAGCCAATATGAGCATCCGGGTTCCGCTATTGGTTATTGACCGGAGACGTGTCTCGGTCATGTCTACATAGTTCTCGAACCCGTAGGGTCCGCACGCTAAATGTTTCGATGACAGTTTTATTATGAATTTATGAGTTTTGATGTACCGAAGGAGTTCGGAGTCCCGGATGAGATCGGGGATATGACGAGGAGTCTCGAAATGGTCGAGACGTAAAAATCGATATATTGGACGACTATATTCCGACATCGGAAAGGTTCCGAGTGATTCGGGTATTTTCGGAGTACCGGGGAGTTACGGGAATAGAGGAGAGAGGCCAAAAGGAAGGAGGCGCGCGCCCCCCTTCTGGTCCGAATTGGACAAGGGGTGCAGCCCCCTTTTCCTTCTCCCTCTCCCCCTCTTTCCTTTTCTCCTACTCCGGAAAGGAAAGGGGAATCCTACTAGGACTTGGGAGTCCTAGTAGGACTCCCCACACTTGGCGCGCCCCCTATAGGGCCGGCCTCTCCCTCCCTCCTTTATATACGGGGGTAGGGGGGCACCTCTAGACACAACAATTGATCTCTTGATCTCTTAGCCGTGTGCGGTGCCCCCCTCCACTATGGTGCTCCTCGATAATATTGTAGCGGTGCTTAGGCGAAGCCCTGCGACGGTAGAACATCAAGATCGTCACCACGCCGTCGTGCTGACGGAACTCTCCCTCGACACTCAGCTGGATCGGAGCTCGAGGGACGTCATCGAGCTGAATGTGTGCTAGAACTCGGAGGTGCCGTAGTTTCGGTGCTTGATCGGTCGGGCCGTGAAGACGTACGACTACATCAACCACGTTGTTCTAATGCTTCCGCTTCCGGTCTATGAGGGTACGTAGACAAACTCTCCCCTCTCGTTGCTATGCATCTAGTAGATAGATCTTGCGTGATCGTAGGAAAATTTTAAAAACACTATGTTCCCCAACACAAAAATCATATAAAAGTGTATAATAAAGCCCATAAGACATCCTAGAAGGATAATATAATAGCATGGAACAATCAAAAATTATAGATACGTTGGAGACGTATCAGCGGTAGTACCACGAGTCTGTGCGGTAGTACCGCAGGTCGCGGGCTGATGAAGTGGGCCAACGGTTGGATTTCCCCCTCCTATAAAAGGGGGTCTTCTTCCCTGATACGTCCAAAACGTATCTATAATTTCTGCTTGCTCCATGCTACTTTTGGGTGATATTGCTATTGTAGGGTAACGCAGCAGAAAATAAAAATTTCCGACCTACGCACCAGCCCAGGACCACTATGAAGACTGCATACAAGGTTTTGATCATATTCGTTACCGACTCGTAGCGCAGCGGAAGTAGAGTCGATGACGATCGTCGGTGCAGACCCCCGCAGCTAGGATTTACAACCTCCCAACCGCGAGGATGTATACCCTCATCTGCTCCTCGAACAGCCCTCCGGGAGACGGTCGAACAGTCCCCCGGACGGTGTCGCGGACAGCCCTTCGGGAGGACCTTCGAAACTCGAACGGTTACTCGGACAGCCCTCCGGGAGGACTCACAGAACTCGGACCGTCACTTGGACAGCCCTTCGGGAGGCACTCATGAACAGCCCCTCAGGGCACTAAGATCGAAACTACGACCTCTCTACAGAGTTGCACACATACGGTGTCATCTATCCGGCAGGGCTTCGCCGTCCAGAACTAGTTCCCACCGAAACCCAGACAGCCTTTCGGCTCTACGAAACTATTTCGTGGGAGGGAGAGAGAAGCCAGATCATTGCAATGGCATGTATGTGAGCAAGGGATGAAGAGATGGCAGCCCCCATCTCCTCCTTTTATAGGAAACCCAAGGGGTAGGGTGGTTTTACTAGAAAACCCAAAAAGCACATGGATGAAGTCCTTCCACAAGGACCCATGTGTGAAACCAAGACACAAGAGGGGGCTCCAAGGAGGAGTCCCCCATGTGGCTGGCCACACCAAGGAGGGGCCCCCCCAAGGGAGCCTCATCCATCCATGTCACACCCCCAAGATCTTTTAAGCAAAAGCCTAAAAGAATGGCTTTCCAAAAAGCAACCATAAAGCTGATTTTCACTATTCACGACGACATATTTCAGCGTCTGATCGAACTGAAAAAATTCATGTGGGCTTAGAACATTTCCAGTACCCACCATAATTATTTTCAACGCGTTCTGGAACAATTCCAGTTTAGTGATTTTCATCTGCGAAAAGCATCTGAAGCGGTTCCGGCAGCTCCAGAACATTTCCGGTTTTCATCTCCGAAAATTCCAGAAAGTTTCCAGAACGATTCTGGCATCCTCCAAGAATTATCGGGCATGTGCCAAAACCAATTTGACTTTATGGTATCCTCTGAAACAACTTTTCAGTTTCACCGGAACTCATCCGGTGACCTCTCTCGTCAGAACTTTCCTGACGTTTCCGAAAAACTTTTTCCGGAAACTTTCTCTCAGACTCCCTGTCTAGTATTCAGCAGATAGATGACCCTTAAGCGTGTGACCCTATAGGTTCGGTGAAGTATAGACATGACACGGAACCTCTTCCGATCAATGATCAACATGGGAGCCGTGGACACCCATATTGACCCCCTATACCCACACGAATGAATATTCGAGTGAACCTCCAGTTGCCGTGAGCTATTCCTTTTGCTTCATGATATGTCACAAACACCCGAGGTGAGATTTATTGCATCCTCGTGGGCAAACACTTTGTCCACTATGCAAGTTACCTCGTTACCGGTTTTGTTCTCTTTTCTCGTTTTCGTGTTCCGGCATCCCAGTGATCAAATCACCCTGTGTCTGGCCAGACGATGATGGATACCGTTACACCGAGAGGGCCCGAGTATATCTCTCCATCGTCGGAGGAGCAAATCCCAATCTTGAGCTATCTCGTTACTTGCCATACTTTTCCATGAACCCGTAAGCCGCCGTAATAGCCACCCATTTACGGATGACGTTTAACAAACCCCAAAGTTCATGAAGCAAGCATGAAGAAACTCGATACTCTCATGGTCTAAGGAATTATGCAAACATTAACTTCCTGTGTTATTAACCATAAACTTGTGATGAATGTATCTCATAGCATAACATCAATTCGGGTCGATTCAACACAAATGTTCCTATAACATTGTGCCCTCAAAGTTGCTGGCATAGACATGCCCATGATCAGGAAAACAGAACCATCATGCAACACTTGAGCTAGTCTTAGAGGCCAGACTAGGAATACATTTTATCGTTTATTATTCCACACGTGCATATGAGTCTTCCTCCGAGCCTCGTTTTATTTGCAGACTCGAGAACCATAGCAGTTATAGCATGGAACATAAACCTAATTATGAACAGTGAGATAAATAATAGAATTTATTATTGCCTCTAGGGCATATCTCCTACAGACTCCCACTTGCACTAGAGTCAATAATCTAGTCAATGCTAATGCACTTTACACCTATGACACATTGGTGTAAATATGCTTCGCTTGTGGTATAGCCTGATGTCCAACGGATCTGACGACTTCAGCTCCGTGTGTATCTTTGCATATCGTTCGCGTTTTCACGCCTTCACAAAATTCATATTTTGTGTGGATTTCGCTTTGTATGTATGCGAATCACAGGTCGAACCTGGATTCCTCAGACTGAGTTATGGAGCAACTACCTCAGTAGTGTCCCATTGACAAAAGCCATCTTGGAACCATACTAAGTTCATGAATGAACTATATGATTCAACATCTTCTTTGTCGCTTCAAAAGCGGCAACATACATCGCCTTTGTTATAGAATTCGCCACAGTAACTTGTTTGGAACATTTTCCAACTAACTGTGCCACCACAATGTGTGTTACACAAAACCCTTAATTTAAATCGAAAATCGCACGGGGAAAAGATGAAGACTGTATCGATGTAACATTTTACAACGAACTCTTCATGATCTCCGCTTGCGAGAAACCATGTCATCAGTACTTACTCTAGTACTCAAAAACATCTTTCACTGTTGTCCCATGATCAGTACTTTGATCACTTAGGTATCCATACTCTCAACACCTTTGGAGTATCGGACATATCTGGTTGTTTTACATACCATGGAATACATGATTAATCCAAACACGAAGGTGTGTGGAATCTCCATCATGTATTTTGCTCATCGGTGTTTTTGGGACACCGAGTCTTGCGAAAACTCTTTCCATGTGACTTCGGCAAGAATCACTCCTTGGCGTTTTATATGCTAAAAGGTTTTAGCATCTTGTCAATATGTATTCATTGCTTAGCCCCATTAGGTAAATCTATCTCCATAGATCATCATGCCTAATATCAAGGCTATTTAGCCTAAGCACTTCATCGAAAAACTATTTTCAAATGAAGTCCTTAATTCGTGTCAAGAAATTTATTTCCAATTACCAATGTGTCAAGCACACAAGGTTTTTAGAAATATTAATATGCTCCCACTTACTTTCTTGAATTACAAGCATCTTCGTTACCCATTTATGAAGTCAAAACCCCTTTTGACCATTTCATCAAAACACGAAGATTCCAACTCCTTTTTGCTCTCTTCTGCCCATCGCTGGAACTCTGAAGTTTGCACACTTACTAGCATCCTTTGGATCGACAAATTACTTTGACTGTATCACATACAAGTCCTAGGTTTCATTTCCATCAGATGGAAATCCTTTTGTCATCCATGTTTCATATCTCAAGATTGAAATATTTATTAATTGCTAGTTCAACCCGAACCGACTTTAAGCCTCGCTACGGTGAGACAATCTCATCGTAGTCAACTCCTTGAACTTGTTTATTGCAACAAGTCGAGCTTTATGGATAAACCATTTTATCCGTATCAGTTTTAAGTTCCATAAATATTCGTCAGACTCTAAGTCTTCCGAAAGGTGTATCAAGGTTTTAATCTTGAATCACTTATATGGAAACTAACTCGGGTTGTATTGGCATTCAGCCAATTCCGGAGTCAGGGCCCATCAACGCTTCCTTGTGTATCGTAGGTATATTGTTGTCTAACAACAATATCTCGTCTGCGCACCTGAGAGGTTTGCACGAGCCTTGCCTACGTGGTTCAGCTGCAAGTTCGACCAAAGTCCATACATTTTATTGTAGAGACTTCCGTATCAGTCGCAGTAGGAAACTCTGGAATTACTTCCAAGGTTCCTTTCCTTTGACCTGATGACGAAGATACTGTTATCTCGTCGAGTTTGCACTATTCTCCCACTCACCTTTTTGAAAGAACCATTCTCTTTAAAAGCATACCGTTTCATGGCAAAACTATTTGCCTCGGTATAGTGAGGGAGGAATACCCAATTCCTTGGGATAACCTATAAAGTAGCACTTGTCTGATTTGGAATAGGTTTGTAACCTTTTACACAAGCCCCATATTCCAAATGTTAAGAAAAGATATAACATGGTTGGGCGTACCATACCATGGCTTTATTTCAACAGACCCGATGGAGCTCTTTTTAGTGTAAAAGCCGCAGTCTCTAAAGCATCACTTAAAAAGGGATAATGGCAATTTTATTTATGTCATCTTTGATCTTACCATGTCATAAATGGTTCGATTACATCTTCACAGACTTTCCACTTTGCAGTGGTTCTCCGGGAAGTGCAAGTTATGAAACCCCTTTCACAACTCATCAGACATTCGCTAAACTTGTAACTCAAATATTCCTTTCTGCAATCGAATTGTAGAAACATAATTTTTCTTGTTACAATAACTTCTACTTCATTTTTGAAAACCTTTCGAATGATTTCAAAAGATCCAGACATACGTCTCATCAAGTAAATATCCATATGTCTACTTGAGTCATTTTTGAAGATAGATAAATCCACTACTAACAACATTTATCGGACTACACACATCAAATGTATGATCACCAATAAGTTTGTTACTCGTTCCTTATGGCCTGTGAACGGTATTTCAGTCACTTCACTTTTCGGAGGAAAGTTGCAAGTGTCAGATGATTCAAAATCAAACGACTTCAAAATCCATCATAATGGAATTTTCCATGCGGGTTTCTCCAATGTGACCAAATGTAGTGCCACACTTGTGTGGTATTCTTTTAGTCTTGCGACATTTAGCGTCAGTGTTATGGATGTATCATATTACCATCAATATTCATAACATACATCCCATCTTGGATGGAAGCATGGCCCTTCATGTTATTCATAACACTAAACAACAATTGTTGTTCTTATGAACAACTCCTTTGCAACAAACATTGTGCAATGGGCTAGAGTGTATGAAACTCTAAAATGAATTGTGAAAGTAAACACAGAGGTAATATATTATTATCAACATTCATAACATACATCTCATTCATAATGAAAGTATGGCCCTTATGTTGTTCATAACACCGAACATCAGAAGTTCTCTTATGAACAACCTTCTTGCAAGATACCTTATGCAATGGGCTAGAGTGTGTAAAACTCTAAATGAATTATGAAAATTAATACAGACGGTAATACGCCGATGGAAGGTATAGTAACATTTACTATGTTCCCTGTGTATACCTAAACCTCATTCCTGGCTAGTCTCTTAGGCCATAGTAGTTCTTACATCGAGTTGCATCAGAATGCAATCGAGCGGGTATCTTTGTGATTAACTCACAATACCCAAGAATTAGTGATTAACAGTTTAATCATAATTCCCAAGAACTATATCTTTGACCAGCCATCTATACATCAAAAACTTGTATGACATTCATACATGAGCTGGATATTCCAGTCGTCTTTCTATTTGCCTTTATACTTCTAACAGTTTAACTTTTAGTATTTCTCCTACTTCCAGAAAAAACATCCAACTTCATCATATGAAAGGCTTTCTTCTGGATCCCTCTCTTATCAGTCTAATGCATAGTAAACTCCTTTACTAATAGTTTGCAAACAAACACTGCTTTGGATATCTCATATCTTTCAGCCTTTGTCTGTCTCTGAAAATGATTTTCAGATTCCATGAATATCACATAACTATCCAAACTTTCGAAGTTCGGGTCTCATGGAAGCAAACATATTGCACTTGACTAAAAACAGAATTCTAGCTTTTGGATCGAAGGACGAGAGTCACATCATCCATAGCATTAGCGGGAGAATACCGAAAGTATGCGATAGGACAAAGTCCTTCTCGGCACTCTTGAGGACAATCCTCACATTACGTTACCAACCGTAAAGTTTTAACCAGATATTTAACAGCTATTCAATTTTAATAGGGAAGGTGGAAATGCGAGCCATTATTCTACAACTATTATGCAAAAAACACTTAGACAGTGTTCAAAATTAATTGCACTGAGAATTAAACAAGTTAATTCAACAGTGCGCTCCCACTCAAATCAATATCTCTCATAATTGATTGTGAGCGATTCAAGATCCATGTTTTGATTATTCGTCATTGATGTTAGTCACCACTGATGACGAAAATCTCAACCGGTAGGCCAACCTGCCAATCACATCTCTATATGACTCTTGTTCATCTTTCGATGCGGGTGTTCCGAGCTCAGGACGATCCTGCCATGAACGTCAAGACAACCAAGTGATCTTGCTGCGAGGTCTGACCTCACCCGCCTCACACTTCTCAATTCGTTCGTACCCATGTTAGTCATGGCGCACCCCGAAAAGATAGGTGCCGTGACGGTGCTACACTTGGGAGAACACTAACTACTTGATATTTTTGTGAGAGATCACCCTAATAAAAACGACTACCGCGCAATCAAGAAGGGTGCATCATAAGGGATAAACATCTCAGGCAATTCATAATTAGCATGATATGGTATAGCCCTTTCTGACGGAGAAGTCTTGTATTTCTTCGTCTTCGGCACTCGCGTCGGTGTTCACCTTCGCGAAGATTGCCACCACCTTGTCGATGCACCAGATAATATTGCTATCTCTATAGCTAATAAAATAAGTGCATTACATAAGGCTGACACGCAGGTCATTAAAGTGCAATCATATGGCTCCAGCCATCATGCCGAATCATGACACGCAGGTCATGTTTAATCAATTTACATCATATAGCCATCTCATACATAATCAAATTATTATGAGCACTGCTATACCACATCATATGCACATGCAAACCCTCCTGCAAAACCAAGTTAGACGTCTCTAATCGGTTCATGCAAAAGTTTATCTTACGTGGCTTCTAAGGTTTCGAAACAAACCGAAGCTACCAACGTCCATCATCAAGTTTGATTATCCAAGTCGCTAGATTAACTTTCCAGGGTGTATGAAACACGAGATAATAAAATCTCGAGCCCCATACTAAACTTCGTCATACGCATGACCCCCGTGCAGATCATATCTGCATTGCCCTTTCGTCTGCGAAACATCCATCTTTCTTTGACTAAAGTGGAACCCAAAGAACTGTTAGCACTTCGTTGATCTGTCAATCAGCATACTCAGGAGCAGCATGAAAGGATCGCGGATTGCTAGAACTTTGTCAGATTCCACAATGCTGTCAAGATCAGGACTACGCAAATTTAAGGGAAGCAACAAGAACACCGGGTAACAGATTTCATCTGCTACCCGCACAAATAATTTTTAGTAATAGATCTTATCTACTACCTAATTTTATTGTGCAACACCCATACATCTCCATGTATTCTAGATCGCAACCTGCATCTACGCATAGCACGGCTCTTGATGCCACTGTAGGGTAACGCAGCAGAAAATAAAAATTTCCGACCTACGCACCAGCCCAGGACCACTATGAAGACTGCATACAAGGTTTTGATCATATTCGTTACCGACTCGTAGCGCAGCGGAAGTAGAGTCGATGACGATCGTCGGTGCAGACCCCCGCAGCTAGGATTTACAACCTCTCAACCGCGAGGATGTATACCCTCATCTGCTCCTCGGACAGCCCTCCGGGAGACGGTCGAACAGTCCCCCGGACGGTGTCGCGGACAGCCCTTCGGGAGGACCTTCGAAACTCGAACGGTTACTCGGACAGCCCTCCGGGAGGACTCACAGAACTCGGACCGTCACTTGGACAGCCCTTCGGGAGGCACTCATGAACAGCCCCTCAAGGCACTAAGATCGAAACTACGACCTCTCTACAGAGTTGCACACATACGGTGTCATCTATCCGGCAGGGCTTCGCCGTCCAGAACTAGTTCCCACCGAAACCCAGACAGCCTTTCGGCTCTACGAAACTATTTCGTGGGAGGGAGAGAGAAGCCAGATCATTGCAATGGCATGTATGTGAGCAAGGGATGAAGAGATGGCAGCCCCCATCTCCTCCTTTTATAGGAAACCCAAGGGGTAGGGTGGTTTTACTAGAAAACCCAAAAAGCACATGGATGAAGTCCTTCCACAAGGACCCATGTGTGAAACCAAGACACAAGAGGGGGCTCCAAGGAGGAGTCCCCCATGTGGCTGGCCACACCAAGGAGGGGCCCCCCCAAGGGAGCCTCATCCATCCATGTCACACCCCCAAGATCTTTTAAGCAAAAGCCTAAAAGAATGGCTTTCCAAAAAGCAACCATAAAGCTGATTTTCACTATTCACGACGACATATTTCAGCGTCTGATCGAACTGAAAAAATTCATGTGGGCTTAGAACATTTCCAGTACCCACCATAATTATTTTCAACGCGTTCTGGAACAATTCCAGTTTAGTGATTTTCATCTGCGAAAAGCATCTGAAGCGGTTCCGGCAGCTCCAGAACATTTCCGGTTTTCATCTCCGAAAATTCCAGAAAGTTTCCAGAACGATTCTGGCATCCTCCAAGAATTATCGGGCATGTGCCAAAACCAATTTGACTTTATGGTATCCTCTTAAACAACTTTTCAGTTTCACCGGAACTCATCCGGTGACCTCTCTCGTCAGAACTTTCCTGACGTTTCCGAAAAACTTTTTCCGGAAACTTTCTCTCAGACTCCCTGTCTAGTATTCAGCAGATAGATGACCCTTAAGCGTGTGACCCTATAGGTTCGGTGAAGTATAGACATGACACGGAACCTCTTCCGATCAATGATCAACATCGGAGTCGTGGACACCCATATTGACCCCCTATACCCACACGAATGAATATTCGAGTGAACCTCCAGTTGCCGTGAGCTATTCCTTTTGCTTCATGATATGTCACAAACACCCGAGGTGAGATTTATTGCATCCTCGTGGGCAAACACTTTGTCCACTATGCAAGTTACCTCGTTACCGGTTTTGTTCTCTTTTCTCGTTTTCGTGTTCCGGCATCCCAGTGATCAAATCACCCTGTGTCTGGCCAGACGATGATGGATACCGTTACACCGAGAGGGCCCGAGTATATCTCTCCATCGTCGGAGGAGCAAATCCCAATCTTGAGCTATCTCGTTACTTGCCATACTTTTCCATGAACCCGTAAGCCGCCGTAATAGCCACCCATTTACGGATGACGTTTAACAAACCCCAAAGTTCATGAAGCAAGCATGAAGAAACTCGATACTCTCATGGTCTAAGGAATTATGCAAACATTAACTTCATGTGTTATTAACCATAAACTTGTGACGAATGTATCTCATAGCATAACATCAATTCGGTTCGATTCAACACAAATGTTCCTATAACATTGTGCCCTCAAAGTTGCTGGCATAGACATGCCCATGATCAGGAAAACAGAACCATCATGCAACACTTGAGCTAGTCTTAGAGGCCAGACTAGGAATACATTTTATCGTTTATTATTCCACACGTGCATATGAGTCTTCCTCCGAGCCTCGTTTTATTTGCAGACTCGAGAACCATAGTAGTTATAGCATGGAACATAAACCTAATTATGAACAGTGAGATAAATAATAGAATTTATTATTGCCTCTAGGGCATATCTCCTACAGCTATGATATTCATGCACTTCCATACACTTTTGATCATATTTGGACTAACTTACTAATCCAGTGCACCCCAGTGCCAGTTTCTATTTTCGGCTGTTTTTGTATTTCAGGTTTTCACGTTTCGAGAACTGCCCAGAAAAATCCAGAAAAATTATATAAAAAATCAGCGATCCGGAAACAACACTGCGTCCGAAGGGCAGCCTGGGGGGGCACCAGGGCTCCAGGCGCCCTGGCGGCGCGCCCCTCCCTGGGCCGCGTCGGGGGGGCGCCTGGGCCCCCCGAAGCCCGTCCGGTGCCCCCCTTTGGCATATATTTAGAGGGACCTCCGAAACCCTCAGAAGAGGAACTCTTTTCGCGATCCCATCTCTGTTCCGCCGCCGCCGCCACTTCCAAGATCAGGAGCACCAGGAGAACTCTTCCCGGCACCCTGCCGGAGGGGAGGATCACCACCGGGAGCTTCTCCACCACCATGGACGCCTCCCGAATGACTCGTGAGTAGTCTCCCTTGGACCATGAGTCCATGACCAGTAGCTATGTGATGTTCTCCTCCCGTTCTTGTGCTTCACTAATTAGTCCTCGTGAGCTGCCCTACATGATCGAGGCACCTATGTAATCCTTATGCTGTTGCTATGTTGAGTTTGCTGGGATCCGATGGATTATGAGATTATGTTCAGATTGATCTTTAGTAATATATTTGATTCACCTCTTTTATATTTTAGTTCATAAGTAATTCTTGCATGTTCTCCGTTGTTACTTATTGCTTTGGCCGAGTAGTAGGTAGTGACTCCAAGAGGGAACGTTATGCTCGATTGTGGGTTCATGCCCCTCGATGACTAGCTTGAGTGACAGAAACGTGAGTCTAGGGGATGTGCTATTGCCACAAGGGGGAAAACAACGGTGCTTGTGCCCGCGGGTGCAAGGATTGTTTACTTTACGCAAAGTTCTTTTAATGCAGTTGTCTGTTGCATTGAGTTTACACTATGGGTGGGACTCGCAACTTAATACCAGCGAGATGTTCTGGATAGATATCTCAAGGTGGATGATTAGTAGTAGATATTGATGGATTTCGGTCTACTTACTTTGGCGTACCGCCCATGCTTTGAACCTCAACCTTTCTTGCAATGTAGTCAGCATTGGTTTGCGTTCGTGGTCCTGTCAATTGCCCAGCTGTAATTTGTTTACCTCACATAGCTGTTTTATCGTCTTTTGGGAGAGAGACATCACTAGTGAACATCATGAGACTCCGGTCCATATTACCATCATTGATCACATCCACTATTTATTTCCCGTTATTATTTACTATTGCAAAAACTATCTATCACTACTATCATTGCTTTTAACCCTTTGTGAACTATAAGGCCGGAGAGATTGACAACCTCTCTGTACTCGTTGGGAGCAAAGTTATTTGTATCTGTGTGCAGGTCCACGTTGGTTGCTACTAATCTGGCGCCGTAGCAATTGACACCTACTTGTTGAACCTAGGAGTCTCTGGGGAATCGATCCTTGGCATCTTTGCTAGGGGAAAACACTTCTACTTACTGCATCTTACACCTTCCACTTGGGGTAACCAACGAGGGGTTCGAGGCCCATCAAGGAGTATTTTCTGGCGCCGTTGCCGGGGACTCCACTCTTCAGGATAGGGGAGTTGCATACTATCTTTTACCTTTGGTTTTTAGTCTTGTTAGTTTACCTTTCATTTTTGCTTTAGTTCCTTTTTATCGAAAATCACAAAAATAGTTATCTTGCTTGCTTGCTACTATGGGTTCCACCGAGAACACCAAGTTGTGTGACTTCACTAGTCACAACAACGATGACTTTATCAGCACACCTATCACTACACCTGCCACTTCAGCACCTTCATATGAAATTAAACCTGCTTTACTGAACTTAGTTATGAAAGAACAATTCTCCGGTGCTAGAGATGATGCTGCTTTACACTTGAACAACTTTGTTGAACTTTGTGATATGCAAAAGTACCAAGAAATAGATGGTAATATTGTTAAGCTTAAGCTTTTTCCTTTCTCTTTGAGAGGAGGAGCTAAAATTTGGTTTCAGTCTTTGCCTAGAAATAGCATAGATTCTTGGGACAAGTGCAAAGATGCTTTTATTGGAAAATACTATCCACCTGCTAAAACTATCCAACTTAGAAGTAACATCATGAATTTTAAATAATTGGATAATGAACACGTTGCCCAAGCTTGGGAACGTATGAAGTCTCTTATCAAGAACTGCCCTACTCACGGTTTGACTACTTGGATGGTTATCCAAACTTTTTATGCAGGCTTGAACTTTACCTCGCGGAACTTGTTAGACTCGGCCGCGGGAGGAACTTTTATGTCAACTACACTTGGTGCTGCCACAAAGCTTCTCGATGAGATGATGACCAACTATTCCCAATGGCACACCGAACGCGCTCCAACAGGTAGGAAGGTAAACTCTGTCAAGGAGATTTCCTCCCTCAATGAAAAAGTTGACTTGATCATGTCTCTACTTTCGAAGCAATCTACTGTTGATCCTCGTAATGTTCCTTTAAATTCTTTGATTGCTCAAGAACAAGTAGATGTTAACTTTATCTCTAGAAACAATTTTAACAACAATGCTTATAGGAGTAATTTTGGTAACAATCCTAGACCGTTCCCCTCTAACTCTTATGGGAACAACAATGCTTATCCTATCACCAAGAACTCCACTACTGAACTAGAGACTATGCTTAGAGATTTCATCACTACCCAAAAAGCCTTTAATAATAATGTAGAAGAGAAACTACATAAACTAGATGATCTTTCTTTTAAGGTAGACCACTTAGCCAATGAGGTAAAATTGCTAAAAATTGAAACTTCACCTCTTAAGGAGAGGGAAGTCATCCCTATTAATGCTACTCAAGTACAAATTAATGAAAACATTAGGATGATGGCTAAGCTTAAAGAAAGATGGGCTAGAGAAAGGTAGGAAGAGGAAAGAATTAAGAGCCTTCCTACCCACCACACTGTTGCTACTATCCAAGTTATTGAGGATGTTCACACTCTTAGCACCCAATGTACTCCTGGTCCCAATGGACCTATTAATGGTGATGCTATGACTATAGAAGCTACCAAACAAGTGAACCTTAAGGACACCACTACTACTTTACTTGATGCTCGTGACCTTGATTTTGATAATTGCACTCTTACCGAAGTTATTGATTTCCTTCACAAGATGTCTAGAGATCCCCGCACTAGCACGTCTAACCTTGCCTTCACAGAGCATATCACTAATGCTCTCATCAAAGCTAGGGAGGAGAAACTTAGAGCAGAAGCCTCCATACCTAGAAAGCTAGAAGATGGTTGGGATCCTATGATAAAAATTTATTTGAATGACTTCTCTTGTTATGCATTATGTGATGTTGGTGCTAGTACCTCTGTTATGCCCAAAAGGATATATGATATGCTCAAATTGAAACCTTATGATTCTTGTTCTTTTGGTGTTCGTCTCGTTGATTCTTCCATAAAGAAACCTTTGGGGAGGATCGATGATGTTCTTATTGTTGTCAATGATAATTATGTGCCCGTTGATTTCACTATTATGGATGTTGAATGTGATCCTTCTTGTCCAATTATTTTGGGACGTCCCTTTTTGCGCACCGTTGGTGCTGTCATTGACATGAAAGAGGGTAATATAAAATTTCAGTTTCCTCTCAAGAAAGGGATAGAACACTTCCCTCGTAAGAAGGTCAAGTTACCTTTTGAGTCCGTTGTACGGGCTAGCTATTCTTTTACTCTTGATAAAACTTGATCTATGCATTATGCCTAGCTTAAAGGCATAAAAGAAAGCGCTTTTGGGAGGCAGCCCACATGAATAAATTTTTTGCTTTTGTTGTGTATTGATGTTGTTTACTGCTGTAGCATCATCATTGTATCTTTGCTTTTCATATTTGTGCCAAGTATAGCCTCCGATTGCTAGAAAGTTCAAAAGTTGTGAGGTGCTGTCCAGGAAACAGATTCTGTCCTCGGATAGAAAAATTCGTATAAAATCACCAGATCATCTTTTTGGTCTGAATTTTTTTCGATAGCGTTCTCTATATAATTTTCTTTCGTGCGTCAGTTCTGAGTTTTTTGATTTGAGTTGCAGAAGTACCCCGAACAGACCAATTACTGCCTGCTGTTCTGTTTTTCACAGATTCTGTCCTGTTTTGCCTTACCTTCACTTTGCAAATTAAGAACTTTCTTTTTCTTTGCGAAAACCTTTTGGCAATCTTGAGAAACAGTAGAACTTCAAGAATATCCTTATTTCCAGCAAGGTATAATTATTTTATTAAGGGTACTAACCTCGCTAATCAGATTATGATGAGTTGTGTATGAAGGGAGTTTTCAAGTGTGCGAGGGAAGATGATAAAAAGATTCAGGAGTGTCAAGCGCTCAAGCTTGGGGATGCCCCCGTGCACCCCCAAGAAATATTCAAGGAGACTCAAGCGTCTAAGCTTGGGGATGCCCCCGTGCATCCCCTTCTCCATCAACACTATCAGTTCGTCTTTCGTTTCGCTATATTTTTATCACTTCATGTGTTATGTGCTATGCTTGGAGCGTCTTGCTTTTGGTTTTCTTTTTAGTTTTTCATAACGAGTCGGAACTCAGCATTCCTTTATGTGGGAGAGAAACACGCTCCACTTCTACCTAGAACATAACATAGAATTTTCATGTCTATCTATGTTGTGTGTGTTCTTTGTCTTTTAATAGCTACTATCATACTCTGCTCTTAGTATTCATGCTTATCTTTTCAAGAGCTTTTATTTAGTTGGTTGCTCGAACTCTCTTTAATTACCATGCTCACCTTATTAAGAGAGTTTGCTTCCGTTGCATTGGTTAATGTGTCTATGATAAAGATGCTACTTGCATGATGGTGCTTAGTAGTTCAGGTTTTCTTTTGGTTAATCTCAAATAGCTGGGGGGTTCCCAATGTGTTATTGGAGTGCCAACTTGGTTTGTTTGCCTATGATGTGGTATGGTTTAGTAATATCTAATATCTTCCTTCAAGAATTTATTTTGATTGACTTGGCGTATGCTCACGCATATTTAAGACTGTAAATAAAGTTTGTCAAGCCTTGATGATCTTTTATTTCTGAGTAGCGATATAACTACCATGCTTGATTCAATATTGCTTTGTCGCTCTGCATGATTATGATCGTCATTGCTCTCTTAGTTGGTCGCTCCTAGTCTTTTGCTAACCTCCACCTGTACTAAGCAAACTAACCATGCAATACATAGCTCATGGGAAAGTAGCCTAAAAACTATTGTGGTAAAGAATATGTTGCTTATGTATCTTATTTCTTATAAGTTTCTTGCTGAGCGGTAACCATGTTTCTGGGGACGCCATCAACTGTCACACTTTTGTTGAATATCATGTGAGTTGCTATGCATGTTCGTCTTGTCTGAAGTAAGGGTGATCTACCGTGGGTTGAATAACTATGCATATTGTTAGAGAAGAACATTGGGCCGCCAATTGATACGTCTCAAACGTATCTACTTTTCCAAACACTTTTGATATTGTTTTGACCTCATTCTTGCATGATTTGGACTAAACTAACCCGGACTGACGCTGTTTTCAGCAGAGCTGCCTGTATGTTTTATTTGTGTGCAGGAAAATGGATTTTTAACCATCTCAGAAAAATCCACGAAAAATCACGAAAAATCCACACACCCGAAGAAACAACATACCAGAAGTGGGGCCAGAGGGGGGCCAGGGGGTGCCCAGGCGCCCTGTGGGCGCGCCCCCCCTGGGCCGCGCCGGGGGGGGGGCGCCTGGGTGGGGCCCACGCCCCCTGGTGCCCTACTTTAGCCCGTATTTTTCCTCCGAGGCAGAAACCCGAGATCGGGAGTCCTTTCGCTGTTTCTCGTCGCGGAGCCGCCACCACCCTCTGTTCTTCTTCGGGAGGGCTAATCTGGAGGCTGATTTGGCCTCCGGAGAGGGGAGATCGTCGCCATCGTCATCATCATCACCACTTCATCATCCCTCCATGACTTTGAAGGAAATATGCCCTAGAGGCAATAATAAAGATGATTATTTGTATTTCCTTATATCATGATAAATGTCTTTTATTCATGCTAGAATTGTATTAACCGGAAACTTAGTACATGTGTGAATACATAGACAAAACAGTATGTCCCTAGTATGCCTCTACTAGACTAGCTCATTGATCAAAGATGGTTATGTTTCCTAGCCATAGACATGAGTTGTCATTTGATCAACGGGATCACATCATTAGGAGAATGATGTGATGGACAAGATCCATCCGTTAGCATAGCACTATGATCGTTTAGTTTTACTGCTATTGCTTTCTTCATGACTTATACATGTTCCTATGACTATGAGATTATGCAACTCCCGAATACCGTAGGAACACCTTGTGTGCTATCAAACGTCACAACGTAACTGGGTGATCATAAAGATGCTCTACAGGTGTCTCCGAAAGTATTCGTGGTGTT
Source organism: Secale cereale (assembly GCA_902687465.1). Taxonomy (NCBI): domain Eukaryota; kingdom Viridiplantae; phylum Streptophyta; class Magnoliopsida; order Poales; family Poaceae; genus Secale; species Secale cereale. The sequence goes on from LR738714.1 coordinate 841,065,231, forward strand.
GGCATAGATCAAGATTAGGATTTGTCACTCCGAGTGTCGCAGAGGTATCTCTGGGCCCTCTCGGTAACACACATCATAATAAGCCTTGCAAGCAAAAGACTAATGAGTTAGTCACGAGATAATGTGTTACGGAACGAGTAAAGAGACTTGCCGGTAACGAGATTGAACTAGGTATAGAGATACCGACGATCGAATCTCGGGCAAGTAACATACCGATGACAAAAGGAACAACGTATGTTGTTATGCGGTTTGACCGATAAAGATCTTCGTAGAATATGTAGGAACCAATATGAGCATCCAGGTTCCGCTATTGGTTATTGACCGGAGATGAGTCTCGGTCATGTCTACATAGTTCTCGAACCCGTAGGGTCCGCACGCTTAACGTTTGATGACGATCGGTATTATGAGTTTATGAGTTTTGATGTACCGAAGGAGTTCGGAGTCCCGGATGAGATCGAGGACATGACCAGGAGTCTCGAAATGGTCGAGACGTAAAGATCGATATATTGGACGACTATATTCGGACATCGGAAAGGTTCCGAGTGATTCGGGTATTTTTCGGAGTATATGGGCCTTATTGGGCCATAGGGGAATAGAGGAGAAAGGCTAAAAGGAAGGAGGCGCGTGCCCCCCCTCTGGTCCGAATTGGACAAGGGGTGCAGCCCCCTTTTCCTTCCCCCTCTCCACCTCTTTCCTTCTCTCCTACTCCGGAAAGGAAAGGGGAATCCTACTAGGACTTGGGAGTCCTAGTAGGACTCCCCACACTTGGCGCGCCCCCTCTAGGGCCGGCCTCTCCCTTGCTCCTTTATATACGGGGGCAAGGGGCACCCTAGGACACACAAGTTGAATTGTTCCAGCCGTGTGCGCTGCCCCCCTCCACAGAAACACACCTCGGTCATACCGTCGCAGTGCTTAGGAAAAGCCCTGCGCCGGTAGATACATCATATCCGTCACCACGCCGTCGTGCTGACGAAACTCTCCCGTGAAGCTCAACTGGATCAAGAGCTCGTGGGACGTCATCAAGCTAAACGTGTGCTGAACGCGGAGGTGCCGTACGTTCGGTGCTTGATCGGTTGAATCGCGAAGAAGTTCGACTACATCAACCGCGTCACTTGACGCTTCCGCTTCCGGTCTACGAGGGTACGTAGACACACTCTTCCCTCTCGTTGCTATGCATCTGGTAGATAGATCTTGCGTGATCGTAGGAAAATTTTAAAATACTACGTTCCCCAACAGTGGCATCATGAGCCAGGTCTATGCGTAGATGATATGCACGAGTAGAACACAATGAGTTGTGGGCGATACTAGTCATACTGCTTACCAGCATGTCATACTTTGCTTCGGCGGTATTGTGAGATGAAGCGGCCCGGACCGACATTACGCGTACGCTTACGCGAGACTGGTTTCACCGTTACGAGCACTCGTTGCTTAAAGGTGACTGGCGGGTGTCTGTCTCTCTCACTTTAGCTGAATCAAGTGTGGCTACGCCCGGTCCTTGTGAAGGTTAAAACAGCACATACTTGACGAAACATCGTTGTGGTTTTGTATGCGTAGGTAAGAAGGTTCTTGCTAAGCCCGTAGCAGCCACGTAAAACTTGCAACAACAAAGTAGAGGACGTCTAACTTGTTTTTGCAGGGCATGTTGTGATGTGATATGGTCAAGACATGATGAGTTATACGGTTTTGTATGAGATGATCATGTTTTGTAATGTTATCGGCAACTGGCAGGAGCCATATGGTTGTCGCTTTATTGTATGAAATGCAATCGCCATGTAATTGCTTTACTTTATCACTAAGTGGTAGCGATAGTCGTAGAAGCAATAGTTGGCGAAACGACAACGATGCTACGATGGAGATCAAGGTCTCGCGCCGGTGACGAAGGTGATCATGACGGTGCTTTGGAGATGTAGATCAAAAGCACAAGATGATGATGGCCATATCATGTCACATATTTTGATTGCATGTGATGTTTATCTTGTTATGCTTCTTATTTTGCTTAGAACGACGGTAGCATTATAAGATGATCCCTTACTAAATTTCAAGGTATAAGTGTTCTCCCAGAGTATGCACCGTTGCGAAAGTTCGTCGTGCCGAGACACCACGTGATGATCGGGTGTGATAAGCTCTACGTTCAAATACAACGGGTGTAAGCCAGTTTTGCACACGCAGAATACTCGAGTTAAACTTGACGAGCCTAGCATATGCAGATATGGCCTCGGAACACGGGAGACCGAAAGGTCGAGCGTGAATCATATAATAGATATGATCAACATAAGATGTTCACCATTGAAACTACTCCATCTCACGTGATGATCGGACATGGTTTAGTTGATTTGGATCACGTGATCATTTAGATGACCGGAGGGATGTCTATCTAAGTGGGAGTTCTTAAGTAATATGATTAATTGAACTTTAATTTATCATGAACTTAGTCCTGGTAGTATTAGCATATCTATGTTGTAGATCAATAGCTTGCGATGTTGCTCCACGTTTATTTTTTAATATGTTCCTAGAGAAAACCAAGTTGAAAGATGTTAGTAGCAATGATGCGGAATTGTTCCGTGATCTGAGGATTATCGTCATTGCTGCACAGAAGAATTATGTCCTTGATGCACCGCTAGGTGACAGACCTATTGCAGGAGCAGATGTGGACGTTATGAACGTTTTGACAAAAGCTCGATATGATGACTACTTGATAGTTTAGTGCACCATGATTTACGGCTTATAACCGGGACTTCAAAAACGTTTTGAAACGCCACGGAGCATATGAGATGTTCCAAGAGTTGAAATTAGTATTTCATACTCATGCCCGTGTCGAGAGGTATAAGACCTCTGATAGTACTTTGCCTACAAGATGGAGGAGAATAGCGCAACCAGTGAGCATGTGCTCAGATTGTCTGGGTAGTACAATTGCTTGAATCAAGTGGGAGTTAATCTTCCAGATAAGATAGTAATTGACAAAGTTCTCTAGACACTATCACCAAGTTAGTAGAACTTCGTGATGAACTATAATATGCAAGGGATGACGAAAGTAATTCCCGAGCTCTTCACGATGCTGAAATCGGCGAAGGTAGAAATCAAGAAAGAGCATCAAGTGTTGATGGTTAACCAGACCACTTGTTTCAAGTAAAGGGCAAAGGGATAGAAGGGGGACTTCAAGAAGAATGACAAGCAAGTTGTCACTCCCGTGAAGAAACCCAAAGCTAAACTCAAGCCTGAAACTAAGTGCTTCTACTGCAAAGGAAATGGTCACTAGAAGTGGAACTGCCCTAGATATTTGGCGGATAAGAAGGATGGCAAAGTGAACAAAGGTATATTTGATATACAGATTACTGATGTGTATTTTACTAGTGTTCATAGCAACCCCTCGGTATTTGATATTGGTTCAGTTGCTAAAGAGTAGTAACTCGAAATGGGAGTTGCATAATGAACAGAAACTAGTTAAAGGATGAAGTGACGATGTGTATTGGAAGTAGTTCCAAGATTGATATGATCATCATCGCACACTCCCTATACTTTCGGGATTAGTGTTGAACCTAAATAAGTGTTATTTGGTGTTTGTGTTGAGCATGAATATGATTTGATCATGTTTATTGCAATACGGTTATTCATGTAAGTTAGAGAATAATTGTTGTTCTGTTTACATGAATAAAACCTTCTATGGTCATACACCCAATGAAAATGGTTTGTTGGATCTCGATCGTGTGATACACATATTCATAATATTGAAGCCAAAAGATGCAAGGTTAATAATGATAGTGCAACTTATTTGTGGCGCTTCCGTTTAGGTCATATTGGTGTAAAGCGCATGAAGAAACTCCATAGTGATAGACTTTTGGAATCACTTGATTATGAATCACTTGGTGCTTGCGAATCATGCCTCATGGGCAAGATGACTAAAACTCCGTTCTCCGGAACCGTGGAGCGAGCAACAGAGTTGTTGGAAATCATACATACTGATGTATGCGGACAAATGAGTGTTGAAGCTCGCGGCAGGTATCGTTATTTTCTGACCTTCACTGATGATTTGAGTAGATATGGGTATATCTACTTAATGAAGCACAAGTCTGAAACATTTGAAAAGTTCAAAGAATTTCAGAGTGAAGTGGAGAATCATCGTAACAAGAAAATAAGAGTTTCTACGATATGATCGTAGAGGTAAAATATTTGAGTTAGCGAGTTTGGCCTTCAATAAAAACAATGTGAAATAGTTTCACTACTCACGCCACCTGGAACACCACAGTATAATGGTGTGTCCGAACGTCATAACCGTACTTTATTAGATATGGTGCGATCGATGATGTCTCTTACCGATCTACCACTATCGCTTTTGGGGTTACGCATTAGAGACAGCTACATTCACATTAAATAGGGCACCATCTAAATCCGTGGAGATGACACCGTATGAACTGTGGTTTGACGAGAAACCTAAGCTGTCATTTCTTTAAGTTTGGGACTGCGATGCTTATGTGAAAAAGTTTCAACATGATAAGCTCGAACCCAAATCGGAGAAGTAAATCTTCATAGGATACCCAAAAAGAAACTGTTGGGTACACCTTCTATCACAGATCCTAAGGCAAGGTCTTTGTTGCTAAGAGTGGATCCTTTCTAGAGAAGGAGTTTCTCTCGAAAGAAGTGAGTGGGAGGAAAGTAGAACTTGATGAGGTAATTGTACCTTCTCCCGAATTGGAAGGTAGTACATCACAGAAACTCGTTCCAGTGATTCCTACACCAATTAGTGAGGAAGCTAATGATGATCATGAAACTTCAGATCAAGTTTCTGCTAAACTTCGTAGATCAACCAGAGTTCGTTCCGCACCAGAGTGGTACGGCAACCCAGTTCTGGAAGTCATGTTACTAGACCATGATGAACCTACGAACTATGAGGAAGCGATGATGAGCCCAGATTCCGCAAAATGGCTTGAGACCATGAAATCTGAGATGGGATCCATGTATTAGAACAAAGTATGGACTTTGGTTGACTTGCCCGATGATCGACAAGCCATCGAAAATAAATGGATCTTCAAGAGGAAGACCGACGCAAACGGTAATGTTACTGTTTACAAAGCTCGACTTGTTGCGAAAGGGTTTCGACAAGTTCAAGGAGTTGACTACGATGAGACTTTCTCACCCGTAGCGATGCTTAAGTCTGTCCGAATCATGTTAGTAATTGCCGTATTTTGTGAAATCTGGCAAATGGATAACAAAACTGCATTCTTTAATGGATTTATTAAAGAAGACTTGTATATGATGCAACCAGAAGGTTTTGTCAATCCTAAAGGTGCTAACAAAATGTGCAAGCTCCAGCGATCCATCTATGGACTGGTGCAAGCATCTCGGAGTTGGAATATACGCTTTGATAAGTTGATCAAAGCATATAGATTTATACAGACTTGCGGTGAAGCCTGTATTTACAAGAAGTGAGAGGGAGCACTACAACCTTTCTGATAAGTATATGTGAATGACATATTGTCAATCGGAAATGATGTAGAATTTTCTGGAAAGCATAAAGGAGTGTTTGAAATGAGTTTTTCAAAGAAAGACCTTGGTGAAGCTGCTTACATATTGGGCATCAAGATCTATAGAGATAGATCAAGACGCTTGATAAGACTTTCGATGAGTACATACCTTGATAAGATTTTGAAGTAGTTCAAAATGGATCAGTCAAAGAAGGAGTTTTTGCCTGACTTGTAAGGTGTGAAGTTGATTAAGACTCAAAGCCAGACCACGACAGAAAAATATAGAGAGAATGAAAGTCATTCCCTATGCCTCAGCCATAGGTTCTATAAAGTATGCCATGCTGTGTACAAAACACGTTGTGTACCTTGCCATGAGTTTGACAGGGAGGTACAATAGTGATCTAGGAGTAGATCACTGTACAGCGGTCAAAATTATCCTTAGTAATTGGATGACTGAAGGAAATATTTCTCGATTATGGAGGTGATAAAGAGTTCGTCGTAAAGGGTTACGCCGATGCAAGCTTTGACACTAAATCCAGATGACTCTAAGTATCAATCTGGATGCGTATTGAAAGTGGGAGCAATTAGCTAGAGTAGCTCTATGCAGAGCATTGTAGACATAGAAATTTGCGAAATACATACGGATCTGAATGTGACAGACCCGTTGACTAAACTTCTCTCACAAGCAAAACATGATCACACCTTATTACTCTTGGGTATTAATCACATAGCGACGTGAACTAGATTATTGACTCTAGTAAACCCTTTGGGTGTTGGTCACATGGTGATGTGAACTATGGGTGTTATTCACATAACGATGTGAACTATCGATATTAAATCACATGGCGATGTGAGCTAGATTATTGACTCTAGTGCAAGTGGGAGACTGAAGGAAATATGCCCTAGAGGCAATAATAAAGATGATTATTTGTATTTCCTTATATCATGATAAATGTCTTTTATTCATGCTAGAATTGTATTAACCGGAAACTTAGTACATGTGTGAATACATAGACAAAACAGTATGTCCCTAGTATGCCTCTACTAGACTAGCTCATTGATCAAAGATGGTTATGTTTCCTAGCCATAGACATGAGTTGTCATTTGATCAACGGGATCACATCATTAGGAGAATGATGTGATGGACAAGACCCATCCGTTAGCATAGCACTATGATCGTTTAGTTTTACTGCTATTGCTTTCTTCATGACTTATACATGTTCCTATGACCATGAGATTATGCAACTCCCGAATACCGTAGGAACACCTTGTGTGCTATCAAACGTCACAACGTAACTGGGTGATCATAAAGATGCTCTACAGGTGTCTCCGAAAGTATTCGTGGTGTTGGCATAGATCAAGATTAGGATTTGTCACTCCGAGTGTCGGAGAGGTATCTCTGGGCCCTCTCGGTAACACACATCACAATAAGCCTTGCAAGCAAAAGACTAATGAGTTAGTCACGAGATGATGTGTTACGGAACGAGTAAAGAGACTTGCCGGTAAACGAGATTGAACTAGGTATAAAGATACCGACGATCGAATCTCGGGCAAGTAACATACCGTTTGACAAAAGGAACAACGTATGTTGTTATGCGGTTCTGACCGATAAAAGATCTTCGTAGAATATGTAGGAGACAATATGAACATCACGGTTCCGCTATTGGTTATTGACCGGAGATGAGTCTCGGTCATGTCTACATAGTTCTCGAACCCGTAGGGTCCGCACGCTTAACGTTTGATGACGATCGGTATTATGAGTTTTTGAGTATTGATGTACCGAAGGTAGTTCGGAGTCCCGGATGAGATCACGGACATGACGAGGAGTCTCGTAATGTCCGAGACATAAAGATTGATATATTGGACGGCTATATTCGGACACCGGAAGTATACCGGAAAAGTTTCGGATTTATCGGGAATGCCGGAGGGGGTTACCGGAACCCCCTACGAGAGGGGATGGTCCATAGTGGGCCTAAAGGGTGAGAGAGAGGCAGCCCATAGGGCTGGCCGGCGCCCCCACCTAGGAATCCTAGTTGGACTAGGATTGGGGGGGCGCCACCTCTCCTATTCCTTTCCCCCTTCTTCCTTTCGGTGAATCCTACTAGGAATAGGATTGCAATCCTATTCCTAGTAGGAGTCCCCTCCCTAGCCGCACCATAGGAGGTGGCCGGCCCCTCCTCCCTTGCTCCTTGATATACGGGGGCAGGGGGGCACCCAAAGACACACAAGTTGAATTGTTTTAGCCGTGTGCGGTGCCCCCCTCCACAGAATCACACCTCGGTCGTACCGTCGCGAAGCTTAGGAGAAGCCCTGCGCCGGTGTTCACATCATATCCGTCACCACGCCGTCGTGCTGACGAAACTCCCCCGTGAAGCTCAACTGGATCAAGAGCTCGTGGGACGTCATCAAGCTGAACGTGTGCTGAACGCGGAGGTGCCGTACGTTCGGTGCTTGATCGGTTGAATCGCGAAGAAGTTCGACAACATCAACCGCGTCACTTGACGCTTCCGCTCCCGGTCTACGAGGGTACGTAGACACACTCTCCCTTCTCGTTGCTATGCATCTGGTAGATAGATCTTGCGTGATCGTAGGAAAATTTTAAAATACTACGTTCCCCAACAATTGTTTCCTTTGTCTGGCAGGGCTTGGAAAAAATTCATCAAAAAAGCTCCGGGACTGCCGAAGAAGCTACAATTGAAGATACCCGAAAGTAAGTACTATATAGTAGCATGTTCCGCACGCGCATCTCCTATATCTTGATTCAAGCGCTAGTTTCATCAATACCAATTTGGCATTCTTGCTTATCAGTTTGATTGAGCTCTATTTCTTGTAAAGTGGTTGTGGCAGGAACCCGGGAATGATTATTGTGGATACTACATTTGCGAGTCCATCCGCCACACGACCTGTGAGCGGGGCTACACTGATGAACAATTTGAAGTGCGTAAGCAATCAATAATATTCACAAATTTATAGCATCATTTCATGTATTGACCCCCTACTTCAAATTAGATGTTTCGGATGCGGGATGAACTCCTAACACCAGATCGTCTGCGAGCAATTCAAGAGGAATTGGCGGCATTCTTCCTTGAACACGTGATCGCTGAAGACGGAGAATACTATGTGGACCATGCATCCATGTGTTAGGAGATTATTTTTGTAAGAGATAATTATTGTATATATGTGCCCGGTAGTGTCGGGATAGACGATATACGAGAACTTGTTGTTCGACCAATCTCTCGGAGAAGGAGAGGTGGTCGATATTACATCTCTCTGTATGCATATATATATATATATATGTTGATTATATATACGAGATCTTCTGTTCCTTCGTTTGCTTAGTATAGCTAGCAGCTAGCTAGCTAGCTAGCGTGACTCTAGTCCTCCATATACGTATGTGTAGTATATATGTAGCGTCGACCAAGCACGTGAAGGAAATATGCCCTAGAGGCAATAATAACGTTGTTATTTGTATTTCCTTATATCATGATAAATGTCTTTTATTCATGCTAGAATTGTATTAACCGGAAACTTAGTACATGTGTGGATACATAGACAAAACAGTAAGTCCCTAGTATGCCTCTACTAGACTAGCTCATTGATCAAAGATGGTTATGTTTCCTAGCCATAGACATGAGTTGTCATTTGATCAACGGGATCACATCATTAGGAGAATGATGTGATGGACAAGACCCATCCGTTAGCATAGCACTATGATCGTTTAGTTTTACTGCTATTGCTTTCTTCATGACTTATACATGTTCCTATGACTATGAGATTATGCAACTCCCGAATACCGTAGGAACACCTTGTGTGCTATCAAACGTCACAACGTAACTGGGTGATCATAAAGATGCTCTACAGGTGTCTCCGAAAGTATTCGTGGTGTTGGCATAGATCAAGATTAGGATTTGTCACTCCGAGTGTCGGAGAGGTATCTCTGGGCCCTCTCGGTAACACACATCATAATAAGCCTTGCAAGCAAAAGACTAATGAGTTAGTCACGAGATAATGTGTTACAGAACGAGTAAAGAGACTTGCCGATAACGAGATTGAACTAGGTATAGAGATACCGACGATCGAATATCGGGCAAGTAACATACCGATGACAAAAGGAACAACGTATGTTGTTATGCGGTTTGACCGATAAAGATCTTCGTAGAATATGTAGGAACCAATATGAGCATCCAGGTTCCGCTATTGGTTATTGACCGGAGATGAGTCTCGGTCATGTCTACATAGTTCTCGAACCCGTAGGGTCCGCACGCTTAACGTTTGATGACGATCGGTATTATGAGTTTATGAGTTTTGATGTACCGAAGGAGTTCGGAGTCCCGGATGAGACCGGGGACATGACGAGGAGTCTCGAAATGGTCGAGACGTAAAGATCGATATATTGGACGACTATATTCGGACATCGGAAAGGTTCCGAGTGATTCGGGTATTTTTCGGAGTATATGGGCCTTATTGGGCCATACGGGAATAGAGGAGAAAGGCCAAAAGGAAGGAGGCGCGTGCCCCCCCTCTGGTCCGAATTGGACAAGGGGTGCAGCCCCCTTTTCCTTCCCCCTCTCCACCTCTTTCCTTCTCTCCTACTCCGGAAAGGAAAGGGGAATCCTACTAGGACTTGGGAGTCCTAGTAGGACTCCCCACACTTGGCGCGCCCCTTCTAGGGCCGGCCTCTCCCTTGCTCCTTTATATACGGAGGCAGGGGGCACCCTAGGAAACACAAGTTGAATTGTTCCAGCCGTGTGCGGTGCCCCCCTCCACAAAAACACACCTCGGTCATACCGTCGAAGTGCTTAGGCGAAGCCCTGCGCCGGTAGATACATCATATCCGTCACCACGCCGTCGTGCTGACGAAACTCTCCCGTGAAGCTCAACTGGATCAAGAGCTTGTGGGACGTCATCAAGCTGAACGTGTGCTGAACGCGGAGGTGCCGTACGTTTGTGCTTGATCGGTTGAATCGCGAAGAAGTTCGACTACATCAACCGTGTCACTTGACGCTTCCGCTTCCGGTCTACGAGGGTACGTAGACACACTCTTCCCTCTCGTTGCTATGCATCTGGTAGATAGATCTTGCGTGATCGTAGGAAAATTTTAAAATACTACGTTCCCCAACAGACTTCCCCCTTCATGTGTGAGTAATTCCCTTGCTGTAGGCGAAGGGGATGGTAGGGATTGGATGAGTTAGATCATGTAATAGTTCGTCAGATTGTTGGGGGCATGTTGCCTATCATCTAGTATGGTGTTTATCATCTTTGCTACAACTTGTTATTCTTAATGCTTGACACTAGGGCCCGAGTGCCATGATTTCAGATCTGAACCATATGTGTTTGCATGAATATATTTGTGTTCTTGATCCTATCTATGAGTTGTATGCACCTGTTACGGTTCGGAACCGGCGATCCCAAAGGTGACAGCTTGGGACACCAAAGGGGATGGTCCGTAGTTTGAGGATTACATGTATCCATTGAGTTCATTGCTTTGTTCCAGTGCTCTTTGACAGGAGCACCTTAATATCCATTAGTTCCTTTTGGCCCCGTTCGTAGCAGGATGGTAGGACAAAAGATGTTGTGCAAGTTCTTATTGCAAGCACGTACAACTACCTACGGGATACATGCCTAATGTTTGATATTTGCCTAGATGATCATTACTTTTCCGTGTGCCGTGCCCCGAGTTAGAAACTATCTCATCCATGCAACGCCCAACCATCCATCTCCCTAGCCTACAGTATTTTAAACCTTGCTTGTCACTAGTTGCTACTTTTGCCATTTACTACTGCTATTTACTTTTGCTGTTTACTTTTACTATTACTACCATCACTATCATATCATTGTTACCACTTATCTTTTGTTGCAAGTTAGTATATTTCAGGTGCGGTTGAATTGACAACTCAACTGTTAAAGCTTATAAATACTCTTTGGCTCCCCGTGTGTCGAATCAATAAATTGGGTTATTCTTACCCGCGAAGACTATCTCGATCCCTTACTGTTGAGGGTTATCAAGTACCGTTTTCTGGCGCCGTTGCCAGGGAGCATAGAAATATTTACAAGTCTACTTGATATATCCTACCTGCTGCACTTTATTCACTATGGGTAAGAAAGGTGACCCCAAGGTTCCGATCTTACGATCCACTACAAGAAGAGGTACTGCTCTGAGCACTAGTGCTACACTTGATTCACCTTCTGTTATGAGTAAGTTTGCCTCACCACCACCACATGATGCTCCTACTAGATCTGTTACTATGTCTGATAGTCTTGATGATGCTTCTACTACTTTTGATGATGATATTAGTTCACTTGGTTATGCTCTTGAGAAACAAATTACTGCTGCTGCTGAAAAATATGGAATTGAACTTTCTGTTACTCGCTACCCTATTGGTGAAACTTATGAATTTCCTGAATTGAGTAAACTCCAGGAGAGGCTCCTTGATGATGATTACTATATACTTGACGAAGACTTATGCAGGGAACTGACAGAGTTTGCCAGCTCTGACCCTGAAACTATTAAGAAAATATTTGAAAAACACTCTTTGAAAAACAAAGTTGTTCCTAATCCTGAGTTTGCTACATCTCCTATATGCATTGATGATCCTGATTTTAAATTTCTCTGTTGATCTTTCACTTATACCTATGGTTGAAGCTGACCCCTTTTATGGCAGAGAAAATGATGATGCTATTGCACACCTAACTAAACTTGGTGAACTAGGTAGCCTGTTTACCACAGATGAGAAGATGCGCTACTTTTATGTGACCAAGCTTCTTCCTTTCTCGCTGAAGGAAGGTGCTAAAGCATGGTATGATTCACTCCCATGCGGTTCTATTAAGAGTCCTCAGGACCTAGCTCACTCTTTTGTTGATAAATACTTTCCTGCTCATATGCAACATGCTGCTTTACAAAGAATTTATAACTTTAAGCAGTTGCAGGATGAGTCCCTCCCTAAAGCTTGGGGGAGGTACTGCAGTTTGATTCAGGCTAGACCAGGACATGGAGTTCCTAAGAATGAATTAATTGATATATTCTATGCTGGTTTAACTGATGAATCTAGGTCCTATTTGGACAGTTGTGCTGGTTGTGTTTTCAGGAAAAGAACATCGGATGACGCGGAAGAACTAATGGGCAAGATTGCCAAAAACTATGAAGATTGGTCCGTCCCTGAACCACCTCCACCAACAAAGAAGAGGGGCATGTTTGTCCTAAGCCCCGAGGATATGCGAGAAGCAAAGAATTCTATCAAAGAGAAAGGTATTAAAGCTGAAGACGTGAAGAATCTACCCCCTATTGAAAAGCTGTGTGAGCCTACCACTCACCCTCCTATGGTAGAGGTACACTCTCTTTTAGATTTCAACGAAAGTGACATCCCTCATGGTAAGCCTCCTGATCAATGTTTAGATGAGTTTGATAATTTTATTATGAAACAGAATCATTTTAATGAGAGGATAGAAAGTCAGTTGCATGATAATTCCCTTGCTATCAAAAAGTTGCTTGGTGTTTTAGATAGAACAGTTAATGATGTTCAGTGTCTTGTGAAGCATTTTCATATGGTTCAAACTCAGCTTGATCAAATTTCTAATGTGCAAAGAGATTTGCTTGCTAACAATGCCAAACAAGATAAATTGCAGGCTTTTGGGATTAAGACCCGAGGAGGAACTAGTACCCAAGATCCTCTTTATCCAGAGGGACATCCGAAGAGAATCGAGCAAGATTCTCAAATGCAGGAAGAAGAAATTGTTGTCTCTCCAAATAAGAAGAAGAAACATAAAGAGACTGACAATTCTAATGATCCTATTATAGATGAAGAGCCAGCTATTGATCCCAACAGTGTATCTATTTCCGATGCTGAGACTGAAGACGGTGCTGAACCTGAAGGTAATGATAATGAGAAGAATGATCCACCTGAAGTTCGAGAAGAAGAAGCACCTGACAAACGTAAGAGGTACACTAAAGAAGACTTCATCGCAAGGAAACATGGGAAGGAGAAAGAACCATGGGTACAGAAACCCATGCCCTTTCCAGGTAAGTCCATCAAATCTAAAGAAGAAGAGCATTACAATAAGTTTTGTGAATGGATAAAACCTCTTTTTCTTCAAATTCCTTTGACTGACGCTATTAAGTTACTCCCTTATTCAAAATACATGAAAGATATTGTCACTAACAAAAGAAAAGTTCCTAATGATGCAATATCTACTATGCTTGCTAACTATTCTTTCAGTGGAAAGATTCCTGAGAAGCTCGGTGACCCAGGTATACCCACCATTCCTTGCTCCATAAAGAATAATTATGTCAAAACTGCTTTATGTGACCTTGGAGCGGGAGTGAGTGTTATGCCTCTCTCTCTTTACGAGAGGCTTTGTTTAGAGAAACTAATTCCTAAAGATATCTCCCTTCAGATGGCTGACAAGTCAACCGCTGTTCCGATAGGTATTTGTGAGGATGTTCCAGTTGAAGTTGCTAATTGTTTAATTCTTACTGATTTTGTTGTGCTTGACATGCCCGAGGATGGGAGCATGTCCATTATTCTTGGTAGACCTTTCCTTAACACCGCAGGTGCTATTATTGATTGCAACAAAGGGAAGGTTACCTTTCATGTGAATGATAAAGAACACACGGTATATTTTCCAAAGAAGACCGACAGGAGGCATGCCCTCAACTCTATAGAGAATATCGAGACCGTGAAAATTGGAGAATGGGACTGTCCACTACATGTGCCTCACAAATACAAAACTATCATGGTAGGGACAATGTCCATCAAGGTAAAAGTTCGGTGATTACTTCGTAGGAGGTGAGACTTTTTGTTCTATATACCGCTTGTTTGTTGGTAAGACTTGATCAACCTTACTAGTGAACGTGTTATATACGGATAAAAAGTTGAGCTTTCTATGTTTTCATTTGTTTTTAGTGTTGTCATACTTGCTGTACCAAGTATCTATGTTTTTGAAGCTTTACAATGCTACTAACTACTTCAAGTTTTCACAGAGTTTCGCAGCTTTTTGAACTTCGAAAAAATTTCAACAGTGAAGTTTTCAGAAAAATTCCAGAAAAATTATATTAAAAATTTCCACGACGGGAGAGACCCGAAAAGTCCTGGGGCCAGCCAGGGGGGCTGCCAGTGGCCCAGGCGGCCAGCTGGCGCGGCCCAGCCCCTGGCCGCGCCCACAGGGCGCCTGGGGCCCACAAGGCCCCCCTCCAGGTACCTCTTCCTCCTCTCTCTTTCTCTTTTTCCAGAAACCCGAGTTCTGGTCGTGTTCTTCTTGTTCTTGCTGTTCTTGGGGGCGATTCTTCGATCTCTCTCTACAGCCCATCATTTGAGCTGAAATTTTGAGCAAATACTCCCTGGTATGTGACTCCTCCACTCCTCCAATTAGATTTTTGATTGGTGGCCTCATTTGTGAGTATTTAGTAGTTCTTGGTGCTGTAGAGATGAGCTTGCATGCATGTGTAGAAAGTTGTTTTCCAAGTTTTGATGCAAGTTTGTGCCTTGGGCAAGTGAGTTGAGTAGTTTGCCTTAGCTCACTTTGTTTTAATCCTTGTTTTTGTGAATTGTAATTTTTTTCAGAAATGAGTTTATTAGGAAGGGCAAAAGGATGGCTTGAGAAGAGGAGGCCCGCACACTCCGATCGAGTCACTAGAGCCGCAGCTTCACCATCGACTGCCAGGGTGAGCTATAATGAAGATCATGTGCCCCTGGAGTTACTGGAAGATACAAGTCCAGCACGTGCGATGACATATCCATGTGACGTATTCATGGAAGCTGCGGGAATCAAGGATGAGTTTTATAATCTTTGTGCTAATGCAGTAATAGGTGTGCCGAACGTTGGGAGGACGGCAAGGATGGGCACGCAGCCCTCCGAGCTGAAAACCGTCATCAACTCTCTCTGCAGCATGGGTACGAGGGATATTCATCGGTCGAAGATCTCCAGTATCTTGTTTCCTCACCTCAGGTATTTTGCATATTATATTGCTAGAGGGGTGTTAGCTCGTGACAACACGAGCAACATTTCTGCTCCGGATATTGCTATCCTGGCAGCAGCCCTCTCAGGGAGGTCTGATTATAATATTGGTACCTTAATTGCTCGACGCCTTGCTATGAACGGTAACAAGGGGGGCTTATATGGGGGGATTTATGCCACGCTTATCTTAGAGCATCTTGTAGGCACCCCACACCCTGATGATACTCCTTTTACTTATTTGAGCTTTGATCTTGCTGCTATGAAAAGGCATAAGTTTGTTACCATGGGTTCTGAGCTTGATAACCTTGTTTATATCTTGCGTTTCGGAACTACCGCGGAACGCGAGATCCGTCTACATGCACCTCTTTTGTTTGATTATTCTCGCAGGAACGGATGGTCCTTTGATGTTGTCCAGTTCGATGAGTTCATGGTCCAGCATCAGTTCCATAGCCCCATGGAGGGGGTTGTGCCCGACGAGGAGAGGCACGGTGAGATACCACATTTTCAGGATGAGACCGCCACCGAGTTTGGTGAAGGGTCTTCCTCTGTTTGGCGCTCGGAACCTTCCTCGTGGGAGACTCCGAGGAGTTCGGTGTACGCGCCATCATCCTTCTACGACCCTTGGTCTCACCACCATACCCCTGGAGCAGGAGGCTCCTGGGGACAGTAGCTGCTACCAACTTAGGCCAAAAGCCTAAGCTTGGGGGAGTACGTGCCCTTCTCACTTTTCCATTGTATTATCCGTTTTATTCACTTTGATCTTTTCGAAGTTTTTTACCCGTTCTTCTTCATTCCTCTATTTGCAAAAACAACAAAAAGATTTTCTCTTTCTTTTACTTTTTATTCAACCTTTGAAAAACCCAAAAAGATTTCCTTTCTCTCTTTAGTTTGCTTTGTTTTCAGAGATCAGCTCGAGTCCGTGATGGCATTTGATTATATTTCCTACGTTCGATCGTGCAAGTGACAAGCAGTAATGATGAAGATCGACTGAAAGGGAGCAATAGGGAAGACCGGTATGAACTCTTATTGTTTCTACTTTTGTACATATGCCTGTACTTATGATCTAGAGACCAGCTTGTAGCGACATAGTGCTATGTTTACAATGCTCTTCCAGTGGTTCATGCTTTCCTTGTGGCTAGTCTCCAATAACTAGAGTATATGATGTGTTATTGAAATGATCTACATGCATTGCATTGTTCCTAGTCTGGCATACTATGGTGGTATTTCCCTTTAGAGAATTTTTGGATTGACTTGGCACATGCTTACACATGTTTAAGACTAAAAAGTCTACTTTGCCTTGATGATCTTTGAGTTTTAGAATAATTATATCACTTTCATGCCCGATTCAATGTTGCTTTGTCGCTCTGCATGATTATGACCGTTATTGCTCTCTAGTTGGTCGCTTCCCAGTCTTTTGCTAAACCTCCACCCGTACTAAGCGGAATGACTGCTTGTGCATCCAAAACCTTTAAAACCTGTTATGCCATATGAGTCCACTATACCTTCCAATACATGGTATTTACCTGCCATTCCTAACGAAGACTTTCGTGTACCATCTCGAAATTAATCAAAAGCATTTCTCTTTTTTTGTGCCTATATTTTAGCTCATGAGGAAGTAGTAGTTAACTCATGACCTCTTTAAGTTGGACAAGTTTCACCCCTGGATTGCATGCATAATGTGCGAACCCCTAATATGAAAAGGAACTGGCATTGAGTGCGCCCGGCTCAAAAAGATAATATAACAAACAAACCCTCCTTCACGCTTTGTTCATGAGAAATCAGAAAACTTTGGCAGTGATAAACAAAGGAGATTAAGAGGATGTGATCGTCCTCATGCGGGAGCCGTTCCTCGAGACTTGTCTAGCTTAAAAAGTGACCGAGTTATCTGCTAGCATTCGTTGACGAAATATGCACCTCTCAAAAACATGTTTACTTCTGTTTTCAAAACCAAGAGCTCTGGTACATGTTTAGTTTTTGTTTCCAACCACGGGTTTTCAACTTTGCCAATAAAAGCCACGGTTCGAGAGTCTCACCTTCTTTCTTCAAAGCACTGACTAGGGGAGCATAATTGTCATTCTGAGTGTAATGTGCATTGTCCCAAAGTATTACATTGTCTTCTGCATACTTGTGATATAATTTATTCTGAAATTCTTAGTTCTAGTCTCCTTTAAAACTCTGGAGGAGTCTCTGCATTTATGTTTTGCTTCACTCATGGAGGCTAGCGAGATACCACCTTAATATGCTCAAGCTATGTGCAATGTGATCTTATCTTGATTTTCAGTAATATATTGTTTACTCTTGATTATTTGTGACTGGTCACTTGAAAGAAGGATTACTCCTTGCATTGTTCTCATAAGTACTGTTTCAATACTGGCTAGACTCTTTTCGTAGTACATGCTTATATACATCTAATGAAGCAAAAGAGTTTGTCAAAGTTTTCTTTGTCGCGTCCAGTTCGTTGAACTGAATTGCTTGAGGACAAGCAATATGCTAAGCTTGGGGGAGTTGATACGTCTCAAACGTATCTACTTTTCCAAACACTTTTGATATTGTTTTGACCTCATTCTTGCATGATTTGGACTAAACTAACCCGGACTGACGCTGTTTTCAGCAGAGCTGCCTGTATGTTTTATTTGTGTGCAGGAAAACGGATTTTTAACCATCTCAGAAAAATCCACGAAAAATCACGAAAAATCCACGCACCCGAAGAAACAACATACCAGAAGTGGGGCCAGAGGGGGGCCAGGGGGTGCCCAGGCGCCCTGTGGGCGCGCCCCCCCCTGGGCCGCGCCGGGGGGGCGCCTGGGTGGGGCCCACGCCCCTTGGTGCCCTACTTTAGCCCGTATTTTTCCTCCGAGGCAGAAACCCGAGATCGGGAGTCCTTTCGCTGTTTCTCGTCGCGGAGCCGCCGCCACCCTCTGTTCTTCTTCGGGAGGGCTAATCTGGAGGCTGATTTGGCCTCCGGAGAGGGGAGATCGTCGCCATCGTCATCATCATCACCACTTCATCATCCCTCCATGACTTCCCCCTTCATGTGTGAGTAATTCCCTTGCTGTAGGCGAAGGGGATGGTAGGGATTGGATGAGTTAGATCATGTAATAGTTCGTCAGATTGTTGGGGGCATGTTGCCTATCATCTAGTATGGTGTTTATCATCTTTGCTACAACTTGTTATTCTTAATGCTTGACACTAGGGCCCGAGTGCCATGATTTCAGATCTGAACCATATGTGTTTGCATGAATATATTTGTGTTCTTGATCCTATCTATGAGTTGTATGCACCTGTTACGGTTCGGAACCGGCGATCCCAAAGGTGACAGCTTGGGTCACCAAAGGGGATGGTCCGTAGTTTGAGGATTACATGTATCCATTGAGTTCATTGCTTTGTTCCGGTGCTCTTTGACAGGAGCACCTTAATATCCATTAGTTCCTTTTGGCCCCGTTCGTAGCGGGATGGTAGGACAAAAGATGTTGTGCAAGTTCTTATTGCAAGCACGTACAACTACCTACGGGATACATGCCTAATGTTTGATATTTGCCTAGATGATCATTACTTTTCCGTGTGCCATGCCCCGAGTTAGAAACTATCTCATCCATGCAACGCCCAACCATCCATCTCCCTAGCCTACAGTATTTTAAACCTTGCTTGTCACTAGTTGCTACTTTTGCCATTTACTACTGCTATTTACTTTTGCTGTTTACTTTTACTATTACTACCATCACTATCATATCACTGTTACCACTTATCTTTTGTTGCAAGTTAGTATATTTCAGGTGCGGTTGAATTGACAACTCAAATGTTAAAGCTTATAAATACTCTTTGGCTCCCCGTGTGTCGAATCAATAAATTGGGTTATTCTTACCCGCGAAGACTATCTCGTCCCTTACGGTTGAGGGTTATCACCAACCAAAGCCATGCATCATGGTGGAAGTTTTAGCTTGGACCTTAATCCTCAATCTCTCATGAGAATATGCCTATGCATTAAAGAGGAGTCCATCATCTATTTTCTATGTTGTCCCGGTATGGATGTCCTCAAGTTGAGATCTATCAAAAATGAGAAATCAAATGTGATCTATCTCCTTGGACCTTTGTACAGGTGGCATAGAGGTACCCCTTTGTGACACTTGGTTAAAACATATGTAATGCAATGATAACCCATGGGAATCCGAGCTAATTAGGACAAGGAGCGAGCACTATTAGTATTCGATGCATGAGGCTTGCAACTTATTGGATGTTTTATGCATGACACATATGAAGTACTACTACCGTTGACACAATTGCTTCCATGTTTTCAAAATAAAAAGCTCTAGCACTTAACCTTCCTTTTACCTTTATGTTGAAGCACCAACTACTGAGAGCATGATTGTCATTCTGAGTGTAATGTGCATTGTCCCAAAGTAGCATTGTCTTTTGCATGATTGTGATATCGTTTATTCTGAAATGATTGTATCTAGTCATCACTTAAACCTTGAAGGTGCTCCTGCATTTATGTTTTGCATCACTAAAGGGGGCAAGCTAGATATCACTTTATCATATTTGCACATCATGTTCATTGCAAATCTATTTGATGTTTCAGATTGATGTTGTAAAACTTTCAGTCATTTGTGATTTTCTCTTGAGGCAACTTAATTACTTTAGAATCATTGTCTCAGTAAGCTTTTGTCATATGACTATGAGAAAGTCCTATATGGTTAATAGCATGTCACCACAGAAATTATTCTTGTTATCATTTACCTACTCGAGGACGAGCAGGAATTAAGCTTGGGGATGTTGATACGTCCAAAACGTATCTATAATTTCTTCTTGCTCCATGCCACTTTTGGGTGATATTGCTATGATATTCATGCACTTCCATACACTTTTGATCATATTTGGACTAACTTACTAATCCAGTGCACCCCAGTGCCAGTTTCTGTTTTCGGCTGTTTTTGTATTTCAGGTTTTCACGTTTCGAGAACTGCCCAGAAAAATCCAGAAAAATTATATAAAAAATCAGCGATCCGGAAACAACACTGCGTCCGAAGGGCAGCCTGGGGGGGCCACCAGGGCTCCAGGCGCCCTGGCGGCGCCCCCCCCTGGGCCGCGCTGGGGGGGCGCCTGGGCCCCCCGAAGCCCGTCCGGTGCCCCCCTTTGGCATATATTTAGAGGGACCTCCGAAACCCTCAGAAGAGGAACTCTTTTCGCGATCCCATCTCTGTTCCGCCGCCGCCGCCGCTTCCAAGATCGGGAGCACCAGGAGAACTCTTCCCGGCACCCTGCCGGAGGGGAGGATCACCACCGGGAGCTTCTCCACCACCATGGACGCCTCCCGGATGACTCGTGAGTAGTCTCCCTTGGACCATGAGTCCATGACCAGTAGCTATGTGATGTTCTCCTCCCGTTCTTGTGCTTCACTAATTAGTCCTCGTGAGCTGCCCTACATGATCGAGGCACCTATGTAATCCTTATGCTGTTGCTATGTTGAGTTTGATGGGATCCGATGGATTATGAGATTATGTTCAGATTGATCTTGAGTAATATATTTGATTCACCTCTTTTATATTTTAGTTCATAAGTAATTCTTGC
>LR738714.1:841116124-841127248 GCA_902687465.1 Secale cereale
AATTATATAGAGAACGCTGTCGAAAAAATTCAGACCAAAAGGATGATCTGGTGATTTTATACGAATTTTTCTATCCAAGGACAGAATCTGTTTCCTGGACAGCACCTCACAACTTTTGAACTTTCTAGCAATCAGAGGCTATACTTGGCACAAAATTGAAAAGCAAAGATACAATGATGATGCTACAGTAGTAAACAACATCAAGACACAACAAAAGCAAAAAATTTATTCATGTGGGCTGCCTCCCAAAAGCGCTTTCTTTTATGCCTTTAAGCTAGGCATAATGCATATAGATCAAGTGTATCAATTGAACCATCATCAAGATCATCAAAAATCTCTTCAATAATACGACTAGTCTTAAGAGGACTCTCAAACAAAGGCCTCATAGAGATACTTCTAGGTAGAAGACCAAAAGGATAAAAGTCAAGGGAAGATTCATTTATAAATTTATCAAAGACAGGTGTTTCTTCCAAGGTCTTTACAGTTTCAACCCCTTTGGCAATAGATGGATTACTCTTAGAACGGGGAGCCTTTGGAACGTGAACGAACTTAGGCTCCCTCTTTGCCGGAGTTTCTACCTTTTTGGTTTTGATCGAGGAGAAAGTAGTTCCTAAGGTATCAAATATTTCCTCAATCTTGTCTATCCTAGAAGAGTCCAAGTCATGGGATTTGACGGTCTCCAAAATTTTGAAAATTTTATGCATGGAGCTATCAAGCCTATTCAAATTCCCTTGGATCTTACGATCCAACTCATTCATCTTATTAATGCTTGGCATCTCTAGCTCCATCTTTTCAAGTTTTTTCATAATGTGAGCTAGGGTGATGTCCTCTCGAATACTAACAACAGGGAGATTCCCAACAAGATCTTGAATAATACTAAGAGACTCCCAAACTGGGGCCTCTAGGAAATTCCCATTGATAGCAGTATCTAGAATAAACCTATTCCAAGAAGTAATTCCAACATAAAAATTTCTAAGCAAGATAGTAGTAGGTTGCTTCTTGGTGGCTCTTTTGTGAATCATTAATTCTATACCAAGCATCTTTCAAACTTTCCCCACTTCTTTGTTTAAAGGTGAGAACTTCTGCCTCGTCAAAGACAAAAGGACCCGACATAATGACAACTAAAGAACGAGATAACTATTTTTGTGATTTTCGATAAAAAGGTACTAAAGCAAAAACTGAAAGGTAAACTAACAAGACTAAAAAGCAAAGGTAAAAGATAGCGTGCAACTCCCCTATCCTGAAGAGTGGAGTCCCCGGCAACGGCGCCAGAAAAACTCCTTGATGGGCCTCTAACCCCTCATTGGTTACCCCAAGTGGAAGGTGTGAGATGCAGTGTTGTGGAAGTTTTTCCCTTAGCAAAGATGCCAAGGATCGAATCCCCAGAGACTCCTAGGTTCAACAAGTAGGTGTCAACTGCTAACGGCGCCAGATATTAGCAATCAACGTGGACCTGCACACAGATACAAATAACTTTGCTCCCAACGAGTACAGAGAGGTTGTCAATCCCTCCGGCCTTGTAGTTCACAAAGGATTAAAAGCAAATGATAGTAGTGATAGATAATGTTTGCAATAGTAAATAATAGCGAAAAGGAAATAGTGAATGTGATCAATGATGGAAATATGGATCGGAGTCTCATGATGTTCACTAGTGATGTCTCTCTCCCAAAAGACGATAAAACAGCTATGTGAGGTAAACGAATTACAGCTGGGCAATTGACAGGACCACGAACGCAAACCAATGCTGACTACATTGCAAGAAAGGTTGAGGTTCAAAGCATGCGCGGTACGCCAAAGTAAGTAGACCGAAATCCATCAATATCTACTACTAATCATCCACCTTGAGATATCTATCCAGAACATCTCGCTGGTATTAAGTTGCGAGTCCCACCCATAGTGTAAACTCAATGCAACAGACAACTGCATTAAAAGAACTTTGCGTAAAGTAAACAATCCTTGCACCCGCGGGCACAAGCACCGTTGTTTTCCCCCTTGTGGCAACAGCACATTCCCTAGACTCATGTTTCTGTCACTCAAGCTAGTCATCGAGGGGCATGAACCCACAATCGAGCATAACGTTTCCTCTTGGAGTCACTACCTATTACTCGGCCAAAGCAATAAATAACAACGGAGAACATGCAAGAATTACTTATGAACATAAATATAAAAGAGGTAGATCAAATATATTACTCAAGAACAATCTGAACATAATCTCATAATCCATCGGATCCCAGCAAACTCATCATAGCAACAGCATAAGGATTACATATGTGCCTCGATCATGTAGGGCAGCTCACGAGGACTAATTAGTGAAGCAAAAGAACGGGAGGAGAACATCACATAGCTACTGGTCATGGACTCATGGTCCATGGGAGACTACTCACGACTCATCCGGGAGGCGCCATGGTGGTGGAGAAGCTCCCGGTGGTGATCCTCCCCTCCGGCAGGGTGCCGGGAAGGGTTCTCCTGGTGCTCCCGATCTTGGAAGCGACGCGGCGGCGGAACAGAGATGGGATCGCGAAAAGAGTTCCTACTCTAAGGGTTTCGGAGGAAGCTTTAAATATATGCCAAAGGGGGGCATCGGGGAAGCTTCGGGGGGCCCAGGCGCCCCCCCGGCGCGGCCCGGGGGGGCGCGCCGCCAGGGCCCTGGTGCCCCCCCCGGCTGTCCTTCGGACGCACGGTAGTTTCCGGAACGCTGGTTTTTTATATAATTTTTCTGGATTTTTCCTGGCAGTTTTCGTAACGTGAAAACCTGAAATACAAAAACAGCCGAAAACAGAAACTGGCACTGGGGTGCACTGGATTAGTAGGTTAGTCCAAATATGATCAAAAGTGTATGGAAGTGTATGAATATCATATCAATATCACCCAAAAGTGGCATGGAGCAAGCAGAAATTATAGATACGTTTTGGACGTATGATGAACCTGCACACAGATACAAATAACTTTGCTCCCAACGAGTACAGAGAGGTTGTCAATCTCTCCGGCCTTGTAGTTCACAAAGGATTAAAAGCAAATGATAGTAGTGATAGATAATGTTTGCAATAGTAAATAATAGCGAAAAGTAAATAGTGGATGTGATCAATGATGGTAATATGGACCGGAGTCGGCAAATTTGACAATTTTGACCTGTTAACGAAATGAATTCACGGAATGAACTGCCCGCGAAACTATTTCACACCCCTGACCTTTTTGTGTAGCGCCTGCCACGACGGCGTCACACCCTACGGTGCAGCGCCTAGCTCGGGGGCGTTGCACGCCTAGCCAGCGTCGCACCCGGGTGATCCGAAAAATTACTAAGTCAGTATGCAACGCCTGAGAGCTAGGCGCTACACTGTATACTGTGGCGCCTAGCTCTCAGGCGTTGCACACTGACTTAGTAATTTTTAGGCAGTTCGGAGTGCGACGCTGGCAAGGCGTGTAGCGCCCCCGAGCTAGGCGTTGCACAGTGTAGTGTGGCGCCGTCGTGGCAGGCGCTACACAAAAAGGTTATGGCTGTGAAATAGTTTCACGGGCAGTTCATTCTGTGAATTGATTGTAGCAACAGGTCAAAATAGTCAAATTTGCCACCGGAGTCTCATGATGTTCACTAGTGATGTCTCTCTCCCAAAAGACGATAAAACAGCTATGTGAGGTAAACGAATTACAGCTGGGCAATTGACAGGACCACGAACGCAAACCAATGCTGACTACATTGCAAGAAAGGTTGAGGTTCAAAGTATGGGCGATACGCCAAAGTAAGTAGACCGAAATCCATCAATATCTACTACTAATCATCCACCTTGAGATATCTATCCAGAACATCTCGCTGGTATTAAGTTGCGAGCCCCACCCATAGTGTAAACTCAAAGCAACAGACAACTGCATTAAAAGAAATTTGCGTAAAGTAAACAATCCTTGCACCCGCGGGCACAAGCACCGTTGTTTTCCCCCTTGTGGCAACATCACATCCCCTAGACTCATGTTTCTGTCACTCAAGCTAATCATCGAGGGGCATGAACCCACAATCGAGCATAACGTTCCCTCTTGGAGTCACTACCTATTACTCGGCCAATGCAATAAATAACACGAAGAACATGCAAGAATTACTTATGAACATAAATATAAAAGAGGTAGATCAAATATATTACTCAAGAACAATCTGAACATAATCTCATAATCCATCGGATCCAAGCAAACTCATCATAGCAACATCATAAGGATTACATATGTGCCTCGATCATGTAGGGCAGCTCACGAGGACTAATTAGTGAAGCACAAGAACGGGAGGAGAACATCACATAGATACTGGTCATGGACTCATGGTCCAAGGAAGACTACTCACGACTCATCCGGGAGGCGTCCATGGTGGTGGAGAAGCTCCCGGTGGTGATCCTCCCCTTCGGCAGGGTGCCTGGAAGGGTTCTCCTGGTGCTCCCGATCTTGGAAGCGGCGGCGGCGGCGGAACAGAGATGGGATCGTGAAAAGAGTTTCTGTTCTGAGGGTTTCGGAGGACGCTTTAAATATATGCCAAAGGGGGGCATCGGGGAAGTTTCGGGGGGCCCAGGCGCCCCCCCGGCGCGGCCCAGTGGGGGGGGGGGGCGCACCGCCAGGGCGCTTGGAGCCCTGGTGGCCCCCCGGCCGTCCTTCGGACGCACGGTAGTTTCCGGAACGCTGATTTTTTATATAATTTTTCTGGATTTTTCTTGGCAATTCTCGTAACGTGAAAACCTGAAATACAAAAACAGTCGAAAACAGAAACTGGCACTCGGGTGCACTGGATTAGTAGGTTAGTCCAAATATGATCAAAAGTGTATGGAAGTGTATGAATATCATAGCAATATCACCCAAAAGTGGCATGGAGCAAGCAGAAATCATAGATACGTTTTGGACGTATCAACCACTCGCGCCGTGCGTCGGCATTGTGGCGGCCACGTGGCACGACGCCGTTGGTGGAGGCGATCAGGCCGTCGCGGCGGCGGTCGAAGTAGACCGTCTAGAACGAGTTGTTGTCAGGGGAGTACGCCGGCCGTCGCCGCTCCTCCTCTGCCAGCGACGACCTAATGCAGGCGATCTCTTCCCGCAGGTCCGCCCCGGTGGGAGCGGGTGGCAGCGGCACGCCGCCGACGCTCAGACGCCACGCGCCCGACACCCTCATGTCCAAGGGAGCCGGGTAGTCGGCCTCGAAAAGGAGGCGCACCTCCCACTCGTGGAGGTGGCGGCGGCCGAAGCCGTTCTTCGCCGCGGAGTCGCCTGGGTACCACGCTGCCATTGTTGTCGTCGGGAGTGGAGTGTGCGAGCGGGGGAAGAGGGGCGATGTGTGCTGTGTATGGCGTCCACCGGCGAGGATGGCGGTTTTTATAGCCGGAGCTCGGGCGGCGAGAGGCGCATGTCAGGTGACGCGTGGCGCTGGGCGACGCGACGGTTCACTGCACGACATCAATGGCAGGCCGACCGGCGCGGCGGCAGGCGGGGCATCAATGGGCAGGCTGACCGGCGCGGCATCGTCGCAGCTTTGGCATTGATTCCCGCGGGAACCGAGGCGATGAGGACGATGAAGCAACGCCTCACTGACAGGGCGGGTCCATCACAGTTTGCACCAAAAACGGCCCGTCCGGCGCCCTCAGGCGACCACCAGCGTGCCGGGTTCGAGTTAGGTGCACCGGCGTCAATTTCGGCCCAAACCGGCAGAAAACGGGCTCCTGGAGGCCAGCGAATGCTTTTTACCTCGGCAGAGCTATAAGCTCAGCTAGCTAGCCTAGCTGGTCCAGTCAATGCTTCGTCTGGTAATGCCTCAACAGAGCTAGCCCAGCTAGCTAGCTTAGCTAGTCCGGTCAATGCTTTTCTCGGCGATGAACACGTCATTACCTCGAGTTTTAAGCCGCTACATACCTTTGGAAGCCAGCGGTGTGGTACTAATCATATCAAGAAACGTGGAACCGAGCGGTCGTTCGAGGTCCACGCCTGGTCGCTGGGCCCTTCCTTTGCTGCTCGGCCCAGCAGCCAACGGAAAAGAGAAAGGGCCTTCTCGAGCAGGCGGGCGCCGCCACCATCTCTTCTGGATCCGGTACGTCGTCGAGGTGGTCCGCCACGCTCGGCTCCTTCTCCACATCCACGTGCGCTTCTTATTTCTCTCTCGGGGCGCAGCCATGGATCTCGGACCCAGCTTGCGCCGCGGTGATTATCCACTTACGCCGCGGTGAGGGTATGACTTTCTAGCTTGGGCTTTTGAAAGAAGCGGCATCTACTCCGTAAAATCTGCGTACCGTACGCTAGTGACTCGGAAAGAGCGTGCAGCTCAAGAAGAAGGAACGGTTACAAACTCCTCACAGACTGATGAACGGATGTGGAAGTCACTTTGGAAACTCAAGGTCTTGCCGAAGGTACGTGTATTCTGGTGGCAGGTTACTCGTCGCACTCTTCCAGACGAGTGCACTCTTCGGTATCGCCATATCAAACCTATAAGCAGATGCAACGTCTGCCATGCAATGGATGAGGATCTTATGCACGCTTTAGTGCATTGCGCTCATGCCAAGCTTTTCTGGGAGCAAGCCCACAACCTCTTTGGCATTCGACGGCCGCGGTTGCATCCCGACACATGGTCTCATGATATCATAATTGATGATCAATTCATGGACATTGAGAGGGCCCAAATGATCTCTGTTATGTGGGCAATTTGGCACTTGAGGAATCGGGTGACTCATGGTGATGACCAGCTGGAGCCTTTTACTTCGGTGAGGCGGATTCGGGAGGACTTGGCGCTGCTGGACATCCCCGAGTCTCATGCTGTTTTGCTACAGGTCATGGATGGAGACCGCCGAATTCTATGGTCAAGATCAATACGGATGCAACATTGAGTATGGACTCCGACAATGTGGGTGTGGGCGGTGTAGCTCGGTCTAACACAACCTTGTTGGGTGCCTGTAGTAAACCTCATATTGGGGTCACGGATCCATTCATCGGTGAGACGCTCGCGCTTCGAGATGGAGTTATCTTCGCAAATCTACGGGGCTTCTCACACGTGATAATGAAGACTGATTGCCTGGAGATTGTTAATCTCTGGAACACTCGCCACACTAGTCTCTCTGTGGTGGCACCTTTACCTATAGAAATTGGAGAGCTAGCTGCTACTTTTTCTTCTCTTGTTATTCAACATGTAAATCGAGCAGCCAATGTACCGGCTCATCGTTGTGCGAAACATGCATGCACACTGCTGGTCACCGAGAGTTCGACTGACTCGAGACCCTCCTTCCTGCTCACTAGCCTGTTGGCTGATGATGTCAGGAGTTCTTTTGTTGAATAAAAGCTCTCAGGTTTGAACGCAAAAAAAAAAAAAGATCGGGAGATAGTTAGGAAAGAATAAAGCAAATTCTAACATGCCTAAGAGCATCTCCAACAGCCGCGCAAAAAGGCGCGCGCGCTAAACTTGCGATTTCGCGCGCGCGGGGCAGAATTCCGCGCTCCAGCGGCGGCGGGAAAAACGCGCGCGCGGGAACTGCTTGCGCGCGCGCGAGAAACGGCGGCCTCTCGCGCGCCTTTTTTGCGGCGCCTCCTCCCGCGCGCCTATAAAACGCAGCGCGCGCGCGCTGCCCTCGCTCTCTACCGCACTCTCTCTCCCTCTCTCCCTGCCTCTCGCGCCACCGCTTGCGCCCGCCGCCCCCGAGCGCCGCCGCCGCACCGGAGCACCGCCGCCGCCCCCCGACGCGCCACCATGCCGCCGCGCCGCCGTTCTTCGTCGGGCTACCGCGGCGTCCGCGAGCGCCCGAACGGCGGCGGCTTCTACGCCGAGATACGCTCCGGCGATCTCCGGCTTCCCCTCGGCACGTACGAGACGGCGCATGAGGCCGCCCGCGCGTTCGACGCGGCGGCGTGGCGCCTAGGCAGGCCGCGCCGTTAGATGAATTTCGACGACGTCTGCACGCTCGAGCAGGTCTTGGAGCTCGCCCCACCGCCTCGTCTACACTCCGCACGAGACCGTGCGGAGCACACGGCGTCGCAGAACCGCCTCCTCGTCGCCCAGGAGGACGAGCGGCGCATGGCGGAGTGGCGCCGGCTCCACCCGGAGGACGTCGCCGCCGAGCAGCAGTACTGGGAACGTCGCCGCGAGGACAGGCGTCGTCGGAGGGAATTGGCGTGTCAGCAGTGCGCCATCCGCGATGCAGGCGGGAGAACGATCTTCGCCGCAGAAGATGACCGTTGGTTCGACGTTTGGCTGTCAACCTCCTCCGACAGCAACGATGAAGCCGGTGATGATGGAGATGACTGGAGCGATTAGTTTTTTTTTTATGTTTTCGAACTATCTATCTATCTATCTATGTTTTAGAACTATCTATCTATGTTTTCGAACTACCTATCTAGTTGCAATATGTAAAATAACTTTGTATCCTTTTTATTTTAATGCAATTTACATATTAAAAAAATAGTGTGCGCGCGCTGCATTTTTGGGCACCGCTGGAGCGGCACGCGCGCGCTGCATTATAGCGCTGCTGCTGGAGCCAGCGCTGCGCGGCGCGGCAAACCAGACAAAGCGCGCGCGTCATATGCTTTTTTTGGGCGCGGCGCTAAGCGCGGCTGTTGGAGATGCTCTAAGTACATGCAACAATACATATATTCAACGCCCACACAGTTGATAACACATAGACTGGACCGGATCTCCTGAAACGTGGAAGTCGCGGTAATCCCTTTGTCATGACAATGGCAAATTGCTGCGCGATGGAAACGTACAAGACCCGTGTTGAGTATATGTGTTGTGTATATCTGTGTATTGGGCCCACCTACTAGTTCCTTTATAGTTGAGGTCGTGGCCCACCTCCTGTACATCATATATACGTGCCTTTGCACATGAGCAATACATCGTGCAATCATGTATTCCACTTCCGCCGCTGCCGCCGCGCACCACCTCCGCGCCGCAGTCGCCGCCCCGCCGCCGCCGCCCCTCATCCAGCGGCCACCGCCGGCACGCCTCCCCGCGCTCGCCGCCGCCGCTCCTACAGCCGCCGCCCGCCGCTCTTCCAGCCGTCGCCGGCCGCCGCCGTCGAGGTGCCCAAGCCCGCTGGCCGCCGCTCCTCTTCCCGCTGCCGGCCGCCGCCCCTCCAGCCGTTGGCCGCCGCTCTTCTTCCCGCCGCGTCGCGGGTGTGGCCGCCACAGCCATCGGGTGCCTGCAACACTCCACCCGCCAGACCTGCTCCCGCCCGATCTGCTAGCGGGTCCAGCCACCCGCTTCTCCAGCCCGACCCGCTAGCCACCTCGCTCCCGGTCGCTCAGCCGCCGCTCGCTGCTGCCTCGTCAGCAGCTGCTCGCCCGCATCGCCCAGCAGCCGCCGCTGCTGCCTCGTCAGCGCCCGCCCTTCCGCATCGCCCAGCCGCCGCCGCCGCTCACCTCCCGCCGACAGCCGTCGATGGCGTCAACCGGCCCATCCGCTTCTGCCATCCCGCCGCCGACGCCCCCCGGCGCGGCTCCACCACTGTACGGGTCGGCCGCCACCTACGGCGCATCCGGCGTCGCCCCGTCTGCCTACGGGGCTCCTTCCGCTCCCACGTACGGGTCTTTCGGGTACTGGTGGGGGTCGTCAGCAGGCCCGCACTCGCCAGCTGGGCTGCAGCCAGACGACGCATACGGCTTCCCCATGGTGTCTCCATCCCTGTCGTCGGCCCTGCCGCCGGCTCCCTGGGACCCAGTGCTCCTCACCGGGCTGCATGCTGCTCCTACGTCGAACAACTACACTGGAGGTGGTGATTGGTACATGGACACCGGTGCTACGACTCACATGTTTGCTCATCCTGGTAACCTTTCCTCCTTCGCTCCTGTCTCCACCGATCGCCGCATCATTGTCGGCGACGGTTCCACACTTCCTATCACACACGTTGGGCACACTTCCTTTCCCTCTAATTCTACGCCTTTATCTTTGTCTAACATACTTGTGTCTCCTCACCTTATTAAGAACCTTATCTCCGTTCATTGCGTCACTCTTGAAAATCCTGTCACTGTTGAATTTGACGAGTTTGGGTTTTCTGTCAAGGACGCCCGCACCAGGATGGTACTTTACCGATGTGACAGCCCTGACGAGCTCTATCCGGTGCTTTCGCCCTCATCCACCACCACCGCACCGGTCTCTCTCTCCGCTGGAGTTGATCTCTGGCACGCTCGATTGGGTCACCCCAACCCCGTCACACTTCGGCATATCCTTAGGACTTTCAATTTCAGTTGTCATAAGATTGAGGATCACACTTGTCATGCATGTCGAGTCGGCAAACACGTTCGCTGCCGTTTAATAATTCCACCACCATTGCTTCTTTTCCTTTCCAGTTAATTCATAGCGTTGTGTGGACCTCTCCGGTTCCTAGTAATTCGGGCTATTTATATTATCTGGTCATTCTTGATGATTATTCTCATTATGTGTGGACTTTTCCTTTGCGCAGAAAGTCGGATGCACTCTACACCTTGACGGATTTTTACTCCTATGTCAGCACGCAGTTTGGGCATCCCATCCTTGCGCTTCAGACTGACAATGGGAAAGAGTTAAATAACCTTGCTTTCGGCACCTTTCTATCGCACCACGGCACAATTTTCCGTCTCACATGCCCGTACACTTCACAGCAGAACGGTCGAGCTGAACGCGTCCTTCACACTTTGAATGACTGCGTTCGTACGCTCCTGTTTCACGCTAACATGCCGCCTCGTTTCTGGCCAGACGCACTCGCTACTGCATCACTCCTCCTTAACCTTCGACCCTGCCGCCCATGGTGGAACTATGCACCTCACTATCTTCTCTTCGGTACGCCCCCGTCCTATGAAGGCTTGCGTATCTTTGGGTGCCTTTGCTACCCTAGCACTGCTGACACCGCTCCTCATAAACTTGCACCCCCTTCTGTCGCTTGCATCTTCATCAGCTACCCCTCCAACACCAAGGGATATCGGTGCTACGATCCCGTCTCCCACCGTGTGTTCACTTCCCGGCACGTTTACTTTGATGAGCATGTGTTTCCTTTTCACCAGGTACCCCCGGCCGTACCTCCCGCCACAGGTGACGCGGGCTCCTCGACACCTCTACCAGGGCGCTCGCGCGCCCCCCTTGGACCGCCCCTGGCTTTGAGGCGCGCCCCCAGCATGTGGCGCCTCCTCCAGCCACGACGCTGGCTCCCCCGG
>LR738714.1:841136456-841148110 GCA_902687465.1 Secale cereale
TAGCCATTCAAGGGGGTGTGGGCGAACCCGACTGTCCCCAGGGGCCGGGCCATCATTTGAACGTGGGCGTACCCACTGTTCAGGGAACCCAAATATTCATAACATAGCCATTCAAGGGGGTGTGGGCGAACCCGACTGTCCCCAGGGGCCGGGCCATCATTTGAACGTGGGCGTACCCACTGTTCAGGGAACCCAAATATTCATAACATAGCCATTCAAGGGGGTGTGGGTGTTGGGGAACGTTGCATGGGAAACAAAAATTTTCCTACGCTCACCAAGATCAATCTAGGAGATGCACATCTACGAGAGGAGAGTTGGATCCACATACCCTTGTAGATCGCTAAGCGGAAGCGTTCAAGAACGCGGTTGATGGAGTCGTACTCGCCGCGATTCAGATCGCCGAAGATCCTAGCACCGAACGGACGGTGCCTCCGCGTTCTTCACACGTGCAGCCCGGTGACGTCTCCCACGCCTTGATCCAGCAAGGAGAGAGGGAGAGGTTGGGGAAGACTCCATCCAACAGCAGCACGACGGCGTGGTGGTGGTGGAGGAGCGCGGGACTCCAGCAGGGCTTCGCCAAGCGCTGCAAGAGACGAGGAGGGAGAGGGGTAGGGCTGCGCCAAGAGGGAGACGTTCTCGTGTGTCTAGCAGCCCCAAAACCTCACATATATATAGGGGGAAGGGAGGGCTGCGCCCTCTTTAGGGTTTCCCACCCCTAGGGGTGCGGCCAGCCCTAGAAAACCCATCTAGGGTGCGGCCAAGGGGGGGGAGAGAGAGGGGGCATATTTCCAACAGTCTCCCACTTGCACTAGAGTCAATAATCTAGTTCACATCGCCATGTGATTAACACTCACAGGTCACATCGCCATGTGACCAACATCCAAAGAGTTCACTAGAGTCAGTAATCTAGTTCACATCAATATGTGATTAACACTCAATGAGTTCTTTGTTTGATCATGTTATGCTTGTGAGAGAGGTTGTAGTCAACGGGTCTGCAACATTCAGATCCCTATGTACCTCGCAAAACTTTATGTCATATCGTAGATGCTGCTATCACGTTCCACTTGGAGCTATTCCAAACTGTTGCTCCATTATACGTATCCGGTATCTCCACTTAGAGTTATCCGGATAGGTGTTAAGCTTGCATCGACGTAACTCTTTACGTCGAACTCTTTATCACCTCCATAACCGAGAAACATTTCATTACTCATCTAAGGATAATTTTGACCACTATCTAGTAATCCACTCCTGGATCACCTTTGTACCCTCTTGCCAGACATGTGGCAAGGCACACATCAGGTGCGGTACTTAGCATGGCATACCGTACAGAGCCTATGACAAAAGCATAGGGGACGACCTTCGTCCTTCCTCTTCCTTCTGCCGTGGTCAAGTTTTGAGTCTTACACCTTACAACTCAGGTAAGAACTCCTTCTTTGACTGATCTATTTTGAACTCATTCAAAATCATGTCAAAGGTGTGTGTTCTTTTGAAAGTATCATCAGGCGTCTTGATCTATCTGTATAGATCTTGATGCCCAATATGTAAGCAGCTTTATCCAGGTCTTCCTTTGAAAAACTCATTTCAAACAACCCTTTATGCTTTCCAGAAATTCTACATCATTTCGGATCAACAATATGTCATTCACATATACTTATCAGAAATGCTGTAGTGCTCCCACTCACTTTATTGCAAATACAAGTTTCCAACAAACTTTGTATACCCAAAAACTTTGATCACTCCATCAAAGTGTATATTCCGACTCCGAGATGCTTGCTCTAGTCCATGGAAGGATCGCTGGAGCTAGCATATCCTTTTAGCATCCTTAGGATCGACAAAACCTTTCTGATTGTATCACATACAACCTTTCCTTACGAAAAATGGTAAGGAAACTTGTTTTGTCATCCATCTGCTAGATTTCATAAATGCAGCTAATGCTAACATGATTCCGACGGACTTAAGCATCGCCACGGGTGAGAAAATCTCATCGTAGTCAACTCCTTGAACTTGTGGAAAACTCTTCGCCACAAGTCGAGCTTCATAGACGGTGACATTACCGTCCACGTCCGTCTTAGTCTTAAAGATCCATTTGTCTCAATGGCTTGCCGATCATAGGGCAAGTCCACCAAAGTCCATACTTTGTTTTGATACATGGATCCTATCTCGGATTTATCGGCTTCTAACCATTTGTCGGAATATGGGCCCACCATCGCTTCTCCATAGTTCGTAGGTTCATCGTTGTCCAACAACATGACCTCTAAGACAGGATCACCGTACCACTCAGGAGTAGTACATATCCTTGTCGACCTACGAGGTTCGATAGCAACTTGATCTGGAGCTTCATGATCACTATCATTAGTATCCTCTTCAACTGTCGTAGGTTCCACAGAAACATCTTTCTGTGTTGCACTACTCTCCGGTTGAAGTGAGGGTTCGACAACCTCATCAAGTTCTATCTTCCTCCCACTCAATTCTTTCGAGAGAAACTCCTTCTCGAGAAAGGACCCATTCTTAGCGACAAACATTTTTGTCCTTGGATCTGAGATAGAAGGTGTACCCAACCGTTACCAGTGGGTATTCCATGAAGATGTATTTGTCCGCTTTGGGTTCGAGCTTTTCCTGGCTGAAGCCATAAGCATCGCAGCCCCAAACATTTAAGAAAACGACAACTTTGGTTTCTTGCCAAACCATACGACGTCGTCTCAACGGACTTAGATGGTGCCCTATATAAAGTGAATGCAGCTGTCTCTAATGCATAACCTCAAAATAATAGCGGTAGATCGGTAAGACACACCATAGATCGCACCATATCTCATAAGGTTCGATTATGATGTCCGGACACACCATTACGCTGTGGTGTTCCAGGGGACTTCAACTGCGAAACAATTCCACAATGTCTTAAGTGATTGCCAAACTCATAATTCAGATAATATCCCCTTGATCAGATCGTAGGAACATGATCTTCTTGTTATGATGATTCTTAATCTTCACTCTGGAATTTTTGAACCTTTCAAACGTTTCAGACTTTTGCTTCATTAAGTAAATATACCATATCTACTCAAATCGTCAGTGAAGATGAGAAAATAACGATATCCACCACACGCCTTAATTCTCATTGGATCACATACATCAGCATGTATGATTTCCAATAAGTCACTTACCCGTTTCATTGTACCTGAAAACGAGATCTCAGTCATCCTGCCCATGAGGCATGGCTCGCATGTGTCAAGCGATTCAAAATCAAGTGACTCCAAACGTCCATCAGCATGGAGTTTCTTCATGCATTTTATGCCAAAATGACCTAAGCGGCAGTGCCACAAGAAAGTGGTACCATCATTATTAACTCTACATCTTTTGGCATTAATATTATCATTATGTGTATTACCATGATCGAGATTCAACGAACCATTGGGTGCATGACCATAAAGGTATTATTCATGTAAACAGAATAACCATTATTCTCTAACTTAAATGAATAACCGTATTGCGATGAACATGATCTAATCATTTTCATGCTCAACGTAGACACCTGATAACATTTATCTAGGTTCAACACTAATCTCGAAAATAGAGGAAGTGTGCGATGGTGATCTCATCAACCTTGGAAACACTTCCAACACACATCGTCACCTCGCCTTTAGCTAGTCTCCGTTCAGTCCGTAGCTTTTGCTTCAAGTCACTAATAGTAGCAACTGAACCGGTATCCAATACCCAGGTGCTACAAGGAGTACTACTAAGGTACACATCAATAACACGTATATCAAATATACTTTGTTGAAGTTGCCAGCTATCATATCTACCATGTATTTGGGGTGGTTCCGCTACCATGTGACCGTTCCCCTTACAATAGAAGCACTTAGTCTCGAGGTTTGGGTTCAACCATGGGTTCCTTCATCAGAGCGACAACAGGTTTGCCATTCATGAAGTTTCCCTTCTAGCCCTTACCCTTTTGAAACCAGTGGTCTTGTTAAACCATCAACACTTGATGCTCCTTCTTGATCTCTACTTTTGCGGTACTAAGAACCGCTGACAGCACCGGGATATCCATCCTTTGCATGTCATAGTTCATCACGAAGTTCTAGTAGCTTGGTGATAGTGTCTAGAGAATTCTGTCAACCACTATCTTACCTGGAAGATTAACTCCCACTTGGTTCAAGTGATTTCAGCACCCAGACATTCTGTGCACATGCTCACTAGTTGAGCTATTCTCCTCCATCTTTTTGGCAAAGGAACTTGTCAGAGGTCTCATACCTCTCAACACGGGCATGAGCCTGAAATCCCAATTTCAGCTCTTAGAACATCTCATATGTTCTATGGCGTTCAAAACGTCATTGGAATCCCGATTCTAAGCCGTAAAGTATGGTGCACTAAACTATCAAGTAGTCATCAGGACGTCTCTGTCAGGTGTTCACAACATCCACAGACAACGTTGTAGGGGTTTGCACATCGAGCGGTGCATCAAAGACGTAAGCTTTCTGTGCAGTAGTGAGGACACTCCTCGGACTACGGACCCAGTCCGCATCCTTGCTTACAATATCTTTCAACTTAGTCTTTCTCTAGGATTGTATTAAACAGGGAGCTACAACGCAAGCTATTGATCTACAACATAATTTGCAAAGTCAACTTAGACTATTGTTCATGATAAGTGAGTTTAACTAATCAAATTACTTATAACTCCCACTCAAATTGACATCCCTCTGGTCATCCGAGCGTGACATGATCCAAATCCACCAACCCAAGTCCGATCATCACGTGAGATGAGGTGGTGTCAATGGTGAACATCTTCATGTTGATCATATCTACTATATGACTCATGCTCGACCTTTCGGTCTTCCGTGTTCCGAGGCCATGTCTGTACATGCTAGGCTCGTCAAGTCTAACCCGAGTGTTCTGCATGTGCAAAACTAGCTTGCACCCGTTGTATGCGAACGTAGAGTCTATCACACCCGATCATCACGTGGTGCTTCGAAACGACGAACCTTCGCAACGGCGCACACTCGGGGGGAACACAATTTTATCTTGAAATTTTAGTGAAGGATCATCTTATAATGCTACCGTCGTCCTAAGCAAAATAAGATGCATAAAAGGATTAACATCACATGCAAATCATAAGTGACATGATATGGCCATCAACTCGTGCTTTTGATCTCCATCTCCAAAGCACCGGCATGATCTCCATCGTCACCGGCGCCACGCCATGATCCCCATCATCATGATCTCCATCATCGTGTCGCCATCGAGGTTGTCGTGCGCCCACCATGCTCTTACTACTATTGCTACCGCTTAGCGATAAAGTAAAGCATTACATAGCGCTTAATGATTGACACGCAGGTCATAAAAAAATTAAAGACAA
The DNA here is from genome assembly GCA_902687465.1 of Secale cereale. NCBI lineage: Eukaryota > Viridiplantae > Streptophyta > Magnoliopsida > Poales > Poaceae > Secale > Secale cereale. Next base: position 841,141,807 of record LR738714.1, read on the forward strand.
CCCTATGGCTCCTGCCGGTTGCCGTATGCATCGACATGCAAGTCGATATTAACTATTACAACATGATCATCTCATACATCAAAATATATCTCATCATGTCATTGGCCATATCATATCACATACATACCCTGCAAAAACAAGTTAGACGTCCTCTAATTTGTTGTTGCATGTTTTACGTGGCTGCTATGGGTATCTAGCAAGAACGCTTCTTACCTACGCAAAGCCACAACGGTGATATTCAAGTTGCTATTTAACCTTCTACAAGGACCGCCTTGTTCTATTCCGATTCAACTAAGATAGGAGAGACAGACACCCGCCAGCCATCTTATGCAACAAAAGTCACATGTCTGTCGATGGAACCGGTCTCATGTACGTGGACATGTAAAGTTGGTCCGGGCCGCTTCATCCCATAATACCGCTGAATCAAGAAAGACTAAGGAGGGCAGCAATTTAAACATCAACGCCCACAAACCCTTTTGTGTTCTACTCGAGAAAGCATCTACGCAAGATCCTAGCTCATGATGCCACTGTTGGGGAACGTTGCATGGGAAACAAAAATTTTCCTACGCTCACCAAGATCAATCTAGGAGATGCACATCTACGAGAGGAGAGTTGGATCCACATACCCTTGTAGATCGCTAAGCGGAAGCGTTCAAGAACGCGGTTGATGGAGTCGTACTCGCCGCGATTCAGATCGCCGAAGATCCTAGCACCGAACGGACGGTGCCTCCGCGTTCTTCACACGTGCAGCCCGGTGACGTCTCCCACGCCTTGATCCAGCAAGGAGAGAGGGAGAGGTTGGGGAAGACTCCATCCAACAGCAGCACGACGGCGTGGTGGTGGTGGAGGAGCGCGGGACTCCAGCAGGGCTTCGCCAAACGCTGCAAGAGACGAGGAGGGAGAGGGGTAGGGCTGCGCCAAGAGGGAGACGTTCTCGTGTGTCTAGCAGCCCCAAAACCTCACATATATATAGGGGGAAGGGAGGGCTGCGCCCCCTTTAGGGTTTCCCACCCCTAGGGGTGCGGCCAGCCCTAGAAAACCCATCTAGGGTGCGGCCAAGGGGGGGGGGAGAGAGAGGGGGCGCCCTAGGATGGGCCTTAAGGCCCATCTGGACCTAGGGTTTGCCCCCTTCCACTCTCCATGCGCCTAGGGACTTGGTGGGGGGGCGCACCAGCCCCCTTGGGGCTGGTCCCCTCCCACACTTAGCCCACGCAGCCTTCTGGGGCTGGTGGCCCCACCTGGTGGACCCCCGGGACCCTCCCGGTGGTCCCGGTACATTACCGATATCGCCCGAAACTTTTCCGGTGACCAAAACAGGACTTCCCATATATGAATCTTTACCTCCGGACCATTCCGGAACTCCTCGTGACGTCCGGGATCTCATCCGGGACTCCGAACAACATTCGGTAACCGCGTACATACTTTCCCTATAACCCTAGCGTCATCGAACCTTAAGTGTGTAGACCCTACGGGTTCGGGAACCATGTAGACATGACCGAGACAACTCTCCGGTCAATAACCAACAACGGGATCTGGATACCCATGTTGGCTCCCACATGTTCCACGATGATCTCATCGGATGAACCACGATGTCAAGGATTCAATCAATCCCGTATACGATTCCCTTTGTCTATCGGTATAGCACTTGCCCGAGATTCGATCGTCGGTATACCGATACCTTGCTCAATCTCGTTACCGGCAAGTCTCTTTACTCGTTCCGTAACACATCATCCCGTGATCAACTCCTTGATCACATATTGTGCACATTATGATGATGTCCTACCGAGTGGGCCCAGAGATACCTCTCCGTCATACGGAGTGACAAATCCCAGTCTCGATTCATGCCAACCCAACAGACACTTTCGGAGATACCTGTTGTGCACCTTTATAGCCACCCAGTTACGTTGTGACGTTTGGTACACCCAAAGCATTCCTACGGTATCTGGGAGTTGCACAATCTCATGGTCTAAGGAAAAGATACTTGACATATAGAAAAGCTTTAGCATACGAACTACACGATCTGTGCTAGGCTTAGGATTGGGTCTTGTCCATCACATCATTCTCCTAATGATGTGATCCCGTTATCAACGACATCCAATGTCCATGGTTAGGAAACCGTAACCATCTATTGATCAACGAGCTAGTCGTCTAGAGGCTCACTAGGGACATGGTGTTTGTCTATGTATCCATACATGTATCTGAGTTTCCTATCAATACAATTCTAGCATGGATAATAAACGATTATCGTGAACAAGGAAATATAATAATAACCAATTTATTATTGCCTCTAGGGCATATTTCCAACAGTGGGCGAACCCGACTGTCCCCAGGGGCCGCTGATGTTCCTCCTGACCCTGCCGGTTTTTCCTTTTTCTTTATATGGGGCTTTTCTCTTCCTGAACCGGACATAATCTTTTGTTCCTGTGAGTTCTACCGCTCCTTCACACACCCTGCAAAGATTAGTTTCTAAAAACCAGCTAACATTGAAATATGATTCTTTGATAACAAAACTGACATGGATATTTGCCGCAAATTTTATGTATGTGGAAAAAAGGCTGAGCCCCCGGTTTACCGAGGGTGCCGGTTTATTCATTATTCATAATATATACATAGGATACATGGAAGCCAAAGTGTAATATGGCCGTAGATGAGCAATGTTCCATGGCCTTTTCGTCTCCTCTTCTGATGTCCGTGAATCTTTGTGCTCTCGAATGTCCACCAAATAATATGACCCGTTGTGTAAATTTTTGCTGATCACAAAGGGCCCTTCCCATGGCGGGGATAGCTTGTGCATATCTGTTTGATCTTGGATAAGCCGGAGTACCAAGTCACCCTCCTGGAATGTCCTGGTTCTAATCCGGCGACTGTGATATCTGCGCAGATCTTGTTGATAAATCGCCGACCGTGCTGCAGCTATGTCACGCTCTTCATCCAACCGATCCAAACCGTCTTGTCTTGCCTCCTCATTGATGGCTTCTACGTAGGCCGCCACCCTTGGCGAATCATGACGTATGTCACTTGGAAGAACTGCTTCTGCACCGTAAACCATGAAGAAAGGTGTATAACCTGTAGACCGGTTGGGTGTAGTGTTAATGCTCCAAAGGACAGACGGTAATTCTTCCACCCAACACCCTGGGGTTCTCTGCAAAGGTGTCATAAGCCGGGGCTTGACTCCTCGCAAAATCTCCTGATTTGCCCGTTCTGCTTGACCATTCGATTGGGGGTGAGCCACAGAAGATACGTCCAAACGAATATGCTCTCGTCGACAGAATTCTTCCATCTCACCCTGAGATAAATTGGTGCCATTATCTGTGATGATGCTGTGTGGAAAACCAAACCGGAATATTACTTTTTTGATGAATTTAACCGCCATTGCCGCATCACACTTGCTTATAGGTTCCGCTTCAACCCACTTTGTAAACTTGTCCACTGCCACCAGTAGATGAGTTTTCTCATCTTGGGATCTCTTGAAAGGACCAACCATGTCAAGCCCCCAAGTTGCAAAAGGCCAAGTTATTGGTATCATCCGGAGTTCTTGTGCCGGAACAAGGGCACGTCTTGAGAAGTTCTGACAAGCGTCACACTTGCGGACCAGGTCTGCCGCATCTGCATGTGCGGTTAACCAATAAAAGCCATGTCGGAAAGCCTTAGCCACTAAAGATTTTGATCCGGCATGATGACCACAATCCCCTTCATGAATCTCCCTTAGAATCTCACAACCTTCCTCAGCTGAGACACATCGTTGAAATACTCTAGAGGTGCTACGATGGTGCAGCTCCCCGTTGGCGATTGTCATAGATTTGGAACGTCGGATTATCTGTCGTGCTTCATCTTCGTCCTCTGGTAACTCTCCTCGGCTTAAATATACCAAATAAGGTAACGTCCAATCCGGAATAACATGGGCTGCCGCAACCAATTGTGCCTCTGGGTCCGGAACAGCTAGATCGTCCTCTGAAGGTATTTGAACCGAAGGATTATGCAATTCATCCAAAAAGGTGTTTGGTGGTACCGGTTTACGTTGCGACCCTAGCCGGCTTAAAGCGTCAGCTGCTTCGTTCTTCCGCCGGTCTATATGCTCCACCTGATACCCTTTGAAATAACCTGCGACCGCTTCAACCTCTCGTCGATAAGCCGCCATGAGGGGATCCCTTGAATCCCACTTGCCCGAAACTTGCTGTGCCACCAGGTCTGAATCGCCCAGGCACTTAACCCGGCTTAAATTCATCTCCTTTGCCAACCGCAAACCATGAAGAAGTGCTTCATATTCTGCTGCATTATTAGTACAAGGGAATAACAACCGGAGGACATAACAAAATTTATCACCTCTGGGGGAAGTTAAAACAACTCCGGCTCCCGAGCCCTCCAACTGCTTCGAACCGTCGAAGTGAATCGTCCAATAAGGTAGATCCGGCTTCTCCTCCGGAGTCTGTAACTCTGTCCAGTCGTTGATGAAGTCCACCAGTGCCTGAGATTTTATAGCAGTACGTGGTACATATTTCAATTCATGTGGACTGAGCTCAATGGCCCACTTGGCTATTCTGCCTGTTGCCTCTCTATTCTGGATTATATCTCCCAACGGAGCTGAACTAACCACAGTTATCGGATGCCCTTGGAAATAATGCTTCAATTTCCGGTTTGCCATGAACACCCCATATACCAATTTCTGCCAATGAGGGTATCGTTGCTTGGACTCGATGAGTACTTCACTCACATAGTAAACCGGGCGCTGAACCGGATGTTCCTTCCCTGCTTCCTTGCGCTCAACCACAATCGCAACGCTGACTGCCCGTGTGTTTGCAGCAACATATAATAGCAAAGGCTCCTTATCGATCGGAGCAGCTAAAACCGGCGGCTTCGCTAGTTGCTGTTTCAGATTCTCAAACGCTGTATTCGCTTCATCACTCCAAATGAACCGGTCCGTTTTCTTCAACATTTGATAAAGCGGGATCGCCTTTTCTCCTAAACGACTGATAAACCGGCTTAACGCCGTGATCCGGCCAGCTATGCGCTGAACATCATTCATGCAAGCCGGTTTCGCCAAAGATGTGATGGCCTTGATCTTCTCCGGGTTGGCCTCTATTCCCCGGTTCGAGACCAGAAATCCTAAAAGCTTACCAGCCGGGACACCAAAGGCACATTTCTCCGGATTGAGCATCATCCTGTAAGTTCGAAGATTATCAAAGGTTTCTCTGAGGTCTTCTATCATTGTCCTTTCCTCCTTTGACTTAACCACAATGTCATCCACGTAAGCATGTACGTTCCTCCCTATCTGCCCCTTCAAACAATTCTGAACACAACGCTGATAAGTTGCCTGCGCACACTTGAGCCCAAAAGGCATAGACACATAGCAAAAAGCACCAAAAGGGGTTATGAATGCTGTCTTCTCTTGATCTTCAACTGCCATTTTAATCTGGTGATAACCTGAGTACGCATCTAGAAAACTCAGCCGCTCACACCCTGCTGTAGCATCAATAATCTGGTCAATGCGAGGTAGAGCAAAAGGATCAGTTGGGCAAGCTTTATTGAGGTCTGTGTAGTCCACACACATCCTCCACTTCCCATTCTTCTTTAGAACTAGCACCGGATTAGCCAACCATTCCGGATGAAACACTTCCACTATGAACCCTGCCGCCAAAAGCTTGGCCACTTCTTCTCCTATAGCCTTGCGCCTCTCTTCGTTAAAGCGACGCAGATACTGTTTTACCGATTTAAATTTTGGATCAATATTTAACTTGTGCTCAGCGAGTTCCCTCGGTACACCTGGCATGTCAGAAGGTTTCCATGCAAAGATATCCCGGTTCTCACGGATGAACTCGATGAGCGCGCTTTCCTATTTAGGATCCAGGTTAGCACTGATGGTGAATTGCTTAGACGAATCTCCAGGCACAAAATCGACCTGCTTAGTCTCTTCCGCTGATTTGAACTTCAAAGCCGGATCATGCTCGGTGGTTGGCTTCTTCAGCGGAGTCATGTCTGCCGGATCAACATTATCCTTATAAAATTTTAACTCTTCCGTGGCACATACCGCTTCTGCATAAGCCGCATCACCTTCCTCACATTCCACTGCTATCTTACGACTGCCATGCACCGTGATTGTGCCTTTATGACCCGGCATCTTGAGCTGCAGATAAACATAACATGGCCTAGCCATAAATTTAGCATAAACCGTCCTCCCGAACAGAGCATGATACGGACTTTTAATTTTGACAACTTCAAAGGTGATCATCTCCGATCTGGAATCATGCTCATCCCCAAAGGTAACTTCTAAGTCAATCTTACCAACTGGATAAGCTGACTTACCTGG
>LR738714.1:841148151-841216449 GCA_902687465.1 Secale cereale
TGGCGTCGCCGGTTCTACCGCATTAACAGTCCGCTTTAAAACCTTCTGGTCTCTCTTGCATAAACTCGTGGTGAAAACATGATATTGACCGCTGCTCAACTCCTTCGGATTACTCTGGTATCCGGATTGCTGTTGTTGCTGCGGACGCTGCTGCTGCTGCTGATTTCCTTGGTTATTGTGACTCCCTTGGCCCTGCTGCTGATTATTCTGATTGTTGTAACCACCTTGATGATACGATTGATTTCCCTGACCATGATAACCGCCTTGATAATGTGATTGATTTCCTTGACCGTTGTAGTTTCCTTGACTACCTTGGCCGCCTGGTCGGGATTGATAACCACCGTTGTTCCCTTGATAACCGCTGTTGCCCCTATATCCTGAACCGGAGTTGTTCCCTTGGTAAACCGGGCCATAAAACCCGGGCCCTGAACCGCCATTCGGGGGCCGGCTATGAGGATTAAAACGGCCGTTCCCTGCTATCATAGGGTTCAGGCATTCTCTTGCTGTGTGCCGTGCAGGCCCCTTTCTTCCGCTATGCTTTATACAGGGTTGATCCAAATCCTGCTCCCAACCCGGGTTTCCTCCACCGGTCTGGCGAGTGGGACCTTGCTGACTACCCTGAAAGCCGCCTTGAACCTGTGTATTAGCCACAAAATCGGAGCTGTTTTCCGGTTTCCGTTTGCCCAAAATACTTGAAGTAATCGGATTAGCTGGCGCCGGTTTGCCAGTCTTGCTGGCCTTTCCCGCTTTATCTCCTTCTGGCTCCGGATACTTGGTATTATCTGAGTCTCCGTACTTCACCAAGGCGCTCATCAAGGTCCCCATGTCATTGCATTCCCGTTTAAGCCATCCGAGTTTTAATTTCAAAGATTCAAACCGGCAATTATTCTCCAATGTTACAATTGCTGTGCTCGGATTAATGCCGTTTGAGGAGTGCAAGATCTCTGCCACTCGGCGTACCCAAGCTGCTGTAGACTCCTGCTCTCCTTGCACGCATGCTGCTAAATCTATCACCGACATAGGTTGCTTGCACGTATCCTTAAAATTTTTGATGAACTGACTGCGCAGCTCCCCCCATGATCCGATAGAATTCGGAGGTAGTCCCTTTAGCCAAGTCCGGGCCGTTCCTTCAAGCATCATAGTGAAATATTTGGCACAAGCCGATTCATCCACGTCCAGCATCTCCATGGCCATCTCGTAACTTTCCACCCAAGCTTCGGGCGGTAAATCGGCTGTGTAATTAGGCACCTTGCGAGGTCCTTTGAAATCCTTGGGCAACTTAACGCTCCGCAGGGCGGGGACGAGACATTGTATCCCAAAACCGCTCGCCGTCGCTCCTGTCCCTGTAGTGCCTGTGTGAACCGGCGTCGACTGACGAACTTCCTCTCTGGCCTCCGATCTAGGCCGGTTTCGATCCGGGGCTGGCATCTCTGCCCTTGCCGGATTATCTTGCCTGTGCTGATGTCTCCTCCGTTCACTGCTAGACACTTCGGGCTCCTCCCAATGTCTAGAGTAACTTCGGTTGGGACGTGGTGTCGAATGTAACCTTTCCCTGATATGAGAGTACGCTTGCTGCTGTATTAACGCCGTATTGAGTAGCTTCTAGGCCCTGCGCGCCTCTATCGCTACAGGGGATGTTTCTTCCACAGGTAAAGCGGCCAACCGCGCTGCCGCTGCAGCGATATTATCCACAGGGTTTGAATAGTGCCCTGGGGGGACCGGAACATAAGGCGCCGATGTAATCCGTCGCTCCCGCTCTGCGGCGGGTTGCTGAACCGGCTCATCTCGAGCCGGTGGGCTTCTCCGGTTTAAGATCGGATTATTACTGGCCCCAGCCCCAGGTGTTCTGAACAAATTTGCAGATTCGTAACCCGGCGGTAGGCGGGATCGATATTTTCGCCCTCTTACTCCTTCCATAGAAGCCTGTTCCATCCTTAAGTGAAAAGCTTGATCATCCAACTCTGCTTGCCTTATGGCTAACATCTCTCCTTCTGCCTTTAAATCCTCCTTTAACTGATCGATCCGGGCCTTCAACTGAAGAAGCTCTGCATCATGTTGTGCCTTGTCTGCTGGAGCTACGACCTCTACTGCCTTAGCTGAGAACTCCTCGATCAAGGTGGATAGAACTGCAGTAATGGAGGGATTTGAACCGCTTCCCCCTGCACCAGCCTCCGCTGTTGTTCCGTTCGTCGGGGGTTGTGAACCGGCCATGAAGACCGCCACCCGGTTTGGCGGGCCGGAGGGGTCCGGAATACTGTTTCCATCGGACTCGCCCTCAGACCGGCCGTCCCGCAACTGATACAGAGATTCAGTTTCCCCGGATGAAGACTCGTCATCTGAATAGACGACGGTTGCACCATCAGATTCCGACCCATCCTCGGCTTGGCTTCCGTGAATCGCTCCAACGAACACATGCTTCCTGGCAGGCTGAATCCGGGCCGATCGCGCACGCTGAGCCGGCTCGACGATGTTGGGGAAGGCGTCCGGCTCAGGTCCCGGTTCTCCAATTTTGCCGATGAAGACTTGGATGCTGCCGAAGGGGACCCGGTACCCGTATTCGATCGAATCGGCCTCCGGTCCCCAACCCGCGTCGTCGATGTAGATCCGGCCACGACGACTCTTGGTCATCCGGCCGACTGCGTAACCCTTTAACCCTTCGAAACCGCCTTTCAAGAACTCGAAACCATCGTGCGCAGGCCCCACGGTGGGCACCAACTGTCGTGGAATTAACACGGCAGATGTCCGGTTTAGCGGACTTGATGATGGAACCATCGCACGGGTTAGCTTGAAAGGGTTCATGGCACACAAAGGACACAAAGGATTTTATACTAGTTCGGCCCCTTCGAGAAGGTAAAATCCTACGTCTAGTTGGTTTGGTATTGCTTGGGCGTCGGTTTACAGGGAGCGGAATCGCTTGCCTGCGTCTCGACAGATTGATTGTTGCTTATCCCTGAACCGATACCGGGTCGTCCCTTTATATAGAGGTGACGCCTGGTCCGGTTTACAGAGTCCCGAGGCCGGCTCATAATCGTGTCCGCCTCGGTCTCTGCCCTTTCTTTCTTATCTCTCAAGTTACATCTCTTTGGCGGTTTACAAACCGTATTTCTATACATGAGCCTTGAAATCTCATGGGCCGTAATCTCTACTAAAATAATAAACCAAGTACGATATAACTAAGCCGGTTTACAATATCCGGTTTATATCTATTAACCGTATCCCTGACAGGTCTTGTCCATCACATCATTCTCCTAATGATGTGATCCCGTTGATCAAATGACAACTCATGTCTATGGTTAGGAAACATAACCATCTTTGATCAATGAGCTAGTCTAGTAGAGGCATACTAGGGACACTCTGTTTTGTCTATGTATTCACACATGTACTAAGTTTCCGGTTAATACAATTCTAGCATGAATAATAAACATTTATCATGATATAAGGAAATATAAATAACAACTTTATTATTGCCTCTAGGGCATATTACTTTCAGTCTCCCACTTGCACTAGAGTCAATAATCTAGCTCACATCGCCATGTGATTTAATACCGATAGATCACATCGTTATGTGAATAACACCCATAGTTCACATCGCCATGTGACCAACACCCAAAGGGTTTACTAGAGTCAATAATCTAGTTCACATCGCTATGTGATTAATACCCAAGAGTAATAAGGTGTGATCATGTTTTGCTTGTGAGAGAAGTTTAGTCATCGGGTCTGTCACATTCAGATCCGTATGTATTTCACAAATTTCTATGTCTACAATGCTCTGCATAGAGCTACTCTAGCTAATTGCTCCCACTTTCAATACGCATCCAGATTGATACTTAGAGTCATCTGGATTTAGTGTCAAAGCTTGCATCGGCGTAACCCTTTACGACGAACTCTTTATCACCTCCATAATCGAGAAACATTTCCTTAGTCATCCAGTTACTAAGGATAATTTTGACCGCTGTACAGTGATCTACTCCTGGATCACTATTGTACCCCCTTGACAAACTCATGGCTAGGTACACAACATGTTTGGTACACAGCATGACATACTTTATAGAACCTATGGCTGAGGCATAGGGAATGACTTTCATTCTCTCTATATTTTTTGCCGTGGTCTGGCTTTGAGTCTTACTCAACTTCACACCTTACAAGTCAGGCAAGAACTCCTTCTTTGACTGATCCATTTTGAACTACTTCAAAATCTTATCAAGGTATGTACTCATCGAAAGTCTTATCAAGCGTCTTGATCTATCTCTATAGATCTTGATGCCCAATATGTAAGCAGCTTCACCAAGGTCTTTCTTTGAAAAACTTCTTTCAAACACTCCTTTATGCTTTCCAGAAAATTCTACATCATTTCCGATCGACAATATGTCATTCACATATACTTATCAGAAAGGTTGTAGTGCTCCCACTCACTTCTTGTAAATACAGGCTTCACCGCAAGTCTGTATAAATCTATATGCTTTGATCAACTTATCAAAGCGTATATTCCAACTCCGAGATGCTTGCACCAGTCCATAGATGGATCGCTGGAGCTTGCACATTTTGTTAGCACCTTTAGGATTGACAAAACCTTCTAGTTGCATCATATACAAGTCTTCTTTAATAAATCCATTAAAGAATGCAATTTTGTTATCCATTTGCCAGATTTCATAAAATGCGGCAATTGCTAACATGATTCGGACAGACTTAAGCATCGCTACGGGTGAGAAAGTCTCATCGTAGTCAACTCCTTGAACTTGCTGAAAAACTTTCGCAACAAGTCGAGCTTTGTAAACAGTAACAATACCGTCAGCATCAGTCTTCTTCTTGAAGATCCATTTATTTTCGATGGCTTGCCGATCATCGGGCAAGTCAACCAAAGTCCACACTTTGTTCTCATACATGGATCCCATCTCAGATTTCATGGCCTCAAGCCATTTTGCGGAATCTGGGCTCATCATCGCTTCCTCATAGTTTGTAGGTTCATCATGGTCCAGTAACATGACTTCCAGAACCGGGTTGCCGTACCACTCTAATGCGGAACGAACTCTGGTTGATCTACGAAGTTCAGCAGAAACTTGATCTGAAGTTTCATGGTCATCATCATTAGCTTCCTCACTAATTGGTGTAGGAATCACTGGAACTAGTTTCTGTGATGTTCCACTTTCCAATTCGGGAGAAGGTACAATTACCTCATCAAGTTCTACTTTCCTCCCACTCACTTCTTTCGAGAGAAACTCCTTCTCTAGAAAGGATCCACTCTTAGCAACAAAGACCTTGCCTTCGGATCTGTGATAGAAGGTATACCCAACAGTTTCTTTTGGGTATCCTATGAAGATTTACTTCTCCGATTTGGGTTTGAGCTTATCATGTTGAAACTTTTTCACATAAGCATCGCAGTCCCAAACTTAAAGAAATGACAACTTAGGTTTCTCGTCAAACCACAGTTCATACGGTGTCATCTCCACGGATTTAGATGGTGCCCTATTTAACGTGAATGTAGCTGTCTCTAATGCATAACCCCAAAAGCGATAGTGGTAGATCGGTAAGAGACATCATCGATCGCACCATATCTAATAAAGTACGGTTATGACGTTCAGACACACCATTACACTATGGTGTTCCAAGTGGCGTGAGTAGTGAAACTATTTCACATTGTTTTTACTGAAGGCCAAACTCGCTAACTCAAATATTTTACCTCTACGATCATATCGTAGAAACTTTTATTTTCTTGTTACGATGATTCTCCACTTCACTCTGAAATTCTTTGAACTTTTCAAATGTTTCAGACTTGTGCTTCATTAATTAGATATACCCATATCTGCTCAAATCATCAGTGAAGGTCAGAAAATAACGATACCCGCCGCGAGCTTCAACACTCATTGGTCCACATACATCTGTATGTATGATCTCCAACAAATCTGTTGCTCGCTCCATTGTTCCGGAGAACGGAGTTTTAGTCCTCTTGCCCATGAGGCATGGTTCGCAAGTACCAAGTGATTCATAATCAAGTGATTCCAAAAGTCCATCACTATGGAGTTTCTTCATGCGCTTTACACCATTATGACCTAAACGGCGGTGCCACAAATAAGTTGCACTATCATTATTAACCTTGCATCTTTGGCTTCAATATTATGAATATGTGTATCACCACGATCGAGATCCAACAAACTATTTTCATTGGGTGTATGACCATCGAAGGTTTTATTCATGTAAACAGAATAACAATTATTCTATGACTTTAAATGAATAACCGTATTGCAACAAATATGATCAAATCATATTTATGCTCAACGCAAATGCCAAATAACATTTATTTAGGTTTTACACTAATCCCGAAAGTATAGGGAGTGTGCGATGATGATCATATCAGTCTTGGAACCACTTCCAACACACATCGTCACTTCACCTTTAACTAGTCTCTGTTCATTCTGCAATTCTCATTTCGAGTTACTAATTTTAGCAACTGAACCGGTATCAAATACCCAGGGGTTTCTATGAACACTAGTAAAGTACACATCAATAATCTGTATATCAAAATATACCTTTGTTCACTTTGCCATCCTTCTTATCCGCCAAGTATCTAGGGCAGTTCCACTTCCAGTGACCATTTCCTTTGCAGTAGAAGCACTTAGTTTCAGGCTTGAGTTTTAGCTTTGGGTTTCTTCACGGGAGTGACAACTTGCTTGTCATTCTTCTTGAAGTTCCCCTTCTATCCCTTTGCCCTTTACTTGAAACAAGTGGTCTTGTTAACCATCAACACTTGATGCTTTTTCATGATTTCTACCTTCGCCGACTTCAGCATCGCAAAGAGCTCGGGAATTCCTTTCGTCATCCCTTGCATATTATAGTTCATCACGAAGTTCTACTAACTTGGTGATAGTGACTAGAGAACTTTGTCAATTACTATCTTATCTGGAAGATTAACTCCCACTTGATTCAAGTAATTGTAGTACCCAAACAATCTGAGCACATGCTCACTGGTTGAGCTATTCTCCTCCATCTTGTAGGCAAAGTACTGTCAGAAGTCTTATACCTCTCGACACGGGCATGAGTATGAAATACTAATTTCAACTCTTGGAACATCTTATATGCTCCGTGGCGTTCAAAACATTTTTGAAGTCCCGGTTCTAAGCCGTAAAGCATGGTGCACTTAAACTATCAAGTAGTCATCATACCGAGCTTTTGTCAAAAAGTTCATAATGTATACATCTGCTCCTGCAATAGGTCTGTCACCTAGCGGTGCATCAAGGACATAATTCTCTGTGCAGCAATGAGGATAATCCTCAGATCACGGAACAATTCCGCATCATTGCTACTAACATCTTTCAACTTAGTTTTCTCTAGGAACATATAAAAAATAAACGGGGAGCAACATCGCGAGCTATTGATCTACAACATAGATATGCTAATACTACCAGGACTAAGTTCATGATAAATTAAAGTTCAATTTAATCATATTACTTAAGAACTCCCACTTAGATAGACATCCCTCTAGTCATCTAAATGATCACGTGATCCAAATCAACTAAACCATGTCCGATCATCACGTGAGATGGAGTAGTTTCAATGGTGAACATCTTATGTTGATCATATCTACTATATGATTCACGCTCGACCTTTCGGTCTCCAGTGTTCCAAGGCCATATCTGCATATGCTAGGCTCGTCAAGTTTAACCCGAGTATTCTGCGTGTGCAAAACTGGCTTACACCCGTTGTATTTGAACGTAGAGCTTATCACACCCGATCATCACGTGGTGTCTCAGCACGAAGAACTTTCGCAACGGTGCATACTCAGGGAGAACACTTGTACCTTGAAATTTTGTAAGGGAAAATCTTATAATGCTACCGTCGTTCTAAGCAAAATAAGAAGCATAATAAGATAAACATCACATGCAAATCAAAATATGTGACATGATATGGCCATCACCATCTTGTGCTTTTGTTCTCCATCTCCAAAGCACCGTCATGATCACCTTCGTCACCGGCGCGACACATTGATCTCCATCGTAGCATCGTTGTCGTCTCGCCAACTATTGCTTCTACGACTATCGCTACCGCTTAGTGATAAAGTAAAGCAATTACATGGCGATTGCATTTCATACAATAAAGCAACAACTATATGGCTCCTGCCAGTTGCCGATAACATTACAAAACATGATCATCTCATACAAAACCGTATAACTCATCATGTCTTGACCATATCACATCACAACATGCCCTGCAAAAAGAAGTTAGACGTCCTCTACTTTGTTGTTGCAAGTTTTACGTGGCTGCTACGGGCTTAGGAAGAATCGTTCTTACCTACGCATACAAAAACCACAACGATGTTTCGTCAAGTATGTGCTGTTTTAACCTTCACAAGGACCGGGCGTAGCCACACTTGATTCAGCTAAAGTGAGAGAGACAGACACCCGCCAGTCACCTTTAAGCAACGAGTGCTCGTAACGGTGAAACCAGTCTCGCGTAAGCGTACGCGTAATGTTGGTCCGGGCCGCTTCATCTCACAATACCGCCGAAGCAAAGTATGACATGCTGGTAAGCAGTATGACTAGTATCGCCCACAACTCATTGTGTTCTACTCGTGCATATCATCTACGCATAGACCTGGCTCTGATGCCACTGTTGGGGAACGTAGTATTTTCAAAATTTTCCTACGATCACACAAGATCTATATACTAGATGCATAGCAATGAGGGGGAGAGTGTGTCTACGTACCCTCGTAGACCGGAAGCGGAAGCGTCAAGTGACGCGGCTGATGTAGTCGAACTTCTTCGCGATCCAACCGATCAAGCACCGAACGTACGGCACATCCGCGTTCAGCACACGTTCAGCTTGATGACGTCCCACGAGCTCTTGATCCAGTTGAGCTTCACGGGAGAGTTTCGCCAGCACGACGGCGTGGTGACAGATATGATGTATCTACCGGCGCAGGGCTTCGCCTAAGCACTGCGACGGTATGACCGAGGTGTGTTTCTGTGGAGGGGGGCACCGCACACGGCTAGAACAATTCAACTTGTGTATCCTAGGGTGCCCCCTGCCCCCGTATATAAAGGAGCAAGGGAGAGGCCGGCCCTAGAGGGGGCGCGCCAAGTGTGGGGAGTCCTACTAGGACTCCCAAGTCCTAGTAGGATTCCCCTTTCCTTTCCGGAGTAGGAGAGAAGGAAAGAGGTGGAGAGGGAGAAGGAAAAGGGGGCTGCACCCCTTGTCCAATTCGGACCAGAGGGGGGGCACACGCCTACTTCCTTTTGGCCTTTCTCCTCTATTCCCGTATGGCCCAATAAGGCCCATATACTCCGAAAAATACCCGAATCACTCGGAACCTTTCCGATGTCCGAATATAGTCGTCCAATATATCGATCTTTACGTCTCGACCATTTCGAGACTCCTCGTCATGTCCCCGGTCTCATCCGGGACTCCGAACTCCTTCGGTACATCAAAACTCATAAACTCATAATACCGATCGTCATCAAACGTTAAGCGTGCGGACCCTACGGGTTCGAGAACTATGTAGACATGACCGAGACTCATCTCCGGTCAATAACCAATAGCGGAACCTGGATGCTCATATTGGCTCCTACATATTCTACGAAGATCTTTATCGGTCAAACCGCATAACAACATACGTTGTTCCTTTTGTCATTGGTATGTTACTTGCCCAAAATTCGATCGTCGGTATCTCTATACCTAGTTCAATCTTGTTACCGGCAAGTCTCTTTACTCGTTCCGTAATACATCATCTCATGACTAACTCATTAGTCTTTTGCTTGCAAGGCTTATTATGATGTGCATTACCGAGAGGGCCCAGAGATACCTCTCCGACACTCGGAGTGACAAATCCTAGTCTTGATCTATGCCAACACCACGAACACTTTCGGAGACACCTGTAGAGCATCTTTATGATCACCCAGTTACGTTGTGATGTTTGATAGCACACAAGGTGTTTCTACGGTATTCGGGAGTTGCATAATCTCATAGTCATAGGAACATGTATAAGTCATGAAGAAAGCAATAGCAGTAAAACTAAACGATCATAGTGCTAAGCTAACGGATGGGTCTTGTCCATCACATCATTCTCCTAATGATGTGATCCCGTTGATCAAATGACAACTCATGTCTATGGTTAGGAAACATAACCATCTTTGATCAATGAGCTAGTCTAGTAGAGGCATACTAGGGACACTCTGTTTTGTCTATGTATTCACACATGTACTAAGTTTCCGGTTAATACAATTCTAGCATGAATAATAAACATTTATCATGATATAAGGAAATATAAATAACAACTTTATTATTGCCTCTAGGGCATATTTCTTTCACGCCGATACCGCCCTCACCGCCTATACCGATGCAGACTGGGCGGGCTGCCCTGACACTCGTCGCTCCACCTCGGGCTATTGTGTCTTCCTTGGACCATCACTCATATCATGGTCGTCCAAGCGGCAGCCTACGGTCTCTCGCTCCAGTGCTGAGGTTGAGTATCGTGCAGTGGCCAACGTCGTTGCCGAGTGTTCGTGGCTTCGCCAGTTGCTCCAGGAGCTCTCCTGTCCCGTGGATCGTGCTACAGTGGTCTATTGCGACAACGTCTCGGCTGTCTATCTCTCCGCCAACCCGGCACATCATCGTCGGACCAAGCATATTGAGTTAGATATCCACTTTGTTCGGGAACAGGTGGCCCTTGGCCATATTCGTGTTCTACACGTCCCTACTTCCCAACAATTTGCCGATATCATGACCAAGGGCTTGCCTACGGCGTCATTTGAGGAGTTTCGGTCCAGTCTTTGCGTCAGCAGCGGTGCCACTTCGACTGCCGGGGGGAGGGGGGTGTTGAGTATATGTGTTATGCATATCTGTGTATTGGGCCCACCTACTAGTTCCTTGTATAGTTGAGGTCGTGGCCCACCTCTTGTACATCATATATACGTGCCTTTGCACATGAGCAATACATCGTGCAATCATACACCGCGGATGCGTCTGAGAGCCACCTCCTCACGCACGAAATGAATATCTTGCTCGATATGTTTCGTGCGGCGATGATGAGCGGTCTTGGCGGAGAGGTAGACGGCCAAGACGTTGTCGCAGTACAGCATAATAGCCTGGGAAACGTCATTATGAAGCTCGACATCTTGGAGTTGCCGAAGGCATGAGCACTCGACACGGCGTTGGCCACAACCCGATATTCCGCCTCGGCGCTGGAACACGATACCATGGGTTGTCGTTTAGACCACCACGAGATGAGGGATGGCCCGAGGTAGAAACAGTAACCGGATGTGGAACGACGAGTGTCAGGATAAGAGCCATAGTGTCGCGGATGTACCGAAGAATCCGCTTCACCGGGATCCAATGGGTAAAAAAAAAGGCTTACTTCACTAGGTGGCCAGACCAGCGAATGCTTTTTTACCTCGGCAGAGCTATAGCTCAGCTAGCTAGCGTAGCTGGTCCAGTCAATGCTTCATGTGGTAATGCCTCAACAGAGCTAGCCCAGCTAGCTAGCTTAGCTGGTCCGGTCAATGCTTTCCTCGGCGATTAAGCGGTCATTACCTCCAATTTTAAGCCGCTACATACCTTTGGAAGCCAGCGGTGTGGTACTAATCATACCAAGAAATGTGGAACCGAGCGGTGCCGGTGCGCTCGTTCCAGGTCCACATCAACCGAGGTTTTATGCTGCCAAGGATCATCTCATTGGCTCACTCAACCTACCCATTAGTTTGCGGGCGATAGACGGAGGCGTAGTCAAGCTTGATGTTCTGCTTGGCGCACCGCATTTTTTACATCCTCGGCCGTGAAGTTGTATTCGTCATCTGTTATGATGTTGTGAGGTACTGCATAACAGTGTACCACGTCGGAGATGAATTTTATCACCAATTGAGCTGTAGCCGAGGCCACATGCTTTGCCTCCATTCACTTTGTTAACTTGTCGACCATGACCAGCAAATATTTCTTGCAGGTTTGACCTTTACGGAGCGGTCCGACCATGTCTAGTCCCAAGACCGCAAACGTCCAGGTTATCGGGATTATTTTCCAGGTTGTGGATGGAAGGTGGCTCTTTTTAGTAAAGAGCCGGCACCCAACACACCTATCCACGAAGTCTCATGCATCGGCCCATCGTGTGGGCCAATAGAACCCTATTCGGAAAGCCTTTCCTACCAAGGTCCGAGGTGTTGCATGATGCCCACATGTGCGGGAGTGTATCTTGGAACATAGCTTTTGTCCGTCTTCCTCGGATATGCAACGCTGGAGCACTCATGTGATCCTGCGTTTATAGAGCTCTCCCTTGTGAACCTTGTATGCGGCCGATCGTCGACCGATTCATCGACCATCCGCCTAGTCCTCGGGCACTTCTTTGCATATCAAATAAGCAAGAAGGTGCTCTGTCCCTCGTGCAATAACTGCCATAATCTCATGGACCGAGGAGGTTGCTTCGAGCTCCGAGCCCCAACTATCTCCTCGTCCGCTTCTACGGCTGACGGGGTGACCAATTCTTGCATGGGTTCCTCGGGTTGCTTGCTTGGCTCGGTGTCACCTTGCCATTTAACGGACGGTTTGAACAACCGTTCCAGGAAGTTATTTTGGGAAATTGGCTCCCACCGAGCACCCATCCTTGCCGGTATGTCCGTGGCTTAGTTGCTTTCACACGCGACATAATGAGATTCTAAGCACTCAAATCTAGCCGGCATGGTAATGACCGTGTTGCGATACACAATTATCTTTGGGTCCTTTGAGCCGAAGTCGCCCTTTATCTGAGAGATTTCGAGGTTGGAGTCACCTCGGACCTCAAGACGCCTTATGCCCATGGAGAGAGCCATCCAAAGTGCATGAAGAAGTGCTTCGTACTCCGCCCCTTGTTGGAGTCGGTGTATAGCCGCGTGCTCTCTAGGTAGCTCGAGCTCTGTCCATCCGGCGAAGAAGTCGTCCAACACTTGGGATTTAATAGCCCGGCGTGGTCGATATATAACCTCAAAAGGGAGGAGCTCAACTATAATACCTTGTTTCTACTAATAATTGCAGCTGTGTCCAAAATAGATTAATGTAAAGCAAGTTTTTGCCCTCAAAAAATATATACACAACAAGTTCTCTAATATAAAACCTTTCTATTTTTCCGCTATACTTTTGGACAACTCCGAATATTATTACATCTGTTATCGGGGAACCATTTCTTTGGCCCACTCTGTAGGTCTAGTTGAACTAGGACATTTTTTCGAATGTTCGTAGGAGAACTGCCAAGTTCATTGATCAGAAATAGGTATTACAAGAACACCTCGAGAGGAGGAAAGCACCCCCCCCCACCCAAAACAATGTAACCATTCTTATTTCCTCTGTTGTTACGTTATTTTGTGACCTGGCAATATAAGAATAACATGACAATATTTCAATACAAATCACGACATTTAATGACATCAATCACGTCCATTAGGGATATGTTAGTTTCCTTGCACTCGAGCGCTCTTGATATGGTGGGAATATACTATTAATTCATACTTTCCAGTTCTGGTGTTCCCTTTTTTCTCTAACCTTTACCAAATATGAGTATTCGACGGCCTATTACCTCTCATAGGTGACCTATTAAGGCCCTGCTTGTTTTAGCTTTGCTTAGATTTTAATGAACCATGGATTCGCTTCATGGCGAAGCTGATTTGCCCTCGAAGTACACTTTGAGGTGCTTCAGGGAATTGCACTAAAAATGACCCAAATCCAGATTGAGCTTTACTAGCAAAGCTGATTCAAAATAGCTGTTTGTTTCATATTGTAGATTCAGCTTAACTGTCAAAGCTGAATATGGTCCGAGAATCTGAAACAAACATGGATTAAGTCTCATGAAAGGTCTATTACCTCATTTAATCTAGGCCCTTGGATTTTAAATGTTGTCCGCCAATAATAGTTGGGACCAACTTAAAACTTGTTTGGCATCTTAGCGGAAGGAAGCGGCAATAAAACTTGTAGTCGCTATTAATAATCTATGGTACGATGAAGGAAATAAGATGTAAAACTTTTGACGAGGGAGGGGCGATTACGTCTTGTAATCTTTGCTAGGTGGTCTATGGTACGATAAGGATAAAAAGATGTAAATCATTTGACGAGCGAGGGGCGATGGCGGCGCCGTGCAAGAGTTCTTGTATTGTCGTTGCTAGGTGGTCTGTGGACGTAGGTGTATTGTTTTACTTATGGTGTTCTTGTATCGGAAGTTATCGCAAATATATCTTCTTATTGTAAAGAATGAAAGAGAAAATGAATTTTCAAGAAGATGTTATGTTGAAGAATGAAAAAGAAAAAAATTGCAGTTGCTATTAATAATTTGTGGTACAATGAAGGAAAAAAAATGAATGTAAACAACAAAAGACTTACAATCACTGGTTAGCTACGCCAGTGAACGCTTCTCTTCCTCAGCAGACCTGATGGGCCAGGCTTAATGTCTTTACATGCATGATGTAGTCCTACTCTTCACGATCCAATTGCGATCCAATCCGATCTAATGCCGAATGGACGTCAACTCCGAGATTAGCACACGTTCAGCTCGATGGCGTCCTCTTCTTCTTGATCCATTAAGCGAGGGAGATGAGGTACATGACACCGGAACCAACACGACGGTATGGTGGTGGTGAAAGTAGCGAAATTCCAGCAATGCTTCGCCAAGCGCGTACCGAAGAGACGTGGGGGGAATTGGGAGCGGGAACTAGCCAGGGTCAAGGGGTGGCCGCCCCCATGCACCTCCCCCGTCTATATATAGGCTAGGGGGCAGGGGAGGGCGTCCAACTGTTGGGGAACGTAGTATTTTAAAATTTTCCTACGATCACGCAAGATCTATCTACCAGATGCATAGCAACGAGAGGGGAGAGTGTGTCTACGTACCCTCGTTGACCGAAAGCGGAAGCGTTAGAACAACGCGGTTGATGTAGTCGTACGTCTTCACGGCTCGACCGATCAAGCACCAAAACTACGGCACCTCCGAGTTCTAGCACACGTTCAGCTCGATGACGTCCCTCGAACTCCGATCCAGCCGAGTGTCGAGGGAGAGTTCCGTCAGCACGACGGCGTGGTGACGATCTTGATGTTCTACCGTCGCAGGGCTTCGCCTAAGCACCGCTATAATATTATCAAGGAGAACTATGGTGGAGGGGGGCACCGCACACGGCTAAGATATCAAGAGATCAATTGTTGTGTCTAGAGGTGCCCCCTTGCCCCCGTATATAAAGGAGGGAGGGAGATGCCGGCCCTAGAGGGGGCGCGCCAAGTGTGGGGAGTACTACTAGGACTCCCAAGTCCTAGTAGGATTCCCCTTTCCTTTCCGGAGTAGGAGAGAAGGAAAGAGGGGGAGAGGGAGAAGGAAAAGGGGGCTGCACCCCTTGTCCAATTCGGACCAGAAGGGGGGCGCGCGCCTCCTTCCTTTTGGCCTCTCTCTTCTATTCCCGTAACTCCCCGGTACTTCGAAAATACCCGAATCACTCGGAACCTTTCCGATGTCCGAATATAGTCGTCCAATATATCGATTTTTACGTCTCGACCATTTCGAGACTCCTCGTCATGTCCCCGATCTCATCCGGGACTCCGAACTCCTTCGGTACATCAAAATTCATAAACTCATAATAAAACTGTTATCGAAACCTTAAGCGTGTGGACCCTACGGGTTCGAGAACTATGTAGACATGACCGAGACACGTCTCCGGTCAATAACCAATAGCGGAACCTGGATGCTCATATTGGCTCCCACATATTCTACGAATATCTTTATCGGTCAAACCGCATAACACCATACGTTGTTCCCTTTGTCATCGGTATGTTACTTGCCCGAGATTCGATCGTCGGTATCTCAATACCTAGTTGAATCTCGTTACCGGCAAGTCTCTTTACTCGTTCCGTAATACATCATCCCACAACTAACTCATTAGCTGCAATGCTTGCAAGGCTACGGGCGAAGATCAAAAGAAAGATACCAAAACAACATAAAGCCACAGGCCTAGATTGAATCCTAGTAGAAGAACCACTACTGATCGTCGAAACATCACAAGCATACGGCCAAACTCTTTATCGAGCTCCTGGTGAAGTTCTGATCCATCTCCTGCTTCAAACTCGGCTGAACCTGCATCTGGTGTGTTGAAGTAACTGTGAGCCACAGAGGACTCAGCAATCCCGTTCCCGGGTAACACGACTATTTAAGCCTTGGGTGAGGACAAGGCTGAAGAAAGAACAAGAGCTGAAGGAACAACAAGAGTCTGCAGCAGCAACTAGCACTAGCTTACGTATACGAGAGCGAGAAGAGAAGGTGCCTCGGACGAGAGATGATCACGAAGTGATCCTAACTAAAACCAGTCAAACATAACCCCACCGTGTTCATCTCCCGAAACCCTTTCGGAAAATGACAGTCACGGTACTCACGCTGGTAGTGTATTAGAACATGGTGTCAAGTTATCTACAACCGGATATTAACAAGCTCCCATCTGCCACATAACCGCGGGCACGGCTTTCGAAAGTTCAAAACCCTGCAGGGGTGTTCCAAACTTGACCCATTACAAGCCCACGATCCGCGGAGTCGCAACTCCAAAGTGGGAAGACCCGAGTATTCTCGGAATCCCGTGCTCAAGATACTCCGAACTAAGGTAAGGCTAATCCAGCAAATCCTCCCGGCGTGTCGACACCCTGATAGGTAGCCACGCGTATCTAGTCTCAGGACACGACCGGATGGGCGATTCTACATGTTTTTACCAAACCTCAAGTTTCCTCGTGGTGGCCCCGCAGACTCCCCGTTTCGGACCAACACTCATGTGGAGCACTGGCCCGCGGTTGTTGATTAAGAAAGAGGGTTTGCAAGACCCTATGCAAGTTTTATTAGTTATTAGGCGAATAGTACCAATGTTGGGACTTGCTAGAAAAGACTTAGCACTTAGCGGTTTATCGAGGGGGTCCCATACACCCCAGCCGTGTTAGGAACGCATAATCAAGGAACATAACACCTGTTTATACGGTTCCTAACGGCATGAGTGGAACAAATCACCAAGCAAAAGGCTTAGCCTTCCACCCTTGCCAATATATAGATGATTTCATTTAAGCATTTATATAGTGTGATATAACCCAACAAACTTCAACATGAAGCAAGCATCTTCAATCTTCACCTGCAACTAACAACACTATAAGAGGGGGGGGCTTAGCGAGCCTACGTATAGCCAATCAATGGTTTGCATAGGTAGGGTGGTTAGACATGATCATGGTTACAAGTAGGAGGCTGACAGGAAAGACATGGGCATCGAGGCAAAACTAAAGATCAAGACTACTAGCAATAGGCAAAAATAGTAATGGTATCCGGGTTCGGTCATCTTGCCTGGAATTCCGCAAGGGAGAAGAACGGGTCCACGAAGTAGACGGAGCAACATAGACGAGCGAATCCTCACAACTCCGGAACGAAACCGAAGCTAACAAGAGAAGCAACCGGAAGAAGCAAACAACACGGTAAACACACAAGCATAAACATGGCATACGATGCACAAACAAGTATGATGCATGTCCGGTTTAAATATGCATGGCAAGGCAAAGTGCACAAACAAGTACTACAAGTTAAGTGGAGCTCAATATGCAACGAGTTGCATATTGACGAAACACCACATTTAATTATTTAATTGACTCTCATTATTTACAAGACAAGATTAAAAGTTTTTAACATAGCAAGAGGTGAATCAAAAGTAAACTACCTATCTAGGCAATTTAAATGAGGCCGGAAATAACAACAACAATTCCGGAAAATCCCCATGAGCATGTTTAGTAATTTATAAGCAAACAACAATTCACACATTTTTAATGTTGTTAATATGATGCGGATAACATGATCAAGTTTATGCAATTATTACATAGAAGTTGACATGAAGAAGATATGAAGTATTGTCACCATGGTGGAAGAAAGGGTGCCACGGCAACGATCCGAAAATGATGCAACGCATCATATCGGTTCCGGTAACTCGTTGAGAGACCGGTGCAAAAGATGATGGAGATCGAGCGGAACAAGATGAAAGGTGAGGCAATCCCGTCACCGGGTTCCCACGGGTCGGCGACGAGGCAACCGAGGAACATGACAAAAGGACGAAACGGGCACGGAGCAAACAAGGGGGTGCATTTCATACAACACAAGCATAAACATGCGTTCATCCACGGGGTCGTCTCGGTATACCTTCGAAGCGTGCGTTTCGAGATCGTAGTGGAAGTAGTTGTTCACTAGGTCGTCAACGAAGTAGTCGTTCCGTAGAGGGAAGTAGTGGTACACGGGGCGACGGTAGCGGAAGTAGTTGTTCACGAGGTCGTGGTACACGTCCGTAGAGGTACACGTTATGTAGCCGTTCAAGTTCCCGTAGATGTTCGGTTCGTCGAGGTACTTGGTGAATTCCTCGTTTCCGGGGCGACGGTAGTGGTACATGCCGTAGAGGGAAGTAGTTGTTCTCGTTCATCGGTAGGGGTACTTGTCGCGGCATCGGACGTAGTGGTACTTGACGCATCGCTGATCGTAGTGGTACTTGCCGATCTTGCCGGTCTCGGTCTCGCGTAGTCGTACACGGGTCTTGTGTAGAGGTACTCGTTTCTTCACCGAAGGTAGCAGTACACGGGTCTTCTGTCAAATCAACAGTACAAGGCAACACAACAAAAAAAACACAGTTGTTCAACAGCGAGGACTTGAGACGTGGCGAGAACAGACGAGGCAGGGGCCTGGGCGCACGGAGGCAGCAGGCCGGTGGCGGGACTTCAGCGGCAGAGGTTGGCCTCTCGTTCATCTGCCCGCAGCAGAGGCGGAACGAGGGCGCAGGCACGGCTTCGGCCGATGCGCTTGGGGCGCGGGCGCCAAGGCTCCTGGCGCGGCGGGGCGCTCGTGGCCCGGGGCCAGAGGCGAGGTGGCTGCTTGGCGCGCCGGGACTGGAGATCGAAGGGGCTCGGGGCGCTGCCGCTGCTCTTGGCCGGCCCTTGCTGGAGGACGGGCGCGGCGCTGGACGGGGCTCCTGGCCGAGGCGAGGACGCGACCGGATGGAGGCGCCATGGCAAGGCGGACGGGGCGCGGAGGCAGGCCGCGGTGCTGCTGGACGAGGGGAGGAACGCCAGCAATTCCTCTGGAGCAGGAGGACTCCGGGAGGCGCCGGGCTTCGGCCCTGGGCGAAGCGGAGAGGAAGGGCGCCCGACGCCCGGCACTGGAGGGCGCGGCTGTCTGGAGGCGAGGCTTCGAGGGTCTGCGATGCGGGGAATCGAAGGTCGGGGTCTTGGCGACGGTAGATCGAACGAGGGGTTCGAGGGAAAATGGGACTCGAGCGAGGGGAGGCTCGATAGGAGGAGGAGGGAATCGGGGCTGAGCGAGGGGGTTCGAGGGGATGCCTGGCGGCGTGAGTGCGGGATGAGAGGGGGAGCGAGGGAGCCTGGCTAGGGTTAGGGTTTGGCCGCCTGGAGTTGGGCCAAGAGGGAGATGGGCCTTGAGGCCGCGGGAGGCCTGGCCGCTGGTGGAGGCCCAAGTGGGCTGCGGCTTGGAGGAGAGGCCTGGTGGCTGGGATGGCTGCTGGGCTCTCTTCCTTTTAAATAGCTTTAACAGAAAAGAAGAAAGAGGGAAACGAAAAGAGAGGCTTAGGGAAAAAATAGCACATGGGACTATTTTTCTCGGGCATCATAAAATGAGCACGGTCCGAGAAAATAGAAAAGGAATGAACGAAAAATATAATTCAAACATATTTGAATTTAATTCAAATGAGTTTGAACTAAGACTTGATTATTGAAGTGTCCAAAAATGTTCGAATTTTCGGAGGAACCTCGAAACAACGGAAAAGAATTATTGGCAAGGTTTTTGAAGGAGAAACTCGAAGTGAAAAAGACATGGGGAAAATATGCAAGTGTGTTGGGTTAATTCCAACGAATGGAATATTTATTTATAATAGCTCCATAATATTTGGAGGATATGTTATAAAGAGAAGACATCCTTCCCATAATTTAAATGGATCGAAGATCCACACGATTTATTTAGGTTGAAAAGCAAAATAAATATGACATGATGGCATGATGACATGATGCAATGCAAAAAATAAATAACACAATCACAAAAGAAACACACGGAAGAACCCGGAACATCTGGAATCTTCTGGAATCTTCTGGGACGTCGGTCTTCGGGCGTCACAGGTGACCAATTCTTGCGTGGGTTCCTCGGCTTGCTTGCTTGGCTCGGTGTCACCTTGGCATTTAACGGACGGTTTGAACAACCGTTCCAGGAAGTTATTTTGGGAAATTGGCTCCCACCGAGCACCCAACCTTGCCGGTATGTCCATGGCTTAGTTGCTTTCACGCGCGACATAATGAAATTCTAAGCACTCAAATCTAGCCGACATGGTAATGACCGTGTTGTGATACACAATTATCTTTGGGTCCTTTGAGCCGAAGTCGCCCTTTATCTGAGAGATTTCGAGGTTGGAGTCACCTCGGACCTCAAGACGCCTTACACCCATGGAGAGAGCCATCCGAAGTGCATGAAGAAGTGCTTCGTACTCCGCCCCTTGTTGGAGTCAGTGTATAGCCACGTGCTCTCTAGGTAGCTCGGGCTCTGTCCATTCGGCGAAGAAGTCATCCAACACTTGGGATTTAATAGCCCGGTGTGGTCGATATATAACGTCAAAAGGGAGGAGCTCAACTATATTACCTTGTTTCTACTAATATTTGCAGCTGTGTCCAAAATAGATTAATGTAAAACAAGTTTTTCCCCTCAAAAAATATATATACAACAAGTTCTCTAATACAAAACATTTCTATTTTTCCGCTATACTTTTGGTCAACTCCGAATATAATTACAACTATTATCGGGGAACCATTTCTTTGGCCCACTCTGTAGGTCTAGTTGGACTAGGACATTTTTTTAATGTTCGTAGGAGAACTGCCAAGCCCATTGATCAGAAATAGGTATTACAAGAACACCTCGAGAGGAGGAAAGCACCCCCCCCCCCCAAATGTAACCATTCTTATTTGCTCTGTTGTTACGTTATTCTTTGACCTGACAATATAAGAATAAACTGACAATATTTCAATACAAATCACGACATTTAATGACAACAATCATGTCCATTAGGAATATGTTAGTTTCCTTGCACTCGAGCGCTCTCGATATGATGGGAATATACTATTAATTCATATTTTTTAGTTCTGGTGTTCCCTGTTTTCTCTAACATTTACCAAATATGAGTATTCGATGGCCTATTACCTATCATAGGTGACCTATTAAGGCCCTGCTTGTTTTAGCTTTGCTTAGATTTTAATGACCCGTGGATTCGCTTCGTGGCGAAGCTGATTCACCATCGAATTGCACTTTGAGGTGCTTCAGGAAATTGCACTAAAAACGACGCAAATCCAGATTCAGCTTTACTGGCAAAGCTGATTCAAAATAGCTGTTTGTTTCATATTTTGGATCCAGCTTCGCTGGCAAAGCTGAATCTGGTCCCAGAATCTGAAACAAACATGGATTAAGTCTCACGGATGGTCTATTACCTCATTTAATCTAGGCCCTTGGATTTTAAATGTTGACCGCCGATAATAGTTGGGACCAACTTAAAACTTGTCTCGCATCTTAGCAAAAGGAAGCGACAATAAAACTTGCAGTTGCTATTAATAGTCCATGGTACGATGAAGGAAATAAGATGTAAAACTTTTGACGAGGGAGGGGCGATTACATCTTGTAATCTTTGCTAGGTGGTCTACGGACGTAGATGCAACTTTGTACTTATGATGTTCTTTGTATTATATTACTTGACAGTTGATAAATAGACTGATTTTTTTTGGAAAAAAAATCTTTCTGTAGAGAATAAAAGAGAAAAAAAAATTATAGTTGCTATTAATAATCCATGGTACGATAAGGATAAAAAGATGTAAAGCATTTGACGAGGGAGAGGCGATGGCGGCGGCGTTCAAGAGTTTTTGTATTGTCGTTGCTAGGTGGTCTGTGGACGTAGTTGTATTGTTTTACTTATTATGGTGTTCTTTGTATTATTGTACTTGACAGTTGATAAATAGATCGAAAGTTTTCGCAAATATATTTTCTTATTGTAAAGAATGAAAGAGAAAATAAATTTTCAAGAAAATCTAATTTTGAAGAATGAAAAAGAAAAAAATTGCAATTGCAATTAATAATTTGTGGTACAATGAAGGAAAAAAATGAATGTAAACAACAAAAGACTTACAACACTGGTTAGCTACGCCAGTGAACGCTCCTCTTCCTCGGCAGATCTGATAGGCCAGGCTTAGCTAGTATAAGCTGGCTCATTTCTGCGTCGTCGGCGCCTCAGCAAACCCGATTGACCAGCTAGCTAGCAAAGCTGGTCCGTGATTGCCTCCTAAGCCGATGGAGAGAGCAGTACCAGGCTATTTAAGCCGGCTCGGTTGCTTCCACGGCAGCGGTGTGGGACTAAAAACGTGAAACCCAGCCGTGTAGTCCACCAGCAGCTTGCCTGGGCCGCAGTCGTCTTCGGCCCACTTTCAAAGTTAATCGCGAGGATTTCTAAAAAAACAAATATTCACGAGGAGAAAAATAAAACACGAAGCAGACATTGGGCCACCGCGCGAGCGAACTGACGCAAGCCGTCTGCCTCAACCAATTCCGATTCGAATAACCCGTGTATAAATTCAGTGCTCCTTTATGATACGGGCGATGCTAGGCGCCGGGGCGCCGGCCGAACAGTTTCGACCGGTCGCGCCCCAGCCGCCCGATACAGCCAATCAGATCCGTCGGATCTGTCTCCTTCCCTTCGCGTTGACTGCTTCCTTCTTCTTCTTCCACGCGCTCATCCCGGCCGCCCCTGTCGCCGGCCACAACCCTTCCCCGCTCACCGGGACCTCTCCCCTCTCGCAGCCCCACGCAGCTGGATGCGCTATTCGTCCCCTTGCCGCCGGTCGCCGTCGCAGCACTCCCCACGCCCCGTGTTCCCGGCAGGAATCCGTTGCCCCATTGTAGCAAAAAAACGCCGCCGCCTTGAAGCACGCCAAAGCCCCTCTGTTGTTGTAGCACCTAGCAGCCGCCGTCGTCGCTGCGTTGTCGTGTCGCCGACACAACTCTCAACGTTGCCGCTAGCCACCATTGACGAGTCGGGTTGAAGCTTTTTCTATCATCGGTTGAAGCTTTTCCTATGCCGGTTGAAGTTTTTTTCGCACATCAAAAACTTTCGGCCATGTCGATTGAAGCTTTTTTCACCTACAGTTGAAGCTTTTTTTTTTTGTAAGGGTTGCAGCTTTTTCTGTGTCCAACATTTTGGTTGCGAAAAAATTCCCCTCAGCTGAAGATTTCTCAACCTGTAGTTGAAGCTTTTTCATCTGCGGGTTGAAGCTTTTGTCAAAACGGTCATAACTTTTCCTCTGTTGTGTTGTTTCGTTGAAGCTTTTTTATCTACTGGATGTAGCTTTTTGCGTCGATGGTTGTAGCATGGGAAACGATGTTCGCAACTCTCCCCCGATGCCGCGGTTGCAGCTCCCCCCGGTCGCCATGGTCGTAGCACGGGGTGCCTCGGTCCCCTCCATGACGCTTTGCCTGCCGCCGGTTGTAGCAAAAAAAAGGGGGAAAGAGGAGGATGAGAAAGGAAGTGAGGGAGAAGGAAGAAGGGGGAGGGTGGGAACACGAGCGGGGCTGCAACCATGGCCGGCGGCGAGCTGCTCACGTGCTGGAACGGGGTTGGCGAGAGATGCGTGCGTTGTGGGGCGAGATCCGCGCGAGGTTGAAAAAAGCAGAGGATAGCGTGGGTGGCCCCGTGTCTACGTTTCGGCTAATGGGTGGCTGGGGTGAAGTGCGCGTTGACGCGTCCGGCCCATAATTCGGCCGGCGCGCCGCGCCCAATCGTTTTCCTTATAATACTGTATTTATTAGTACTACTCTGCCTTACGCTCAAGTATGTTCTTATACTAATCTATGTACGAACATTGGACATACTGGGGCACTGTTGACCATGTTAGAACAATGGTTTATTAAACAATCCTTGCGTTCCTCCTGTTATAATGCATCTTAATTTTTATGCTATGTTTTTGGTCAACTCTGAATATCATTACAGCTCCGGGAACCATTTATCTAGCCCATCAAGGAGATGCACCAAAGCAACAAACCAGGTTTACTCGAGGTGCCTACAGAAGACAAACGCATCCGTCGTAATCCAAAGACGAAACACTGTTGTGATAACATGGCGAATAACACGTCCGAGCAAGTATCAGACGAGCCCACGAGCAGCACTCACATGTCCATAAAATGTGTCGGACAACTGGCAGCGATGATAGATAGCTGTTAGACACAATCCTCGACCAGCCATGCGCAATACATCCCGTCACGCATGAAAATCGGTTACCCATAGAAATAGAAATTATTGGGGTACTCGATGAGGTGGCAATGGCAACTCGAAAAGCCTGGCCCATGGGACAATAACAACATGCATACCCAGGGCGTACCCAGGGCCCGCCAAGGAGAGGCACCAAAGGAACAAACCGGGTTTACTTGAGCTGCCTAGAGAAGGCAAAAGAAAGACGAAGAAACACTGCTGCAATAACATGGCGAATGACACGTCCGAGAAAGTACAAGACAAGCTCACGAGCAGCACTCGCATGCCCATAAAAAGTGTCGGGCAACTGGCAACAATGGCATATTGCAGTTGGACACAATCCTCGACAAGCCATGCGCAATACGGACGAGACTTGCCTGCTCCCCTCACGTGTGCCCATCTGTGCTCCCGCGTACATGGCTAGATTTGATTGGAGCAAAATAAGGCCCGGCCCCACCCCCTTAAAATCAGGGGGGGAGATGGTTAGATTAGAAAGGAAAAAGGAAGAAGGACAGCCGTAGGATGAAGTGGGAGCACGGATGGGAGCATGAGGAGGGAGTAGGCAAGTTTTATCCGCGCAATACACCCCGCCACGCCGAAAAAATCGGCTACCCATAGAAACAGAAACTGTTGGGAATTCAATCAGGTGGCAAAGGTAGACCCTGTGTGCCTCAAAAAGCCTGGCCCACATGACAATAACAACATGCATTCCAAGGCGGAAGAGCTTGCCACACCCAGGGGCAATACCCGCCAGACTTTAAGGACTTATACATGAATTAGCGGAAGCGAGCTCTTCGAGAGGTCTACACCACTGAGACTACTCAGTCATCGGATATCCAATGGTCGGACATTCCAATTATGCTCAATCACTAAGACAATCCGGTGGGAATCCATAACAAAGGAGTCGCCACACTGGTCCTGGACCATATAATCGTCTGTTTTTCCTATTGAAAGTTCTAATGGACGGTGGTAGTAGTCTCAACATCAGATACGATGAAACCCTAAAGAAGATGTTGCACGGGAAAAGTCACGTTAGACGTGGTATTCCGAACTCCCGATAACTACGGAATCGAGGCATCAAAGTTTGACATAGTTCTGTTTCGAAGTGGTTAGCACACGCTACTTGGCTGATCGGCGTTCACGTAGTTCCACATTGCCCCTGTTATGCATACATGAAATTGATGCCTGGGCCAAACGGTGTAATTACATTCAGCGACGACCTAGACCGGTCACTCAAAACCGAGAACTTGACCTCAATTTTGGCCATCAAGGCCCAAGTCTCAGGCCTTATCGTCCGAGGAGTTATGTAAACTACGAGCGACGGTTGACAGAGATGATGACATCATCGCTAAACGCTCTAAGTCAACATCCTTCAAACCATGCGACCAGGTTGTCAAGTTCCAGGTCCATCCCAGGGACCCGTCTAAAATGGACTCCATCGGAACATGGCTGGATGCCACACTTGCAGATGTGGCCAATCGATCATTGTGTGAAGCATTCGAGACTTGCATGTGTTTTTGGAACAAGGTGTTTATACTGGTCCTGTAGGATTGGCTGGGAGGTTTGAGCTGAATTTTTGCCAGGCATGGTAACTAAGTAATTTTACCAGTGTGACCAATTTAAAGACAAAATGCATCAAGATAGATAGCAGTTGTAATACGAAGGTGGATATGGTGCCAACAACTAGGGTTAGATGGTTTGCTAAATACTTGCACATGTGGACCATGTGTTCTGGTGTGGATAGTGTTCAGAATAGCAAAGATTCACTAGGGGAGAGAGTGGGTGTGTGTGTCTGCGGCTCCGAGAGAGAGACATGTGTGTGTGTGAGAGAGATTGAGGCGGCAAGTGTGTGTATGTGTGTGTGAGACTGTGAGTTGTCTATTAGCGTCAAATCCAAGACATCACTTTTCTCTCTCACTCTCACAAAAGGCATTATCGGTTGTTTTCGATGCAACACTATGATATAGGGCACTGTAAGTAGTAGAAGCCACATAAGCCAGAAAAAAGCAGAAACAAACAGACCATTATGCCGACACTTCGGGAACAACACAATGTTTCGAGCGTGGCTCCTCGCGTGCAGCTGCTGTTGGGGAACAAAACATGAAAATCCAAAAAATTCCTACGAAACACCAAAGATCCATTCTAGGAGATGAATAGTTACGAGAGGGGAGTGTGTCTACATAACCTTGTAGACCGAAAGCGTTAATGTCTTTACATGGATGATGTAGTCCTACTCTTCACGATCCAATTGCGATCCAATCCGATCTAATGCCGAATGGACGTCAACTCCGAGATTAGCACACGTTCAGCTCGATGGCGTCTTCTCCTTCTTGATCCATTAAGCGAGGGAGATGAGGTACATGATACCGGAACCAACACGACGGTATGGTGGTGGTGAAAGTAGCGAAATTCCAGCAATGCTTCGCCAAGCGCGTACCGAAGAGACGTGGGGGGAATTGGGAGCGGGAACTAGCCAGGGTCAAGGGGTGGCCGCCCCCATGCACCTCCCCCGTCTATATATAGGCTAGGGGGCAGGGGAGGGCGTCCAACTGTTGGGGAACGTAGTATTTTAAAATTTTCCTACGATCACGCAAGATCTATCTACCAGATGCATAGCAACGAGAGGGGAGAGTGTGTCTACGTGCCCTCGTTGACCGAAAGCGGAAGCGTTAGAACAACGCGGTTGATGTAGTCGTACGTCTTCACGGCCCGACCTATCAAGCACCGGAACTACGGCACCTCCGAGTTCTAGCACACGTTCAGCTCGATGACGTCCCTCGAACTCCGATCCAGCCGAGTGTCGAGGGAGAGTTCCGTCAGCACGACGACGTGGTGACGATCTTGATGTTCTACCGTCGCAGGGCTTCGCCTAAGCACCGCTATAATATTATCGAGGAGAACTATGGTGGAGGGGGGCACCGTACACGGCTAAGATATCAAGAGATCAATTTTTGTGTCTAGAGGTGCCCCCTTGCCCCCGTATATAAAGGAGGGAGGGAGATGCCGGCCCTAGAGGGGGCGCGCCAAGTGTGGGGAGTACTACTAGGACTCCCAAGTCCTAGTAGGATTCCCCTTTCCTTTCCGGAGTAGGAGAGAAGGAAAGAGGGGAGAGGGAGAAGGAAAAGGGGGCTGCACCCCATGTCCAATTCGGACCAGAAGGGGGGCGCGCGCCTCCTTCCTTTTGGCCTCTCTCTTCTATTCCCGTAACTCCCCGGTACTTCGAAAATACCCGAATCACTCGGAACCTTTCCGATGTCCGAATATAGTCGTCCAATATATCGATTTTTACGTCTCGACCATTTCGAGACTCCTCGTCATGTCCCCGATCTCATCCGGGACTCCGAACTCCTTCGGTACATCAAAATTCATAAACTCATAATAAAACTGTTATCGAAACCTTAAGCGTGCGGACCCTACGGGTTCGAGAACTATGTAGACATGACCGAGACACGTCTCCGGTCAATAACCAATAGCGGAACCTGGA
This sequence comes from Secale cereale, assembly GCA_902687465.1. Classification (NCBI taxonomy): domain Eukaryota; kingdom Viridiplantae; phylum Streptophyta; class Magnoliopsida; order Poales; family Poaceae; genus Secale; species Secale cereale. The sequence continues at coordinate 841,175,893 of LR738714.1, forward strand.
TGCTCATATTGGCTCCCACATATTCTACGAATATCTTTATCGGTCAAACCGCATAACAACATACGTTGTTCCCTTTGTCATCGGTATGTTACTTGCCCGAGATTCGATCGTCGGTATCTCAATACCTAGTTGAATCTCGTTACCGGCAAGTCTATTTACTCGTTCCGTAATACATCATCCCGCAACTAACTCATTAGCTGCAATGCTTGCAAGGCTTATAGTGATGTGCATTACCGAGTGGGCCCAGAGATACCTCTCCGACAATCGGAGTGACAAATCCTAATCTTGAAATACGCCAACCCGACAAGTACCTTCGGAGACACCTGTAGAGTACCTTCATAATCACCCAGTTTCGTTGTGACGTTTGGTAGCACACAAAGTGTTCCTCCGGTATTTGGGAGTTGCATAATCTCATAGTCATAGGAACATGTATAAGTCATGAAGAAAGCAATAGCAGTAAAACTTAAATGATCATAGTGCTAAGCTAACGGATGGGTCTTGTCCATCACATGATTCTCCTAATGATGTGATCCCGTTGATCAAATGACAACTCATGTCTATGGCTAGGAAACATAACCATCTTTGATCAATGAGCTAGTCTAGTAGAGGCATACTAGGGACACTCTGTTTTGTCTATGTATTCACACATGTACTAAGTTTCCGGTTAATACAATTCTAGCATGAATAATAGACATTTATCATGATATAAGGAAATATAAATAACAAATTTATTATTGCCTCTAGGGCATATTTCCTTCAGTCTCCCACTTGCACTAGAGTCAATAATCTAGCTCACATCGCCATATGATTAACACCAATAGTTCACATCGCCATGTGACTAACACTCATAGTTCTCATCGTCATGTGACCAATACCCAAAGGCTTTACTAGAGTCAACAATCTAGTTCACATCCTCATGTGATTAACACCCAAAGAGTACTAAGGTGTGATCATGTTTTGCTTCGTGAGAGAAGTTTAGTCAGCGGGTCTGTTACATTCAGATCCGTATGTATTTTGCAAATTTCTATGTCTACAATGCTCTGCATGGAGCTAGTCTAACTAATTGCTACCACTTTTAATACGCATCCAGATTGATACTTAGAGTCATCTGGATTAGTGTAAAGCTTGCATCAGCGTAACTCTTTACGACGAACTCTTTATCACCTCCATAATTGAGAAACATTTCCTTAGTCATCCAGTAACTAAGAATAATTTTGACCGCTGTCCAGTGATCTACTCCTGGATCACTTTTGTACCTTCTTGCCAAACTCATGGTAATGTACACAACAAGTTTGGTACACAGCATGTGTAACATCCCAATTTTCCTAATTTGGATGTTAATAGATCATTCACTTGCATATCATATTTTTATTGCATTATTTGTCTTTCTGCAATATTCTTTTCATTATGCAACTAAAGGCAATTTATTGGAGTGGAGATAACATGACTTCTCCCCTGTTTTAAAAATGTTCATAATGTCCAGAATAATGTTTCCAGTTGATTTGATATGTTCTGGTAATTTTTGCAATCTTCAAAGTATTATATTTTTGAGTTTTATTTGCTGTTTGAGTGGCCAAATGCATCAAAATCATTTTACAAAATTGCATTAGTTTTGGAACTAGTGTTCCTGTAGTTTTTATTGATAGGGATATTTTTTACTGTGTGCCTAAGTAATTTTATTTAGAATTTATATAGTCTAGTTTATTTTAATTACTTCTGTTTCTGCTGCTGTAGTTTTGATATAAAAATAACAATAGGCAGCAACGCAGCGCAGCGCAGTGCACCCCGCGGCCCAGCAGCGCACCGCAGCGGCCCAGCCCACTTCCCCCGCAAAGCGGTACGCCACCGCACTGTTGGGGAACGTAGTATTTTAAAATTTTCCTACGATCACACGAGATCTATCTACCAGATGCATAGCAACGAGAGGGAAGAGTGTGTCTACGTACCCTCGTAGACCGGAAGCGGAAGCGTCAAGTGACGCGGTTGATGTAGTCGAACTTCTTCGCGATTCAACCGATCAAGCACCGAACGTACGGCACCTCCGCGTTCAGCACACGTTCAGCTTGATGACGTCCCACGAGCTCTTGATCCAATTGAGCTTCACGGGAGAGTTTCGTCAGCACGACGGCGTGGTGACGGATATGATGTATTTACCGGCGCAGGGCTTCGCCTAAGCACTGCAACGGTATGACCGAGGTGTGTTTCTGTGGAGGGGGGCACCGCACACGGCTGGAACAATTCAACTTGTGTGTGTTTGGGTGCCCCCCTGCCCCCGTATATAAAGGAGCAAGGGGGAGGCCGGCCGGCCCCTCTAGGGTGCGGCTAGGGTGCAATCCTACTAGGAATAGGATTGCAATCCTATTCCTAGTAGGAACTACCAAAGAAGGAAGAGAGGGAAAGGAAAAAAGAGGGAGAGGTGGCGCCCCCCAATCCTAGTCCAACTAGGATCCCTAGGTGGGGCGCCGGCCAGCCCCTATGGGCTGCCTCTCTCTTTTCCTTAAGGCCCACTATGGACCATCCCCCCTCGTAGGGGGTTCCAGTAACCCCCTCCGGCAATCCCGTTAAATCCGAAACTTTTCCGGAACACTTCCGGTGTCCGAATATAGTCGTCCAATATATCAATCTTTATGTCTCGGACATTCCGAGACTCCTCGTCATGTCCGTGATCTCATCCGGGACTCCGAACTACCTTCGGTACATCAAAACTGATAAACTCATAATACCGATCGTCATCAAACGTTAAGCGTGCGGACCCTACGGGTTCGAGAACTATGTAGACATGACCGAGACTCATCTCCGGTCAATAACCAATAGCGGAACCTGGATGTTCATATTGGCTCCTACATATTCTACGAAGATCTTTTATCGGTCAAACCGCATAACAACATACGTTGTTCCTTTTGTCATCGGTATGTTACTTGCCCGAGATTCGATCGTCGGTATCTCTATACCTAGTTCAATCTCGTTACCGGCAAGTCTCTTTACTCGTTCCATAACACATCATCTCGTGACTAACTTATTAGTCTTTTTCTTGCAAGGCTTATTGTGATGTGTGTTACCGAGAGGGCCCAGAGATACCTCTCCGACACTCGGAGTGACAAATCCTAATCTTGATCTATGCCAACACCACGAATACTTTCGGAGACACCTGTAGAGCATCTTTATGATCACCCAGTTACGTTGTGACGTTTGATAGCACACAAGGTGTTCCTACGGTATTCGGGAGTTGCATAATCTCATAGTCATAGAAACATGTATAAGTCATGAAGAAAGCAATAGCAGTAAAACTAAACGATCATAGTGCTATGCTAACGGATGGGTCTAGTCCATCACATCATTCTCCTAATGATGTGATCCCGTTGATCAAATGACAACTCATGTCTATGGCTAGGAAACATAACCATCTTTGATCAATGAGCTAGTCTAGTAGAGGCATACTAGGGACACTCTGTTTTGTCTATGTATTCACACATGTACTAAGTTTCCGGTTAATACAATTCTAGCATGAATAATAGACATTTATCATGATATAAGGAAATATAAATAACAAATTTATTATTGCCTCTAGGGCATATTTCCTTCAGTCTCCCACTTGCACTAGAGTCAATAATCTAGCTCACATCGCCATGTGATTTAATACCGATAGTTTACATCGTTATGTGAATAACACCCATAGTTCACATCGCCATGTGACCAACACCCAAAGGGTTTACTAGAGTCAATAATCTAGTTCACATCGCTATGTGATTAATACCCAAGAGTAATAAGGTGTGACCATGTTTTGCTTGTGAGAGAAGTTTAGTCAACGGGTCTGTCACATTCAGATCCGTATGTATTTCGCAAATTTCTATGTCTACAATGCTCTGCATAGAGCTACTCTAGCTAATTGCTCCCACTTTCAATACGCATCCAGATTGATACTTAGAGTCATCTGGATTTAGTGTCAAAGCTTGCATCGGCGTAACCCTTTACGACGAACTCTTCATCACCTCCATAATCGAGAAACATTTCCTTAGTCAACCAGCTACTCAGGATAATTTTGACCGTTGTCCAGTGATCTACTCCTGGATCACTTTTGTACCTCCTTGCCAAACTTATGGTAAGGTACACAACAGGTTTGGTACACAGCATGGCATACTTTATAGAACCTATGGCTGAGGCATAGGGAATGACCTTCATTCTTTCTCTATCTTCTGCCGAGGTCTGGCTTTGAGTCTTACTCAACATCATACCTTACAACTCAGGCAAGAACTCCTTCTCTGATTGATCCATTTTGAACTACTTCAAAAACTTGTCAAGGTATGTACTCATTGAAAAAACTTATCAAGCGTCTCGATCTATCTCTATAGATCTTGAGGCTCAATATGTAAGCAGCTTCACCGAGGTTTTTCTTTGAAAAAACTCCTTCAAACACTCCTTTATGCTTTCCAGGAAATTCTACATCATTTCTGATCGACAATATGTCATTCACATATACTTATCAGAAAGGCTGTAGTGCTCCCACTCACTTTCTTGTAAATACAGGCTTCACCGCAAGTCTGTATAAAACTATATGCTTTGATCAACTTATCAAAGCGTATATTCCAACTCCGAGATGCTTGCACCAGTCCATAGATGGATCGCTGGAGCTTGCACATTTTGTTAGCACCTTTAGGATTGACAAAACCTTCTGGTTGCATCATATACAAGTCTTCTTTAATAAATCCATTAAAGAATGCAGTTTTGTTATCCATTTGCCAGATTTCATAAAATGCGACAATTGCTAACATGATTCGGACAGACTTAAGCATCGCTACGGGTGAGAAGGTCTCATCGTAGTCAACTCCTTGAACTTGTCGAAAACCTTTCGCAACAAGTCGAGCTTTGTAAACAGTAACATTATCGTCAACGTCAGTCTTCCTCTTGAAGATCCATTTATTTTTGAAGGCTTGCCAATCATCGGGCAAGTCAACCAAAGTCCACACTTTGTTCTCATACATGGATCCCATCTCAGATTTCATGGCCTCGAGCCATTTTGCGGAATCTGGGCTCATCATTGCTTCCTCATAGTTCGTAGGTTCATCATGGTCCAGTAACATGACTTCCAGAACCGGGTTGCCGTACCACTCTGATGCGGAACGAACTCTGGTTGATCTACGAAGTTCAGCAGAAACTTGATCTGAAGTTTCATGATCATCATCATTAGCTTCCTCGCTAATTGGTGTAGGAATCACTGGAACTAGTTTCTGTGAAGTTCCACTTTCCAATTTCGGGAGAAGGTACAATTACCTCATCAAGTTCTACTTTCCTCCCACTCACTTCTTTCGAGAGAAACTTCTTCTCTAGAAAGGATCCACTCTTAGCAACAAAGACCTTGCCTTCGGATCTGTGATAGAAGGTGTACCCAACAGTTTCTTTTGGGTATCCTATGAAGATTTACTTCTCCGATTTGGGTTCGAGCTTATCATATTGAAACTTTTTCACATAAGCATCGCAGTCCCAAACTTAAAGAAATGACAGCTTAGGTTTCTCGTCAAACCACAGTTCATACGGTGTCATCTCCACGGATTTTAGATGGTGCCCTATTTAACGTGAATGTGGCTGTCTCTAATGCATAACCCCAAAAGCGATAGTGGTAAATCGGTAAGAGACATCATAGAACGCACCATATCCAATAAAGTACGATTACGACGTTCGGACACACCATTACACTGTGGTGTTCCAGGTGGCGTGAGTAGTGAAACTATTTCACATTGGTTTTTACTGAAGGCCAAACTCGCTAACTCAAATATTTTACCTCTACGATCATATCGTAGAAACTCTTATTTTCTTGTTACGATGATTCTCCACTTCACTCTGAAATTCTTTGAACTTTTCAAATGTTTCAGACTTGTGCTTCATTAAGTAGATATACCCATATCTGCTCAAATCATCAGTGAAGGTCAGAAAATAACGATACCCGCCGCGAGCTTCAACACTCATTGGTCCACATACATCTGTATGTATGATCTCCAACAAATCTGTTGCTCGCTCCATTGTTCCGGAGAACGGAGTTTTAGTCATCTTGCCCATGAGGCATGGTTCGCAAGCACCAAGTGATTCATAATCAAGTGATTCCAAAAGTCCATCACTATGGAGTTTCTTCATGCGCTTTACACCATTATGACCTAAACGGCAGTGCCACAAATAAGTTGCACTATCATTATTAACCTTGCATCTTTTGGTTTCAATATTATGAATATGTGTATCACACGATCGAGATCCAACAAACCATTTTTATTGGGTGTATGACCATAGAAGGTTTTATTCATGTAAACAGAATAACAATTATTCTCTTACTTACATGAATAAGCGTATTGCAATAAACATGATCAAATCATATTCATGTTCAACACAAACACCAAATAACACTTATTTAGGTTCAACACTAATCCCGAAAGTATAGGGAGTGTGCGATGATGATCATATCAATCTTGGAACTGCTTCCAATACACATCGTCACTTCATCCTTTAACTAGTTTATGTTCATTATGCAACTCCCATTTCGAGTTACTACTCTTTAGCAACTTAACCAGTATCAAATACCGAGGGGTTGCTATGAACACTAGTAAAATACACATCAATAATCTGTATATCAAATATACCTTTGTTCACTTTGCCATCCTTCTTATCCGCCAAGTATCTAGGGCAGTTCCACTTCCAGTGACCATTTCCTTTGCAGTAGAAGCACTTAGTTTCAGGCTTGAGTTTAGCTTTGGGTTTCTTCATGGGAGTGACAACTTGCTTGTCATTCTTCTTGAAGTTCCCCTTCTATCCCTTTGCCCTTTACTTGAAACAAGTGGTCTTGTTAACCATCAACACTTGATGCTCTTTCTTGATTTCTACCTTCGCCGATTTCAGCATCGCGAAGAGCTCGGGAATTACTTTTGTCCTCCCTTGCATATTATAGTTCATCACAAAGTTCTACTAACTTGGTGATAGTGTCTAGAGAACTTTGTCAATTACTATCTTATCTGGAAGATTAACTCCCACTTGATTCAAGCAATTGTAGTACCCAGACAATCTGAGCACATGCTCACTGCTTGAGCTATTCTCCTCCATCGTTTAGCTATAGAACTTGTTGGAGACTTCATATCTCTCAACTCGGGTATTTGCTTGAAATATTAACTTCAACTCCTGGAACATCTCATATGGTCCATGACGTTCAAAACGTCTTTGAAGTCCCGATTCTAAGCCGTTAAGCATGGTGCACTAAACTATCAAGTAGTCATCATACCGAGCTTTTGTCAAAACGTTCATAACGTCTACATCTTCTCCTGCAATAGGTCTGTCACCTAGCGGTGCATCAAGGACATAATTCTTCTGTGCAGCAATGAGGATAATCCTCAGATCACGGAACAATTCCGCATTATCGCTACTAACATCTTTCAACTTAGTTTTCTCTAGGAACATAAAAATAAAAATAAACGGGGAGCAACATCGCGAGCTATTGATCTACAACATAGATATGCTAATACTACCAGGACTAAGTTCATGATAAATTAAAGTTCAGTTAATCATATTACTAAAGAACTCCCACTTAGATAGACATCCCTACGGTCATCTAAATGATCACGTGATCCAAATCAACTAAACCATGTCCGATCATCACGTGAGATGGAGTAGTTTCAATGGTGAACATCTTATGTTGATCATATCTACTATATGATTCACGCTCGACCTTTCGGTCTCCAGTGTTCCGAGGCCATATCTGCATATGCTAGGCTCGTCAAGTTTAACCCGAGTATTCTGCGTGTGCAAAACTGGCTTACACTCGTTGTATTTGAACATAGAGCTTATCACACCCGATCATCACGTGGTGTCTCGGCACGACGAACTTTCGCAACGGTGCATACTCAGGGAGAACACTTATACCTTGAAATTTAGTAAGGGATCGTCTTATAATGCTACCGTCGTTCTAAGCAGAATAAGAAGCATAATAAGATAAACATCACATGCAATCAAAATATGTGACATGATATGGCCATCATCATCTTGTGCTTTTTGATCTCCATCTCCAAAGCACCGTGATGATCACCTTCGTCACCGGCGCGACACCTTGATCTCCATCGTAGCATCGTTGTCGTCTCGCCAACTATTGCTTCTATGACTATCGCTACCGCTTAGTGATAAAGTAAAGCAATTACATGGCGATTGCATTTCATACAATAAAGCGACAACTATATGGCTCCTGCCAGTTGCCGATAACATTACAAAACATGATCATCTCATACAAAACCGTATAACTCATCATGTCTCGACCATATCACATCACAACATGCCCTGCAAAAACAAGTTAGACGTTCTCTACTTTGTTGTTGCAAGTTTTACGTGGCTGCTACGGGCTTAGAAAGAACCGTTCTTACCTACGCATACAAAACCACAACGATGTTTCGTCAAGTATGTGCTGTTTTAACCTTCACAAGGACCGGGCGTAGCCACACTTGATTCAGCTAAAGTGAGAGAGACAGACACCGGCCAGTCACCTTTAAGCAACGAGTGCTCGTAACGGTGAAACCAGTCTCGCGTAAGCGTACGCGTAATGTCGGTCCGGGCCGCTTCATCTCACAATACCGCCGAAGCAAAGTATGACATGCTGGTAAGCAGTATGACTATTATCGCCCACAACTCATTGTGTTCTATTCGTGCATATCATCTACGCATAGACCTGGCTCATGATGCCACTGTTGGGGAACGTAGTATTTTAAAATTTTCCTACGATCACACGAGATCTATCTACCATATGCATAACAACGAGAGGGAAGAGTGTGTCTACGTACCCTCGTAGACCGGAAGTGGAAGCGTCAAGTGACGCGGTTGATGTAGTCGAACTTCTTCGCGATTCAACCGATCAAGCACCGAACGTACGGCACCTCCGCGTTCAGCACACGTTCAGCTTGATGACGTCCCACGAGCTCTTGATCCAGTTGAGCTTCACGGGAGAGTTTCGTCAGCACGACGGCGTGGTGACGGATATGATGTATTTACCGGCGCAGGGCTTCGCCTAAGCACTGCAACGGTATGACCGAGGTGTGTTTCTGTGGAGGGGGGCACCGCACACGGCTGGAACAATTCAACTTGTGTGTGTTTGGGTGCCCCCCTGCCCCCGTATATAAAGGAGCAAGGGGGGAGGCCGGCCGGCCCCTCTATGGTGCGGCTAGGGTGCAATCCTACTAGGAATAGGATTGCAACCCTATTCCTAGTAGGAACTACCAAAGAAGGAAGAGGGGGAAAGGAAAAAGGAGGGAGAGGTGGCGCCCCCCAATCCTAGTCCAACTAGGATCCCTAGGTGGGTCGCCGGCCAGCCCCTATGGGCTGCCTCTCTCTTTTCCTTAAGGCCCACTATGGACCATCCCCCCTCGTAGGGGGTTCCGGTAACCCCCTCTGGCAATCCCGTTAAATCCGAAACTTTTCCGGAACACTTCCGGTGTCCGAATATAGTCGTCCAATATATCAATCTTTATGTCTCGGACATTCCGAGACTCCTCGTCATGTCCGTGATCTCATCCGGGACTCCGAACTACCTTCGGTACATCAAAACTCATAAACTCATAATACCGATCGTCATCAAACGTTAAGCGTGCGGACCCTACGGGTTCGAGAACTATGTAGACATGACCGAGACTCATCTCCGGTCAATAACCAATAGCGGAACCTGGATGTTCATATTGGCTCCTACATAGTCTACGAAGATCTTTTATCGGTCAAACCGCATAACAACATACGTTGTTCCTTTTGTCATCGGTATGTTACTTGCCCGAGATTCGATCATCGGTATCTCTATACCTAGTTCAATCTCGTTACCGGCAAGTCTCCTTACTCGTTCCGTAACACATCATCTCGTGACTAACTTATTAGTCTTTTGCTTGCAAGGCTTATTGTGATGTGTGTTACCGAGAGGGCCCAGAGATACCTCTCCGACACTCGGAGTGACAAATCCTAATCTTGATCTATGCCAACACCACGAATACTTTCGGAGACACCTGTAGAGCATCTTTATGATCACCCAGTTACATTGTGACGTTTGATAGCACACAAGGTGTTCCTACGATATTCGGGAGTTGCATAATCTCATAGTCATAGGAACATGTATAAGTCATGAAGAATGCAATAGCAGTAAAACTAAACGATCATAGTGCTATGCTAACGGATGGGTCTAGTCCATCACATCATTCTCCTAATGATGTGATCCCGTTGATCAAATGACAACTCATGTCTATGGCTAGGAAACATAACCATCTTTGATCAATGAGCTAGTCTAGTAGAGGCATACTAGGGACACTCTGTTTTGTCTATGTATTCACACATGTACTAAGTTTCCGGTTAATAAAATTCTAGCATGAATAATAGACATTTATCATGATATAAGGAAATATAAATAACAAATTTATTATTGCCTCTAGGGCATATTTCCTTCACACACCGCACCCGCACCCGACCCGGCTCCTCTCTCACTGTTAGCGGGCCCCGCCCCTGTTCTTCTCCTAGCCCGAGCCGGACTGGGATACCGCCGCGCCCGAGCGCGCACGCCGAGGCCGAACCGGTCCACCTCGTGCCCACCCGACGCGCCAGACGCGTGCTAAGCCCTAGGGCACCTAACCGTAGTCCTTTTCCCGTCTTTCTTCGACCGCACGAAGCCGCAAGGGCGTTTTGGATCTCGCCGTGGAGCTCGAGCCGCCGCCGTCTTCGCCGGCCGTTTCCGTCGCAGTAAGGACGCCTTGAGCCGCACCACTTGTCCCGTTCGATCCGCCACTCACCGCCGCACCTCTCTGACATCATCTTGTCGCCGGAATCGCAGCAAATCATCGGAAACGACCTCGTCCGCCGCCGCCAGAGCATCGCCGCCGTTCATCTCGTCACCGCCGCCGCTACAGAACCCCTCGCCGCCGTCCGACACCACCATAGCCTCCGCCACTCACCGCTGCATCCGCCCGTCACTTCACCCTCACCGGAGACCCACCGGAGAGCCGCCGCCGTCGACGCCCGAGCCGCCGCCGCCATTGTTCTTGTCGCCTGGTGAGCACACGCCGCCGCCCAATCAAAAACTGCCACATGGCACTTCGCTACAGGACACGCATAGGAGTTGCTACAGAGCCAGATGTTTTCTGCTGCACCTTTTGTCTTTTTCTTAATTTTCCTCAAAACTTCAATTAGCTATATCTTTTATTCTGTAAATCCTTTTTAGGTAATTCTTTTTCCTATGCACTCAGAAAAATCACCTCTTCATCACAGTACTAATTTTGCACATGTTTGCACAATTCAAATTTGAATTCGTTTGAATTTGAATTAAAACTTCCGGAGGCCGTATCTTTTAAACCGTTTATCGGAATCGAGTGATTCTTTTTGCATTGTGATCGTAGTGGTGTGTAGATGATCTGTAGATGTTGTTTTGCTGCTGTTTTTGAGTTTTAAAATGATTTTCTTGCTGTTGGCTTTATTTTGGTTTTATTTGAGTTCGGTGATTGATTTGTTATATTGTGTGAAACGTGTAGATTGTCCGGAGTGCGACGCGAGCTATTGTCAGGAGGGTGACTTTTTGAACCAGAACCAAGGCAAGTTACATGTTGATCATCCTTTACCTATTGTTTTCCTATGCATTGCCCACACTATAAACTTATGCATTATAGGATTGTTATAATTTGAGCTACATTGTTGAACTATCTCCCGTCTTTTGCAAATCGTGGTAGGTATAGTTTTAAATTGCACTTGTTAATCTTTGGAACAGTCGCCACACTAGTCTCTCTGTGGTGGCACCTTTACTTATAGAAATTGGAGAGCTAGCTACTACTTTTTCTTCTTTTGTTATTCAACATGTAAATTGAGCAGTCAATGTATCGGCCCAACTTTGTGCGAAACATGCATGCACACCGGTGGTCACCGAGAGTTGGACCGACTCGAGACCCTCCTTCCTGCTCACTAGCCTGTTGGCTGATGATGTCAGGAGTTCTTTTGTTGAATAAAAGCTCTCAGGTTTGAACGCAAAAAAAAACAAGATTTGGACATAGTAAGGAAAGAATAAAGCAAATTCTAACATGCCTAAGTGCATGCAATAATACATATATTCAACACCACCGCAGTTGATACGTCACCGGTAACGCATAGACTGGACCGGATCTCCTGGAACGTGGAAGTCGCGGTAACCCCTCTGTCATGACAATGTCAAATTACTGCGCGGTGGAAACATGCAAGACGCGGATGTGTCTGAGAGCCACCTGCTCACGCACGAAATGAATATCTTGCTCGATATGTTTCGTGCGGCGATGATGAACGGGCTTGGCGGAGAGGTAGACGGCCAAGACGTTGTCGCAATACACCATAATAGCCCGGGAAACGTCATGACGAAGCTCCTGAAGGCATGAGCACTCGACACGATGCTGGCCACAACCCGATATTCCGACTCGGCGCTGGAACGCGATACCATGGGTTGTCGTTTAGACGACCACGAGATGAGGGATGGCCCGAGGTAGAAACAGTAGCCGGATGTGGAGCGACGAGTGTCAGGACAGCCGGCCCAATCCACATAAGAGTAGGCGACCATGTCAGTGGAGGAGGACGCCGTCAATGTAAGTCCTGGAGCCACAGTGTCGCGGATGTACTGAAGAATCCGCTTCACCGGGATCCAATGGGTAAAAAAACGAAGGAAGGGAGAAAAAAAAAACTTACTTCAACTGGGTGGCCAGGCCAGTGAATGCTTTTACCTCAGCAGAGCTATAGCTCAGCTAGCTAGCCTAGCTGGTCCAGTCAATGCTTCATCTGGTAACGCAGGGCAGCAGGTAAGTTAACTATGGACTTAAGGACAGTGCTCCTCCTCCGCCCGGAGCGCCCGCGGCGACTATTTATCGCAGGGAGAACGCCTCGCTGAAGAGATCTACAAGTTGGGCTGGCCCATTCGCATGCTTCCTCATATATGGTGGCCCGCGGCCCATATATATATACCTTGCTATAGGCGAGCGTGAAGTGCATCTCGCGTTAGGCGAGACATATCTCCTCCCCGCCCGGAGGACACCAAAATCCTCCCAGAGGGAGAGAACGGCCTCATCAATCGTCTTCGCTCGATCCATCGCTTTGGTCCCAAGAGCAAAGGGGGAATTTTACATGGAAATCGGGAGACGCCGCGGAAGAACCTTTGCTCTGAATACCAATTGTCAGGCCCCGAATACTCTGAAGGTGTAGATCGAAGAGAAATTGGGAGGAACAACAAAAGGGCATCTCAGATCCAGATCTATATTAACTATAGGTAATAGAGTATATGTGTTTGGTTCTGCCTTTCAGGCGAGAAATGGATTCAATGCATAACCCCACTCAGCCATAGCCCGACTGTTATATAGGTATACAAGTTACCTGCCACTGTTGTGAAAGTAAACAGTAACAATTGTTGGAATTGATCTTCGGTTGAAACAAACCGTGAGAGAAAAAGGGGAGTCTTTGACCCCAGGTGTGCAATGATCGGAAGCACACCACACATCCACACGTTTGGTTTTGGTCCCATGTACCCAGCACACACATATATAAGGAAAAGGGGGTTTTCATTATGGACAACAGAATATCAATCTGAACCACCCAAACTGCCGATCCTGAATATGTGCTGAGGTACGTGAAGACCATCGACCATCACCGGCTGTCGTGAAGGCAGTGCCGGCGGTTTCCTGCTGCCATCAGCGAGGCTCCTGGACCAGCTGCTGCATCTGCAACAAGCGCCTGATGCCATCTACATCACCCAGGTGGTGCTGCCCTTCTTCCTGGCCATGTCGCATGTCTTCACTGCCGGGAGACCCCAAGGTGCAGCCATGGGCTATCTCCTACCGATCCCTGCCAATCACGGTTAGTCAGTACTATTCCGCATAAGAGGTGTTCTAATCACGAGATTAAGATCATGTGTTACGTTAATCTAAAGGATTTTATCTAACATTGGTATCATGAGCCTGTTTGATCTCTGTTTAAGAACCCCAATTAGACTCAGTTTATGTTAATTACTAGAGTCATGGTCTAATTCCTTACGAATTTGAGTAATGTTCATGTATAAATCGCTTCCGCTTACGGACTAATGATGGTGACATCTGGTTATGGCCTCGATTCAGATTTCAGAAAAGGATTCGAAAGTTTAAGAAAAGATCCCAAGTTTTGTTTTTCCCCAAGTCCCGAGCACTAGAAGAAAAGAATAAATCCTCAATGTGTTTAAGGCTTCGGGGTGCTTACCCGCTCCAGATTGGAGGCGTTGCCGTGCCGCACACACGTCATGCACGCCTACGAGCATGGCCACCACGCCATGCTGCAGCAGAACCGTTGAAGTAGTGTCGTCGCCATACGCGGCTGTGGACGGGGCGCAGGTTTACGACGCCTGTACCAGCGCATGATGGATGACGCCGGGTGCCTCGCGTCGCCGCCGGCGGGCACTTATGGGCGACCAGGCACCAGTGCTCCCCGCAATAAACGCCGTGTAGCTGCACGGGTGGCCATGCTCGACGGAGTAGCGCGCGGGATCCCTCCGTTGCACGCTACTCCGGCGAGTGGAGCCGCCGTGGACACAGGGATCTCGTGCCGTCAAGGACCGCCGCCTCTCCCGCAACGAACGAAAAAATCGGGAGAAGAGGTGCAAATGGTTAGGGTTAAGGTCGACGCATATTTTGTTCTGCTCGGGGACGTGCATGACCGTCCGATCAGATCAGACGGCGGAGAGCAGCGCACATCAGTTCATGGGCCTTCGTGCGATGAAAGGGCGTGTAATCAGCTATGGGCTACGACCCAGGTTGTGTTGGCCCAATATTTAACAAATCTAGCTGCTGAATCCTCCCTTTTATGGGTTGCTGTTGGTTTAGGCCGAAAATAAGTATCAAGTCGTTTTTTGTTTATTTCGAGTGCATTTGATGCGTTTCAAGTAGACTAAGAAAAAGGTGTTTCAAGTTTTCTAATGATGGTTTATGCACTGTTTTATTAAGAAACAATATGCCCAAAAATGTGTAAGGGGTAGTGTTAATAATAATATTGTTGTTTTTTATGGGCTGCCGTGGGTTCCTATCAGCCAAATTATGTCTTTTAGGCGATTGGTATTTTTTGGTGCTTTTGAATCATGTTGTTAATATTAGTGATAAGGTTTATGCACCATTAATATGTCTTGATTGCCTAAAATTATACTAAAGATAATGTTTGAATTTTCTAAATAAAATGGACAGATGAGAAATTTTATTTGGAAAATATTAATGTGGTATAATGTAAATGCCATTTATGGCATTTTTAGTGGTGATTTTGTGTGTGTCATTTTAAAGTTTAAATATAAATGTGGTGAAATGATATTTATCATGATCATAATCTAATCTTTCATTCCCTAATGTTTCAAATATTTTATACTGAAACTTTATTTGAGTTTGAAGTTTATGGTGACTTAATGATGTGATCATTTCTAATGGGCTGAGGCCAGTTCAAGGAGAATGCGATGGTTGCATTGTTCGGTCTTCCGCATCGCACTATGTGTCATAATAATATTTGGGCATTATGTCTATTGGGCAAAATAAAGTTTTTAGTTGGTGAATTTCATGTCATTTTATTATGATATACACCACTGAAATATGCATAAAGACACAAAATAATGTTTATGGGGTTATGTTCAATCCCCTAAACAAAATTTGCTTTCGAAAGTATATTTGTCATTTGTTTGACAACTCTTATTTGCCAAATAGTGTTATGTTGTGAGTCCTTACGAAAAATTTATGTCCAGTTTTTTTTTAATGTTATGATATCCTGACGATAACATTAATGACATTTTTACTCTGAATGTCCTCTCTAATGTTTACTCGGTGGGAGTGACATTTATGTCTATATGTTAATTCCAATGTCATTTTCATTGTATGTCATTAAGAATTCTAATGATAATTTTGACACTTATGTTCAATATTAATATTATCGTTCTGAGAATTAGTGTCAAAAGGCATAATGTGCCTCATGGCACACATGATTATATTATGATGTTGCTTTATGTTAATGATGGCAATTAATTTAGTCGTAGTTCTTGCTGGTCATTACAAGATTTTACATCTCTCTAGTCAAAATGGAACCAACGAGAAGTTTTGATTAGAAATTTAGTGAGCAAATGTTCTAATGGCATATGATGTTATTCTGGCCAACATTGATTATGTTTTTCATGTGTCCTTTACGAATAAATAAGGTTCTTTTTCGTTATCTACCCAACGATGATACGGATTAAAATAAAATAAAATTAAGCATGTTTTTATTCATCTCATTGCATGGTTAGATCATGCTTGATTCGTTGTTATGATGATCATAAAGTTATCTCCTCTTTTCCAGTAATAATAATGATGTCAAACTTTTGTTTGGCATAGCCGAACCTTATGTAAATAACTTTCCCACATGGAGAGTGGAGATCATTGTCTCATGTAAGCAACCTCCCAATGTTTTTTCTACAACTAAGGTTGAAGGATGTTAATCCTAATGATAAGACATACATTGGGAGAGATCTCAAGACGCATGTGCCATCATGCACATTACTAATGGAAAGGAGATTAAAGTCAGAACTATCGGATTTATTCCACTAGCTTTTGGAGATGACTTAATTCTTTATCTTATTGATGATTTTTTTTTGTTCATGCTCCTAGTTATTGGGCAACCTTAATTTCGTCTCTTGAATAGATGATGTGATTTATATGTTATTAAGTCAATTCAAATTATGTAATGTTACTCCCACCTTATGGTGAGACGAGTTATGTTTTCACTAAATGAATCTTTGTAAAGATTATATGCTATGTTACCATTGAAGAAGTAAGAGAAGTGTGATTAATGAGACCTCATCAAAATTGTGGTTTTCGACCACATTTCGAGGGGGAGAATGGAAGTCTCATTTAATATGAGGTATCACGTTCACTTCTGCTACTTAGGTCATAGCATGTACAATTAAGCAAGCTATGTATCTCAATTCTCTAATTAAGATGGAACCAACGAGAAGTCTTGGTTGGAGAATGTATGAAAAGGACATTCTAGTGTTGGTTCTCTAATTAACTAGACGATGCCCCGCGCGTTGCGGCGGGATTTTCGGATGACTTCTTTGAGATATGATGGTTGAAGAATATTGAGGTCCAGTTTCATCCGACGAAGACTGTAAATCAGTGCCCCGGAAATTCATAACATATTGGGTACTCATGATACCTGAAAGTATTAATTTTCTAAGAGAACATGAAAATATGATGGTACGCGTCTGCCTACTGTGGTCGGCAAAATATTCCAAGATGTAGCAATGTATGTAGAGCTTATCTCAAATCCTTGGAAATAGTGTTCGTTCAATATTGATAAGAGTTCCACTCACAATTTTTTGATAAAAATGTACAAACACAAAGGTAACTGAATGAATAATTAAAAAGGTGAGATTTTATGCTGCCATTGCTCGGTTCCTTGTGCAGTTTGGGATTTCGCCTTGTAGTTTCCCGACTGATCTCCTGACTCAAAACGTGCATGACTGGTTGATCGATTGCCATTTTGGCCACCTCACAAAAAAGATTTCCCTGCTTTGGTTATACTAATTTGGTGGCACCTGAGGAACGAAAAGAAATGAGGGATCTTTAGTTGCACAGATTTGTGGATGGCTAACCTCCACAACTTGAAGCAGATGGCATTACATAATTTCTTTCATCCACTCTTCTAATATGTAAATATTCTTCATACCTCCAATCTTTCATTTTATACTTTCCTTTCTAATGAGCTTTCTTCTTAACAAATGCAAGCAATATCGTTGCCTTCGTTAAAGAATCTCAAGCTGCTACGCATGAGAACCGGTAGAATATGTTCGTCAACACCAAAAGCAAGCGCATGTTTTGCTATTCTACATACTCTCAACAATCAATGGAATAAATGGATGGAAAAACAAAGCGGATCGTGATTCGTGAGGCAAACCTTTGAGGTTGACGGGGAGCAATAGTAGCACCTGCAGCTGCTGCACCCGCGGAGTTGCCAGTGAATTCTCCTACCACCGTTGCAACCACACAACGATGATGCAGATTGCAACAGTAGAAATTTGCCGACGTAGATCACTGGGAACTGGGAAGTGAAGGCAGACATGAGAGGACCTACAGCTATAAAGTATGAGAATGCAGGAAGCGGAAGGGTAATGAACCGCCGGCCGGCCGCTTGATTACCTCGTTAGTTAATCTTGTACGTGTGGCATAGTGGAAGATGTAAACGGCAGCCATAATGGCCCTCAGCGTGAAGAAGAAAGAAACTGATGCGTTGAGAACCCTTCAGCTTCAGGAACAAAGCCAGCCAGCGATGCGATGATGTGGTAGTATGGCTGAGTTTAGTAATGCATGTTAAGATAATTTGCAAACTGAATGGTGATGTGGCATGATGATGATGTGGACAGTGTGCATGTGAAGAGAATAGGTTGTAGTGGGGATCAACTTCTTAAGAATGTAAGATACGCAACAAGTCTTATTTAGAAGAATGAATGAAAAATGACTCCTTTATCATGTTAGTGTGTACTTAGTCTCTTATGAGCATTACGAAGCACGCATGAATGCTAAAGTGGCAAGTTTGCTAGTCTAATGACCATCATGATGTAACATGTTGATTATATATGACCAACGTCATTTATAATCATATGTGACACCTCACACAAGTGGCAAGTTTGTCAGTATCATGTGGCTTGTGGTTATATTTCTGACTAACGTCGTTTATAATCATTTGCCACAATTCATTAAGTTCTTTTCCATTTTCAGCCCAACGGTGTTGTGGTTTAGAGCTGAGATGATTGATATCAAGATTTTTGGATATATTTTCCATCTTCTAAATAAAGTGATCATTAGGGAACTTGGAGCGTATGAACATTAATCTTAAGGATAACTCCATTAGACTTTGTTCATATGTATCCGGTAAATTGAGGGGAATTTATTTTTCTCTAATGCAACACTTATTGTTGAGACTCAACAATTTTCCCTATGATCGATAATGTGTGTTAATGATCATCTTAGTGGCTTCTTGCCATATAGGATGAGGATTATGAGCTCTAATGATGTATGGAACTCCATATAATTTCCTCAGTGAGTTGTTGTGACATTTGTGTTATTACTATGACATGCTCTTGTGTTTACTTAGTTGATAATGTATATATCACTCAACTGTACGGTTTTGTCATGGGTGAAGTTGACATAAGGCATGTTATCTAAAGAAATACAATTATGAGATAATACAAGCGTTGGGACACTCATACTATAAGATGAGGGGGAGTAAGATCACTACCTTGTGGAGATTGAATATTTTGGCAAGCCAAGTAATTTCTATCTTCTATTTGTAACATGGAGGAACTTGGTGATGCCTCATACTTTGCTTTGTATTGAGTTTCACCAAGATATAGGTCCAAAAGGTGTATAAGTTTTATTATGATGACATATGTTAGTAGAGTACGGAAGAAAATATTATGTGGTAGTACTCTATCGCACCTGCTACTAAAGTCAAGGGCAATAAAGGTGGACAATTTAGTGTCTAAGGAACCATTATGAACTGATCAGGTAATGTTAGTTCCTTATGCTTCAGTTGTCAGAAGCAATGTAAGTATTCAAATATGAACTTGCCCTATTTATGATCGGGATAATTGGCAAATATACAAGTCCAGAAATGGACCACTGGAGAAGCCGCGAAAAGCCTTGTAGATATGCAAGGCAATAAAAGTTAACATGCTCACTAATAAGAAGTCTGATAACCTCGATATCCTCAATTATTCAGACATTGTTTCTGCGAGGTGTGTGGATATTAAAGTTTCCACGTTATGTTACATCCTCACTCTCGCATATGGAGCTATATTGTGGAAAAGCTCAATAATGACATTGATAGCATTATAAATAATGCAATTTACGATGTTGCATGTTAAGAGGCTATTGGGCAGGTTGTATGTCAAAGAAGTTATATTCCCGAAATTAAGGTGGTAGACAACATTTATAAAAACCACCTACTCATTCTGAACATGCGGTTTTCTATACGAGCAACAACAAGTCAAATGGTGTGGCCAAAACCATGACAATATGTTTCATGTTGTGAAAGATAGAATCTAGGATCAAGCTAATGATGTTAAGCATATAAAAATGATTTGTATGTATTACGGATCCGTTTACCAAAGGCTCACCTCCCATACTTATGATTATGTTGCTGAATGCTATTGTCTGATGGAAAACAAGGCACTTTATATTGAGGTGGAAGTTATATTTGACCAGTTGATCAAGGTATGCGCAGAACCTCATGTGTAATACATTGATACGATTCCACTTTGAGGAGCACCATTGATAAGATACTTGTTGCCAACACTCAGAGTAGAAAAACAAGGGCCATTCTAGCTGAAGCCGATTGTGTCTGTGATGCCGTAGCAAGATGAAGCTACCACCATGGTGGCGTAGAGGTGAGTTAAATTTTAATCTAAATCTCTTGTCACTTTGACTATGTGTACTTCTATATTTGCATGTGGTGCTTACTATTTTGTTCCATCAAAGACAGAGTTTGTATTATTTATGTCTTTTGTAGCAAATATATTAAGGAGATGATAAGTAATCATATAATTAATTTTTCATGTTACCCTAAGGTGAGAAGAGAAGTACGTGTCATTAATTCCTGATTATTTGTTGACCGTTTTTGTAAGGGTACGCTGTGGTAATATTTGTTCTAAGCTGTTGCTATTAATACCCATTGGTTTTTATCGCGCGTTGCTGCGGGAATCGTTGGATATTTCAGGGATTTTATTGTATGAAGCTTCCATCGTTGAATTAATAGTAAATGAATCTGGAGATAAAAATAAATATTATATATTGTATTTGATTATTATGTAGTCAGAAAATATTTGATTGTGTAGTGAGAAAATATTTTGAATATAAGTAGCATAATGTAATGGAAAACTTCTTTTCATGCATGTTGAGTGGATTTTTGATAAGGTGCCATGTGTGGTGAGGTGAAAGGTGTGCATGAGATCAACTAATAATAAAAAAAAAATATCATGCATGTAGTGGTGGGCCTTGGTAAGGTGGCATGTGTGCATCTCGAGATAAATAATATAGTGGGGATCAACTTGTTATGTATATAGAATTTGACGGTGAAAAATATAATTTTGAATTCAGAGCAATCCCGAGCTAGACAAAGAAGGGAAAAAATATGTGATCACGTAGCCATAATCTGGATTTTGAAAACTTGTGGACAATATATTACATTGACTTTTTTTTAAGGGAGACGTGTGTTGCACGTGCAGACTAACTAGTATAACTAAATAAGTGATAGTGTGTTTTTGTGTCATTCCTAGTTTCGACGGATTTACAAAATTTCAATGCCTATTCTGTTTTTATGCTTCCTGTGATAAACTATGCCACTTTGCCAAAACTTGCTCTAAGCTTACCTATTTAGAATCAAAGATTAAAATGCCGTCTATCCATGAGTAAAAACTCAAAAGTCTCCAATATTCTTCTCAGAAAGAAGAAATAAGGATCTTATACTGGTAGGCCATTCCTTCTTCAAATTCCTACCATGTTAATTGCCTAGTTTTACATGGATGGCATTGTATTAGTTGAAGAAGCTGTACGATTACTGGGTGATGTAATGTTTACAACATATTACTATTATATATCATGATCTACCCCATCATCAAATGTACATTGCAGTTCTAGTGGTTTTACACTAGCATTCTGTATGACAAAAATATATTTACAAAAGACGTCCAGTAAAGGGGGAGTTTAGCATAGTGAGAAGCAACTATTCCTTTTCATTTTATTTGAGAAATGACTCAATGATATACACCCTAATAAGGGATAGAGTGCTTCTGTGTAGTTCCTAATTTCGTTCGCTTTAAAGAATTTTAATGTCTATTCTATTTTTATGTTTGGTGACAAAAAGACTCATTTAATAATCTCAGAAAGTAGAAAGAAGGGCATTTATCTAATGTGTATACGGGGCAACCTATAAACATACTATTAACTATCATGACCTACCGCATCATCAAACGCTATGCATTGCAGTTTTAGGGCTATTACAGTATCATGTTGAATTATCAAATTGACTTATCAAAGACTTTAAAAGTGGAGCTTGGCGTGATTAGAAGCAACTGTTCCTTTTCACTTTATTTCAGCAATCATATAGACAAGTGGAGGACAGTGTGCTTCTGTGAAGTTCCGAGTTTCAGCTGCTCTTTTTTGCCTAATAATAGTTGATGAACCATCATTGTTGGGGTGCAGGTATATAATGGGCACGTGGATCGGGATCTCTAGCAATGAGCTCATACCTAGCACGACCGACATATGTGTACTACCAACTGTAGGTTTCAGTCAGTGTTCGCCAGTTATGTGTTGTCTGTGTGTAATCTAACTTTTAGGGCGTGTATGGTTACATTCTCAGCAGGGCTGGAAGAGAGCATCAAAACGAGCCAGGCTGAGCTGGGTCTGGTTTCGAGAAAACAACGCAAAAAACTATGTTGTCAAGTTGTTTGGTTGCCTGCATACGGGCACCTCGGCTGGCTCGCACACGGCGACCGCTGTGGCCACAGCTATGAGGCAGGCCCGGTGGTCGGATCCGACGCACGAGCGGGTGAGATTGGCTGTGTGGGCAATGACAGAAGGAGGAAGGGGACGAGGGGATACGGCAATTAACTGCTAAGACGTTTCAGCGAGCCACCCACGTGCCCTTCCTCGCATCGCTCGAGCCTGGCTGGATCAAAATTGCCGATTCGGCCGTTCCCAGCGAGCCAGGCCCAGATGTGCTTTTAAGAATCGTGCCATGCAGGCTCAACACCATTTGCATGTAACCAAACACGCCAACACAAAAAGATATACACTGGGCATAGTTGCTATTTTGTGGGCAACCAAACATGCCCTATTTACAATGCAGTGGCAGAGAGAGAATAAAACTTTTACTTAGGTTAATAATACGCTGGATGGTGGAGGAAAAAATATGAGGGAGAAAAAAGACTTCACTGGTTAGCTCCACAACAGGGAGTTGAGCTCCTCGACCCACTTATTGTTGACTTCCTCGAGGGATCGAATCAACCGAGGTTTTATGCTGCTAAGGATCATCTCATTGGCTCACTCAACCTACCCATTAGTTTGCGGCGATAGACGGAGGCGTAGTCAAGCTTGATGTTCTGCTTGCCGCACCACATTTTTTACATCCTCGGCCGTGAAGTTGTATTCGTTATCTGTTATGATGTTGTGAGGTACTGCATAACTGTGTACCACGTCGGAGATGAATTTTATCACCAATTGAGCTTTAGCCGAGGCCACATGCTTTGCCTCCATTCACTTTGTTAACTTGTCGACCATGACCAGCAAATATTTCTTGCAGGTTTGACCTTTACGGAGCGGTCCGACCATGTCTAGTCCCAAGACCGCAAACGTCCAGGTTATCGGGATTATTTTCCAAGTTGTGGATGGAAGGTGGCTCTTTTAGCAAAGAGCCGGCACCCAACGCACCTACCGACGAAGTCTCATGCATCGGCCCATCCTGGGGGCCAATAGAACCCTGTTCGGAAAGCCTTTCCTACCAAGGTCCGAGGTGTTGCATGATGCCCACATGTGGGGGAGTGCATCTTGGATCAAAGCTTTTGTCCGTCTTCCTCGGATATGCAACGCCGGAGCACTCATGTGATGCAGCGTTTATAGAGCTCTCCCTCGTGAACCTTGTACGCGGCCAATCGTCGACCGATTCGACGACCATCCGCCTAGTCCTCGGGCACTTCTTTGCATATCAAATAAGCAAGAAGGTGCTCTGTCCCTGGTGCAATAACTGCCATAATCTCATGGGACGAGGAGGTTTCTTCGAGCTCCGAGCCCCAACTATCTCCTCGTGCGCTTCTACGGCTGGCGGGGTGACCAATTCTTGCGTGGGTTCCTCGGCTTGCTTGCTTGGCTCGGTGTCACCTTGACATTTAATGGACGGTTTGAACAACCGTTCCAGGAAGTTACTTTGGGAAATTGGCTCCCACCGAGCACCCAACCTTGCCGGTATGTCCATGGCTTAGTTGCTTTCACGCGCGACATAATGAAATTCTAAGCACTCAAATCTAGCCGACATGGTAATGACCGTGTTGTGATACACAATTATCTTTGGGTCCTTTGAGCCGAAGTCGCCCTTTATCTGAGAGATTTCGAGGTTGGAGTCACCTCGGACCTCAAGACGCCTTACACCCATGGAGAGAGCCATCCGAAGTGCATGAAGAAGTGCTTCGTACTCCGCCCCTTGTTGGAGTCAGTGTATAGCCACGTGCTCTCTAGGTAGCTCGGGCTCTGTCCATTCGGCGAAGAAGTCATCCAACACTTGGGATTTAATAGCCCGGCGTGGTCGATATATAACCTCAAAAGGGAGGAGCTCAACTATATTACCTTGTTTCTACTAATAATTGCAGCTGTGTCCAAATAGATTAATGTAAAACAAGTTTTTCCCCTCAAAAAATATATATACAACAAGTTCTCTAATACAAAACATTTCTATTTTTCCGCTATACTTTTGGTCAACTCTGAATATCATTACAACTATTATCGGGGAACCATTTCTTTGGCCCACTGTAGGTCTAGTTGGACTAGGACATTTTTTTAATGTTCGTAGGAGAACTGCCAAGCCCATTGATCAGAAATAGGTATTACAAGAACACCTCGAGAGGAGGAAAGCACCCCCCCCCCCCAAATGTAACCATTCTTATTTGCTCTGTTGTTACGTTATTCTTTGACCTGACAATATAAGAATAAACTGACAATATTTCAATACAAATCACGACATTTAATGACAACAATCATGTCCATTAGGAATATGTTAGTTTCCTTGCACTCGAGCGCTCTCGATATGATGGGAATATACTATTAATTCATATTTTTTAGTTCTGGTGTTCCCTGTTTTCTCTAACATTTACCAAATATGAGTATTCGATGGCCTATTACCTATCATAGGTGACCTATTAAGGCCCTGCTTGTTTTAGCTTTGCTTAGATTTTAATGACCCGTGGATTCGCTTCGTGGCGAAGCTGATTCACCATCGAAGTGCACTTTGAGGTGCTTCAGGAAATTGCACTAAAAACGACGCAAATCCAGATTCAGCTTTACTGGCAAAGCTGATTCAAAATAGATGTTTGTTTCATATTTTGGATCCAGCTTCGCAGGCAAAGCTGAATCTGGTCCCAGAATCTGAAACAAACATGGATTAAGTCTCACGGATGGTCTATTACCTCATTTAATCTAGGCCCTTGGATTTTAAATGTTGACCGCCAATAATAGTTGGGACCAGCTTAAAACTTGTCTCGCATCTTAGCAGAAGGAAGCGGCAATAAAACTTGCAGTTGCTATTAATAATCCATGGTACGATGAAGGAAATAAGATGTAAAACTTTTGACGAGGGAGGGGCGATTACGTCTTGTAATCTTTGCTAGGTGGTCTACGGACGTAGATGCAATTTTGTACTTATGATGTTCTTTGTATTATATTACTTGACTGTTGATAAATAGATTGATTTTTTTTGGAAAAAAATCTTTCTGTAGAGAATAAAAGAGAAAAAAAAATTATAGTTGCTATTAATAATCCATGGTACGATAAGGATAAAAAGATGTAAAGCATTTGACGAGGGAGGGGCGATGGCGGCGGCGTTCAAGAGTTCTTGTATTGTCGTTGCTAGGTGGTCTGTGGACGTAGGTGTATTGTTTTACTTATTATGGTGTTCTTTGTATTATTGTACTTGACAGTTGATAAATAGATCGAAAGTTTTCGCAAATATATTTTCTTATTGTAAAGAATGAAAGAGAAAATAAATTTTCAAGAAAATCTAATTTTGAAGAATGAAAAAGAAAAAAATTGCAATTGCTATTAATAATTTGTGGTACAATGAAGGAAAAATATGAATGTAAACAACAAAAGACTTACAATCACTGGTTAGCTACGCCAGTGAACGCTCCTCTTCCTCGGCAGATCTGATAGGCCAGGCTTAGCTAGTATAAGCTGGCTCATTTCTGCGTCGTCGGCGCCTCAGCAAAACCCGATTGACCAGCTAGCTAGCAAAGCTGGTCCGTGAATGCCTCCTAAGCCGATGGAGAGAGCAGTACCAGGCTATTTAAGCCGGCTCGGTTGCTTCGACGGCAGCGGTGTGGGACTAAAAACGTGAAACCCAGCCGTGTAGTCAACCAGCAGCTTGCCTGGGCCGCAGTCGTCTTCGGCCCACTTTCAAAGTTAATCGCGAGGATTTCTAAAAAACAAATATTCACGAGGAGAAAAATAAAACACGAAGCAGACATTGGGCCACCGCGCGAGCGAACTGACGCAAGCCGTCTGCCTCAACCAATTCCGATTCGGACAACTCAGTATTATACTCCATGAGGTAGTGTTGACCATGTTAGAACATTGGTTTATTAAACACTCAATCTAATCTATGTACGAACATTGGACATAATGGGGTAGTGTTGACCATGTTAGAACATTGGTTTATTAAACATTCACTGTGTTCCTCGTGTTGTAATGCATCTCAATTTTTATGCTATGTTTTTGGACAACTTTGAATATCACTACAACTTTTATCGGGGAACCATTTATATGGCCTGCCAACGAGAGGCACCAAAGCAACAAACCGGGTTTACTCGAGCTGCCTAGAGAAGGCAAACGCATCCGTTGTAATTGAAAGACGACGAAACACTGCTGCAATAACATGGCGAATGACACGTCCAAGCAAGTACAAGACGAGCCCGCGAGCAGCACTCGCACGTCCATAAAAAGTGTGAAACAGCTAACAAGGATGACAGTTCGCAGTTCTACACAATCCTCGACCAACCATGCGCAATACACCCTGACACGCTGGAAAAATCGGCTAACCATAGAAATAGAAACTGTTGGGTATCCAATCATGTGGTAAAGGCAGACTCTGTGTGCTCGAAAAGCCTGGCCCACAGGACAATAACAACAGGCATACCCATGACGGAAGAGCTTGCCACACCCAGGTGCAATACCCGCCCGACTTAAATGACTTATACATGAATTAGCGGAAGCGAGCTCTTCGAGAGGTCTGCACCACTGAGACTATTCAGTCATCGGACAACCAGTGGACGGACAATCTAATTATGCTCGATCACCGAGACAATCCCATGGGAATCCATAACAAAGGAGTCGCCACCCTGGTCCTGGACCATATAATCGTCGGTTTTTTTCCGATCGAAAGTTCTAATGGACGGTGGTAGTAGTCTCAACATCATATAAGATGAAACCCTAAAGAAGATGCACTTCAACAAGTCATGCATCCTGCCCATGCAAAATCACTTTCAAGGTCATAATTCCAGGCAAGGAGGTGCGCTGCACGGGAAAAGCCACAATAGACGTGGCATTCAGAACTCCCGATAACTGCTGAATGGAGGCGTTAAGCTTTGACATAGTTATGTTTCGAAGTAGTTAGTACATGCTACTTGGCCGATTGGCCTTCATGTAGTTCCACATTGTCCCCCATTATGCATACATGAAATTAAAGATGCCTGGGCAAAACAGTGTAATTACAATCAGTGGCGACACAAACTGGTTACTTAGAACCAAGGACATAACCGCAACTTTGGCCATCAAGGCTCAGT
This sequence comes from Secale cereale, assembly GCA_902687465.1. NCBI lineage: Eukaryota > Viridiplantae > Streptophyta > Magnoliopsida > Poales > Poaceae > Secale > Secale cereale. The sequence goes on from LR738714.1 coordinate 841,203,455, forward strand.
CTCGGGCCTTATTCGTCCGAGGAGATATCTGAACTACTAGCAAAGGTTGAAAAAGATGACGTCATCCTCGCCAAACGCTCAAAGTCAACATCCTTCAAACCAAACGACGAGGTTGTCAAGTTCTAGGTCCATCCCAGGGACCCGTCTAAAATGGACTCCATCGGAACATGGCTGGATGCCCCACTTGCAGATGTGGCCAATCAATCACTTTGTGAACCATTCGAGACAACATGTGTTTTCGGAACAAGGTGTTTGTACTGGTTCTTGTAGGATTGGACGGGAGGTTTGAGCTGATTTTTTGCCAGGCATGGTAACTAACTAATTTTACCAGTGTGACCAATTTAAAGACAAAATGCATCAAGATAGATAGAAGTTGTAATAGAAAGGTGGATATGGTGCCAACAACTAGGGTTAGATGGTTTGCTCAATACTTGCACATGTGAACCATGTGCTCTGGTGTGGATAGTGTTCAGAATAGCAGAGATTCACTAGGGGAGAGAGATGGTGTGTGTGTCTGCGGCTCCGAGAGGGAGACATATGTGTGTGTGTGTGAGAGAGAGAGGCGGCACGTGTGTATGTGTGTGAGACAAGTCTCAACATCATATAGTAGATCTTAGCGCCAAATGCGCCCAGAGTGTATGTACTCTACTACTAATTAACAAGAGCCCTATCAAGACATTTGTTTCTTATCCTCGCTGGCGGCAGCTGCTTGCAGAAGCTACTTTAAAGCATCTTCAACTGCTCTTCTCAAATCCCCCTCAAACGTCTGTGGACGCGCTCGGTTAAGGACCGGACGGAGGAGTGAAGAAAAAAAGTGACCCAACCAGACCCCTTACATCATCCCCATTCGTCTGGACTGTCCGTGAACTCTCATACTATGGAAAAAAGTAGGGAGGATATGACAGCTCCCAGGCACGTCCGGTCAGTCCTACACATAGGACGTGGCCCATGCTGGACCACCTTTTCTCATTTTATTCTCTCTCTTCATCTCCACCAGTTACGTGCAAGTGACCGACATATAAGGAAGAAAATGACCGGTATGGTTGTATGGATGGATAAATAGAGACTCGAAATAGACACGTCCGGTTACTGATCGGGCACGTCCGCGGACATTTAGGGGGCTAGATTTGCTATGTCGGGTTGTAGGCGCTCTTACATGATTACGAAAGTTAAAGTTTTGTACTATGTGCACACGCCGAAAGGCCGTGACCATATATACCGGACAACCCATCTCAACTAGTACAAGATAAGTGTCCATCTTGTCTAAAAAAAAGATAAGTGTCGATCAAGGCCATTTCTTTGATGAGATCACAATCATTAGTAGTAGGAATTGAGTAACATTTCATTAGAAAGAAGGCCCTTATAATGGCCCAAAAATGAAAAACTACGCCCAAAGCATATACTCTAGTGGCTACTGGTGGCTATAACCTTTTCAAGTGGCCATACATCATTTTTTGCCAAAAAAACATATAGTCCTACTCTGCTGGCTACTTGGTGGCTAAAACAGCAATGTTGACCTCTGCTGAGTCGGAAAAAATTATGATCCAATCATTCTAAGTGTGCATTCAATTAATCCACCGAGCAATGTGAGACACACAGAGAGAGAGAGAGAGAGAGTCTTATCTCAATGTACATTTAGTAACAGCCAGTTGTTGTGTGGTGCTGTCAAGACGATAGGTAAGATTTGGTAGGAAGCGTTGAACCCTTTGTCTCGGGCCGCATGTGTGTTGGCGCCGCCTCCTCGCAGCGCCTCTCTTCTTCTTCTACCTCTGAACTCTTTCTTCTCTCTGACACAAGAACACAAGAACACACACCATGGAAACTCACACGCACACATACTTCACCAAGGAGAAAGCTGGCTTTGCCTTGTCTCCCGGTGAAAATCACAGGCGCTACATATTTTCTGAGCCCTCACGGCCTCTTCTTTCATTACTCAATGCAACTTATATATACACGGAGGTTGGCACGGCTGCCATGCAGAACTCACGCCACTACATGACCCATTACTCCACTAACCACTCCATGCACGAGCACCACACAACTAACTAATCTCTATGACCTTATCTCCTCCTAGAATCTCTCCAAGAGCTATGACTTGACCTCAACCGCAGACTGCATGCGTGCTAACAAACTCACATGCAACTAACTAACCACACTGCATGCATGCTGACTAAACTAACTCGCCAATCCTCTCGGCTAGTACTAATACACTCTGTTAGCCTCAGCACTTGCATGGCAGCTTCATGCCGCCTCGGCATCTCGCCGTACTCACCGCATCGCACGGCTCCGCGGGCATCTCGCCTTTCATGCATCTGCTGAAACTCGCCGGCTTCATACGTATCGCACGCACACCTTGCCGAACTACAACAGGCTACACCTTCGTTGACTGCAACTCTTGATCCTATACTACATGCCTAAAGAAAACAAACATGTTGATACAAATATCAAGATTAAACCTAACAATGTGTACATGTAGAAGGTTTGCCATGTCTTACAAGCTTTGGAATATCGCTAGGATTCTTCTTACATCGAGATAGATTACAACTTACGGAAGAAGAATAGAACAGAAGAAGAGATAGAAACCGTTTAAACATATCTACTACCTCTACGTAACTTATTCTAACATTCTCCCTCAATCCAAACCTATGGAATTTTGTCTAGGTTTAGATTGTACATGAACTCATTTAGTCTCCTCGTGGTAAGCGGTTTAGTGAAGCCATCAGCAAGTTGGTCTTCTATGGGAATAAACTTGATGTCAAGTAGCATTCACGCTACTCTTTCTCTCACAAAATGAAAATCAATCTCTATGTGTTTTGTACGTGCATGGAATACAAGATTTGCAGAAAGATAGGTTGCACCAATGTTGTCACACCATAACCTTGCAGCTTGTGGAGCCTGTTGAGGAACGTAGTATTTCGAAATTTTCCTACGATCACGCAAGATCTATCTAGGAGAAGCATAGCAATGAGTGGGGAGAGTATGTCCACGTACCCTCATAGACCGAAAGCGGAAGCGTTTAGTAATGCGGTTGATGTAGTCGAAGGTCTTCGCGATCCAACCGATCAAGCACCGAATGCACGACACCTCCGCGATCTGCACACTTTCAGCTCGGTGACGACGCTCGAACTCTTGATCCAGTTGAGGCCGAGGGAGAGTTTCGTCCGCACGACGGCGTGATGACGGTGTTGATGAAGTTACCGACGCAGGGCTTCGCCTAAGCACTGCGACAATATGACCGAGGTGTGTAAACAGTGGAGGGGGGCACTGCACACGGCTAAAACAATTGTCAACTCGTGTGTTCTAGGGTGCCCCCCTGCCCCCATATATAAAGGAGCAAGGGAGAGGCCGGCCGACCCTATAGGGCGCGCCCAAGGGTGGCAATCCTACTCCTACTAGGATTAGGAACCCCCCTTTCCTAGTCCAACTAGGAGAAGCAGGAAGGGAGGGAGAGAAGAGAAGGAAGGAGGGGGCGCCGCCCCCCCTAGTCCAATTCGGACTAGGACATGCAGGGTGCGTGGCCTGCCCTAGGTAGTCTCCCTCTCTCTCACCTAAATCCCAATAAGGCCCATTACTTCTCCGGTCATTCCGATAACCCTTCCGGCACTGCGATAATTATCCGGTGACCCCCGGAACTCATCCAGTGTCCGAATAATATCGTCCAATATATCATTCTTTATGTCACGACCATTCCAAGACTCCTCGTCATGTCCGTGATCTCATCCGGGACTCCGAACAACCTTCGATACATCAAAACACATAAACTCATAATACCAATCGTCATCGAACGTTAAGCGTACGGACCCTACGGGTTCGAGAACTATGTAGACATGACCGAGACTCATCTTCGGTCAATAACCAATAGCGTAACCTGGATGCTCATATTGGTTCCTACATATTCTACGAAGATCTTTATCTTCGATCGTCGGTATCATCATACCTAGTTCAATCTCGTCACCGGCAAGTCTCTTTACTTGTTCTGTAATACATCATCTCGTGACTAACTCATTAGTCGTTTACTTGCAAGGCTTATTACGATGTGCATGACCGAGAGGGCCCAGAGATACCTCTCCGACACTCGGAGTGACAAATCCTATTATCGACATATGCCAACACCACAAACACCTTCGGAGACACCTGTAGAGCATCTTTATAATCACCCAATTACGTTGTGACGTTTGATAGCACACAAGGTGTTCCTCCGGTATTCGGGAGTTGCATAATCACATAGTCAGAGGAACATGTATAAGTCATGAAGAAAATTACACTACTTTGTTTAGAAAAAAAATGAATTTTACATTGAAGTTCTAGGAAAAATTACACTGCAATTCGGGGAATAATTACACTATAATTACATAAATAAAGCATGAAGTTTACACTGTAATTATGGGAAAAATTACACTGTAATTACATAAATGAAGCATGGAGTTTACACTGTAATTCTGGGAAAATTACACTGTAATTAAAAAAAGAAGCATTGGGATTACACTAAAATCTGGGCTAAATTACACTGCAATTCTAGTGTATATTACACTGCAATTACAAAAAGGAAGCATGGGGATTGCCATGAAATTCTTGGATAAATTACACTGTAACATTAGGGGCATACTACACTGTAATTTTGGGCTAAATTACATTGTAATTCTTGTGAATAAAAAAGTGTTGGAAATATGCCCTAGAGGCAATAATAAAAGTATTATTATTATATTTCCTTGTTCATGATAATCGTCTGTTATTCATGCTTGAATTGTATTGTACGGAAACAGCGATACATGTGTGAATATATAGACCACAATTGAGTCCATGGCAATCCTCTAGTTGCCAGCTCGTTGATCAACAGATGGTCACGATTTCCTGATCATGGACATGGGATGTCAGTGATAACGGGATCACATCATTAGGAGAATGATGTGATGGACAAGACCCAATCCTAAGCATAGCACGAGATCGTATAGTTCGTAATGCATAAGCTTTTCGGTGTCAAGTATTTATTCCTTAGACCATGAGGTTGTACAACTCCCGGATGCCGTAGGAATGCTTTGGGTGTGCCAAACGTCACAACGTAACTGGGTGACTATAAAGGTACGCATCGGGTATCTCCGAAAGTGTCTGTTGAGTTGGTACGAACCGAGACTGGGATGTTGTCACTCCGTATGACGGAGAGGTACCTCTGGGCCCACTCGGTAAGACGTCATCATAATGAGCTCAATGTGACTAAGTAGTTGGTCACGGGATGATGGATTACGGATCGAGTAAAGAGACTTGCCATGACGAGATTGAACAAGGTATCGGGAATACCGACGATCGAATCTCGGGCAAGTACCGTACCGATGGATAAAGGGAATAACATACGGGATTAAGTGAATCCTTGATACGGTGGTTCATCCGATGAAGATCATCGAGGAACACGTGGGAACCAACATGGGTATCCAGATCCCGCTGTTGGTTATTGACCGGAGAGTCGTCTCGGTCATGTCTGCGTGTCTCCCGAACCCGTAGGGTCTACACACTTAAGGTTCGGTAAAGCTAGGGTCGTAGAGATACATGCACGTGGAAACCCGAAAGTTGTTCGGAGTCCCGGATGAGATCCCGGGCGTCACGAGGAGTTCCGGAATGGTCCAGAGGTAAAGAATGATATATAGGAAGTCCAGTTTCGGCCATCGGGTGATCTTCGGGGGTCACTGGGAGTGTCCCTGGACCACCGGAGGGGCCCCGGGGGTCCACCGGGTGGGGCCACCCATCCCGGTGGGGCCCCTAGGCCGCAAGGGGGAAGTGGCCAGCTCTAATGGGCTGGCGCACCACATGGGCCCTCCTCCCCATGCGCCTAGGGTTGAAACCCTAGGGGGGAGGGGGTGCCACTTGCCTTGGGGGGCAAGGATTCCCCCCTGGCCGCCGCCCCACCCTGCAGATGCCATCTGCAGGGCCGGCGCATCCCCCTGGCCCCCTATATATATGTGTGGGGGGGGGAGAGGGCAGCCGCACCCCTAGCCCTGGCGCCTGTCCCCCTCCCGTCACACCTCCGTCTCCTTAACGCAGGGCGCCCGGCGAAGCCCTGCAGGAATCTCCATTGCATCCACCACCACGCCGTTGTGCTGCTGGATCTCCAACGACCTCTCCTCCCCCTTGCTGGATCAAGAAGGAGGTGATGTTGTTGTACCGGATGTGTGTTGAACGCTGAGGTGCCGTCCGTTCGGCGCTAGATCATCGGTGACGAAGAACGCGAAGAGTACGACTACTTCATCCATGTTTCTTCGAAAGCTTCCGCTCGCAATCTCCATAACGGTATGTAGATGCACTCTTATTTGCTCGTTGCTAGATGTCTCCTTAGTTGGATCTTGGTGAAAGCGTATAATTTTTTTGAATTCTGCTACGTTCCCCAACAGTGGCATCTGAGCTAGGTCTTATGCGTAGCATGTTGCACGAGTAGAACACAAAACAGTTGTGGGCGTTTGAGTTGTTCAACTTTCTTGCCGTTACTAGTCAATCTTGATTCGGCGGTATTGTGGGATGAAGCGGCCCGGACCGACTTTACACGTACGCTTACGTGAGACTGGTTCCACCGACAGACATGCACTAGATGCATAAGGTGGCTGGCGGATGTCTGTCTCTCCTACTTTAGTCGGATCGGATTCGACGAAAAGGGTCCTTATGAAGGGTAAATAGAAATTGACAAATCACGTTGTGGTTTTGGCGTAGGTAAGAAACGTTCTTGCTAGAAAACCTATAGAAGCCACATATAACTTGCATCAACAATTAGAGGACGTCTAACTTGTTTTTGCAGCATGTGCTATGTGACGTGGTATGGCCAGAACGAAGATGTGATGAATGATATATGTGATGTATGAGATTGATCATGTTCTTGTAATAGGGAATCACGACTTGCATGTCGATGAACTTGACAACCGGCAGGAGCCATAGGAGTTGTCTTAATTATTGTATGACCTGCGTGTCACTAAATTAACGCCATGTAATTACTTTACTTTATTGCTAAACGTTAGCCATAGTAGTAGAAGTAATAGTTGGCGTGACGAATTCTTCAAGACACGATGATGAAGATCATGATGATGGAGATCATGGTGTCGAGCCGGTGACAAGATGATCATGGTGCCCCGAAGATGGAGATCGAAGGAGCAAGATGATATTGGCCATATCATGTCACTTTAATTGATTGCATGTGATGTTTATCATGTTTATGCATCTTGTTTACTTAGAACGACGGTAGTAAATAAGATGATCTCTCACTAAAAAATTTCAAGAATTGTGTCCCCCCCTAACTGTGCACCGTTGCTAAAGTTCGTTGCTCTGAAGCACCACGTGATGATCGGGTGTGATAGGTTCTAACGTTCGCATACAACGGGTGTAAGCCAGATTTACACACGCAATACACTTAGGGTTCACTTGACGAGCCTAGCATGTACAGACATGGCCTCGGAACACGGAAGACCGAAAGGTCGAACACGAGTCGTATAGAAGATACGATCAACATGAAGATATTCACCGTTGACGACTACTCCGTCTCACGTGATGATCGGACACGAGCTAGTCGATTCGGATCGTGTATCACTTAGATGACTGGAGAGATGTCATTCTGAGTGGGAGTTCATTAAAATTTGATTAAGATGAACTTAATTATCATGAACTTAGTCTAAATTCTTTACAATATCTCTTGTAGATCAAATGGCCCACGCTCCAGTTTCCCTCAACTTCAACGCGTTCCTAGAGAAAACCAAGCTGAAAGACGATGGTAGCAACTATACGGATTGGGTCCGTAACCTGAGGATTATCCTCATAGCTGCCAAGAGATCATATGTACTTGAAGCACCGCTAGGTGATGCACCTGCTCCCGATGCGGCCCAAGACGTTTTGAACGTCTGGCAGTCGCGTAGTGATGATTACTCTCTGGTTCAGTGCGGCATGCTTTACAGCTTAGAGTCGGGGCTCCAAAAACGTTTTGAGCACCACGGAGCATATGAGATGTTCGAAGAGCTGAAAATGGTTTTCCAAGCTCATGCCCGAGTCGAGAGATATGATGTCTCCGACGCATTCTACAGCTGTAAGATGGAGGAAAACAGTTCTGTCAGTGAGCACATCCTCAAGATTTCTGGATTGCACAACCGCTTGTCTCAGCTGGGAATGAATCTCCCAGATGAAGCGTTCGTTGACAGAATCCTCCAGTCGCTCCCACCAAGCTTCAAGAGCTTCGTGTTGAACTTCAATATGCAGGGGATGGAGAAGTCCATTCCCGAGGTATATTCGATGCTGAAATCAGCGGAGGTGGACATCAAGAAAGAACATCAAGTGTTGATGGTCAATAAAACCACTAAGTTCAAGAAAGGCAAGGGTAAGAAGAACTTCAAGAAGGACGGCAAGGGAGTTGCCGCGCCCGGTAAGCCTGTTACTGGGAAGAAGCCAAAGCATGGACCCAAGCCTGAGACAGAGTGCTTTTATTGCAAGGGAACGGGTCACTGGAAGCGGAACTGCCCCAAATATTTAGCAGACAAGAAGGCCGGCAACGTCAAAGGTATATATGATATACATGTTATTGATGTGTACCTTACCAGCACTCGTAGTAGCTCCTGGGTATTCGATACCGGTGCAGTTGCTCACATTTGTAACTCAAAACAGGAGCTGCGGAATAAGCGGAGACTGGCGAAGGATGAGGTGACGATGCGCGTCGGGAATGGTTCCAAGGTCGATGTGATCGCCGTCGGCACGCTACCTCTACATCTACCCTCGGGATTAGTTTTAAACCTTAATAATTGTTATTTAGTACCAGCTTTGATCATGAACATTGTATCTGGATCTCGTCTTATGCGATATGGCTACTCTTTCAAATCGGAGAATAATGGTTGTTCTATTTATTTGAGAGATATGTTTTATGGTCATGCCCCGCTGGTCGATGGTTTATTTTTGATGAATCTCGAACGTGATGATACACATATTCATAGTGTAGATGCCAAAAGATGTAAAGTTGATAATGATAGTCCCACATACTTGTGGCATTGCCGCCTTGGTCATATTGGTGTCAAACGTATGAAGAAGCTCCATTCAGATGGACTTCTAGAGTCTCTTGATTATGAATCATTTGACACGTGCGAACCATGCCTCTTGGGCAAATGACCAAGACTCCGTTCTCCGGAACAATGGAGCGAGCAACCAACTTGTTGGAAATCATACATACCGATGTGTGCGGTCCAATGAGTGTTGAGGCTCGCGGAGGCTATCGTTATGTTCTCACCCTCACAGATGACTTGAGTAGATATGGGTATATCTATTTGATGAAACACAAGTCTGAGACCTTTGAAAGGTTCAAGGAATTTCAGAATGAGGTTGAGAATCAACGTGACAGAAAAATAAAGTTCTTACGATCAGATCGTGGGGGTGAATATTTAAGTCATGAATTTGGCACACACCTTAGGAGCTGTGGAATTGTTTCACAATTGACACCGCCCGGAACACCTCAACGTAACGGTGTGTCCGAACGTCGAAATCGTACTCTGTTGGACATGGTGCGATCTATGATGTCCCTCACCGATTTACCGCTATCTTTTTGGGGTTATGCTTTAGAGACTGCCGCATTCACTTTAAATAGGGCTCCGTCGAAATCCGTTGAGACAACTCCGTATGAACTTTGGTTTGGCACGAAACCGAAGCTGTCATTTCTAAAAGTTTGGGGTTGCGTTGCTTATATCAAGAAACTTCAACCTGAAAAGCTCGAACCCAAATCGGAAAAATGCGTCTTCATAGGATACCCAAAGGAAACGATTGGGTACACCTTCTACCACAGATCCGAAGGCAAAGTCTTTGTTGCCAAGAATGGATGCTTTCTGGAAAAAGAGTTTCTCTCGAAAGAAGTGAGTGGGAGGAAAGTAGAACTTGATGAGGTGAAAGTCACCCCTCCTGGACCGGAAAGTAGCACAGCGCAGGAAATTGTTCCTGAGGTGCCTGCACCGACAAGGGAGGAAGCTAATGATGATGATCATTAAGAAACAAATCAAGTTACTACTGAACTTCGAAGGTCCACAAGGGCACGTTCCGCACCAGAGTGGTACGGCAACCCTGTCCTGGAAATCATGTTGTTAGACAACGGTGAACCTTCGAACTATGAAGAAGCGATGGCAGGCCCGGATTCCAATAAATGGCTTGGAGCCATGAAATCCGAGATAGAATCCATGTATGAAAACAAAGTATGGACTTTGGTGGACTTGCTTGATGATAGGCACGCCATAGAAAACAAATGGATATTTAAGAAGAAGACAGACGCGGATGGTAATGTGACCATCTATAAGGCTCGGCTTGTCGCTAAGGGTTATCGACAAGTTCAAGGGATTGACTACGACGAGACTTTCTCTCCCGTAGCGATGCTGAAGTCAGTCAGAATCATGTTAGCTATTGCCGCATTCTATGATTATGAGATATGGCAAATGGACGTCAAAACAGCATTCCTTAAGGGCTTCCTCAAGGAAGAGTTGTATATGATGCAACCTGAAGGTTTTGTCGATCCAGAGAACGCTAACACGGTATGCAAGCTCCAACGCTCGATTTACGGCTGGTCCAAGCATCTCGGAGTTGGAATATTCGCTTTAATGATGTGATCAAAGCGTTTGGCTTTATACAGACTTGTGGAGAAGCATGTATCTACAAGAAAGTGAGTGGGAGCTCTGTGGCATTTCTCATATTATATGTGGATGACATATTGCTGATGGGAAATGATATAGAATTCTTGGAAAATGTAAAGGCCTACTTGAATAAAAGTTTTTCAATGAAGGACCTTGGAGAAGCTGCTTACATATTAGGCATCAAAATCTATAGAGATAGATCAAGACGCCTCATTGGTCTTTCACAAAGTACATACCTTGACAAGATATTGAAAAAGTTCAATATGGATCAGTCCAAGAAGGGATTCTTGCCTGTTTTGCAAGGTATGAGATTGAGCAAGGCTCAGTCGCCGACCACGGCAGAAGATAGAGAAAAGATGAGTGTCATTCCCTATGCCTCGGCCATAGGTTCTATCATGTATGCCATGCTGTGTACCAGACCTGATGTGAACCTTGCCATAAGTTTGGTAGGGAGGTACCAAAGTGATCCCGGTTCGGAACACTGGACAGCGGTCAAGAACATCCTGAAGTACCTGAAAAGGACTAAGGATATGTTTCTCGCTTATGGAGGTGACGAAGAGCTCGTCGTAAAGGGTTACGTCGATGCTAGCTTCGACACAGATCTGGATGACTCTAAGTCTCAAACCGGATACACGTATATTTTGAACGGAGGGGCAGTCAGCTGGTGCAGTTGCAAGCAAAGCGTCGTGGCATCATCTACATGTGAAGCGGAGTACATAGCTGCTTCCGAAGCAGCGCAGGAAGGAGTGTGGATGAAGGAGTTCATCACCGACCTAGGAGTCATTCCAAGCGCGTCAAGCCCGATGACTCTCTTCTGTGACAACACTGGTGCTATTGCCATTACCAAGGAGCCCAGGTTTCACAAGAAGACCAAGCACATCAAGCGTCGTTTCAACTCCATCCGGAATTATGTTCAGGATGGAGACATAGATATTTGTAAAGTGCATACGGATCTGAATGTCGCAGACCCATTGACTAAACCTCTTTCACGGGCAAAACATGATCAACACCAGAACTCTATGGGTGTTCGATTGATCACAATGTAACTAGATTATTGACTCTAGTGCAAGTGGGAGACTGTTGGAAATATGCCTTAGAGGCAATAATAAAAGTATTCTTATTATATTTCCTTGTTCATGATAATCGTCTGTTATTCATGCTTGAATTGTATTGTACGGAAACAACGATACATGTGTGAATATATAGACCACAATCGAGTCCATGGCAATCCTCTAGTTGCCAGCTCGTTGATCAACAGATGGTCACGGTTTCCTGATCATGGACATGGGATGTCAATGATAACGGGATCACATCATTATGAGAATGATGTGATGGACAAGACCCAATCCTAAGCATAGCACAAGATCGTATAGTTCGTAATGCATAAGCTTTTCGGTGTCAAGTATTTATTCCTTAGACCATGAGGTTGTACAACTCCCGGATGCGGTAGGAATGCTTTGGGTGTGCCAAACGTCACAACGTAACTGGGTGACTATAAAGGTACGCATCGGGTATCTCCGAAAGTGTCTGTTGAGTTGGTACGAACCGAGACTGGGATGTTGTCACTCCGTATGACGGAGAGGTACCTCTGGGCCCACTTGGTAAGACGTCATCATAATGAGCTCAATGTGCCTAAGTAGTTGGTCACGGGATGATGGATTACGGATCGAGTAAAGAGACTTGCCATGACGAGATTGAACAAGGTATCGGGAATACCGACGATCGAATCTCGGGCAAGTACCGTACCGATGGATAAAGGGAATAACATACGGGATTAAGTGAATCCTTGACACGGTGGTTCATCCGATGAAGATCATCGAGGAACACGTGGGAACCAACATGGGTATCCAGATCCCGCTGTTGGTTATTGACCGGAGAGTTGTCTCGGTCATGTCTGCGTGTCTCCCGAACCCGTAGGGTCTACACACTTAAGGTCCGGTAACGCTAGGGTCGCAGAGATACATGCACGTGGAAACCCGAAAGTTGTTCGGAGTCCCGGATGAGATCCCGGACGTCACGAGGAGTTCCGAAATGGTCCGAAGGTAAAGAATGATATATAGGAAGTCCAGTTTCGGCCATCGGGCGATCTCCGGGGGTCACCGGGAGTGTCCCGAGACCACCGGAGGGGCCCCGGGGGTCCACCGAGTGGGGCCACCCATCCCGGTGGGGCCCCTAGGCCGCAAGGGGGAAGTGGCCAGCCCTAATGGGCTGGCGCACCACATGGTCCCTCCTCCCCATGCGCCTAGGGTTGAAACCCTAGGGGGGAGGGGGCGCCACTTGCCTTGGGGGGCAAGGATTCCCCCTGGCCGCCGCCCCACCCTGCAGATGCCATCTGCAGGGCCGGCGCAGCCCCTGGCCCCCTATATATATGTGGGGGGG
>LR738714.1:841216543-841240826 GCA_902687465.1 Secale cereale
GGGGGGGGGGGGGGGGAGAGGGCAGCCGCACCCCTAGCCCTGGCGCCTCTCCCCCTCCCGTCACACCTCCGTCTCCTTAATGCCGGGCGCCCGGCGAAGCCCTGCAGGAATCTCCACTGCATCCACCACCACGCCGTTGTGCTGCTGGATCTCCGACGACCTCTCCTCCCCCCTTGCTGGATCAAGAAGGAGGTGACGTTGCTGTACCGGACGTGTGTTGAACGTGGAGGTGCCGTCCGTTCGGCGCTAGATCATCGGTGACGCAGAACGCGAAGAGTACGACTACTTCATCCACGCTTCTTCGAAAGCTTCCGCTCGCAATCTCCATAACGGTATGTAAATGCACTCTTATTTGCTCGTTGCTAGATGTCTCCTTAGTTGGATCTTGGTGAAAGCGTAGAATTTTTTTGAATTTTGCTACGTTCCCCAACAAAAAGATAAGTCATTAATTATAACTAGACCAGAAAGACTCACATGATTCACACAGAAATTGAAAATACCTTTATCAAACCATCTATCATCACTAGAAAGATCTTGATAAATAATTCAGTCAACAAACAGAAAAATTAATAAACTGAATGAAAGAATAAAAACGAAAATGAAAGTAGAGAACAAGACAGAAATAAAGGATCATTCAAAGAATCAGCACTCTCGATAGAAGAAACTACTGAAATATCCTTGTGAGAGACTTTCCGTAGTCTCCCTATTGACCTAAACCTAACAAAACAGAATACATGACAAAGAAATTGAAGAAAGCTGAAAATTACAGGGTAATGGGGCTCAATTACAAGGGAAATCTCACAACAAATACACCGAAAGGAAGCAATCAGGGGAATTATAGAGTAATGGGGCATATTAATACAGTGCAAGAATCACTTAAAATATAGTGTAAAAACCAACCTAAATACGGTGAAACTCTGAGTCAAAATACACACTAATTTAGGGCACCTTACAATGAAAAGGTAGATGAAGTACACTGCCAAAAACTGAAGATAAATTATATAGTAAGAATGGGGGATATTAGAGTGCACAACCACATGAATACATGCAAAACATCTGAGAAAAATAACAGTGTAAATAACGAAGAAACATCTCAGCAACGGGGAGGCAAAAAAAGAAAAGAAAAAAAAAGTCCGACTTCACTGTGTGGTACTAATCACAAAACGCGGTGCCGGTGGTCGTTCCAGGTCCACGCCTGGTCGCTGGGCCCTTCCTTTGCTGCTCGGCCCAGCAGCCAACGGAAAAGAGAAAGGGCCTTCTCTCCCTAGATCGAGCAGGCGGGCGCCATTTCCACAAACCCTCCCACGTCCCTCCCGCCCGCCCCCTCTCTCCACCGTCCATGGCCGACGCCCTGCCGAATTCCGGCGGCCTGGCCATCGACCCGCCCACAAAGGTGAAGAAGAAGGCGGCCAAGGCACCAAGGAAGCTGCGGTCGGAGTGCACGCCCGAGGAGATCGCCAAGTTGGGCGCGGAATCGGCGAAGGGGAGGAGCGGAGTGCGGTCGTCAAGGCCAATGCCGCCGCGGCCAAGTTCGCCGCCCAGCGAGATGCGCTGGAGGCCGCGCAGCGCAAGGCCGCGGTCGACGAGAAGGAGGACCTCGTCAACAAAGCCAACGCCCTTCTCATGATTGGCATGGGCCGTCCAACCGGGTTCCCTGCAGCGTCCGTCGTCCCCGCAAGCACAGGCTCGTTGGTCGCCGGGCCTCCGCACTGCCAGACGTCGCGGAACACGCCCATGTTGCCCGGCTTTCCTCCGCCAAGGCAGGACGGCCAGACCCGTTTCTCGGGGTCGCCGAACGTGGGCTTGTTCGCGCCGTCCACACCGCGTACTTCGGCCTCCATCGACCTCAACGTCATGCCTGGGTCTAGCAGCGGCGGCCGGGCGTCCGTCGAGATGCAAAAAAAGCCAGCCCGGGCACCATGCCGGCCCCTTGCGTCTTGTTTGACGGAATGCCAACACCAATGCCAACGGCCGACGACCCCTTGTACAACCAGTACATGGAGGACATGATCTTCGAGGGTGGGAATCACCATGCCTACGACCCCGAGGAGACCCAAAGTCAGGATGGCCGCGCCCAGTACATGCCCGATGAAGGGGCCGACGACCGTGCTGACTACGATCATGGTGACTTGTGGCATGAAGACGATGACATCTATGTCGAAGGTGATGGTGATGAAGAAGAAGTCAATGAGGTTGATATTAGTGGCGAGCCATTGTACATTGACGAGCTCACCAAAAGAGCGGAAGCACAAAATAAGAGGAAGAGCAGTCACACGGGTTCATATACACAAGATGAGGACAAGTTGATTTGCCAAGCTTGGATGGAGATTAGCCAAGATCCGAGGACCGGCGCGCAACAAAAGGGCATTGTTTTTTGGACGATAGTCCACAAAACATTCCATGAAAGGAAGATGTTCGAGCCTTACCAATTTACAAGCAACCGTGGCATCGGCTCGATTCAAAAGAGGTGGTTGTTCATCCAACAAGAGTGCAACAAGTATCAAGCCGCACTTGAGAGCGTTGAAGCACGGCCTGTGAGTGGTCTCGGCGTTGGGGGCATGGTATGCTCTCCTCTTCCTAGCCCTTTCCTTGCTACGGCCATGCCACTTTGCATGACATGATGTCCCAAAAGGATGTGAGGGACGAGAAGAAGCGGCAAAGCAAGGACGAGCAAATGAAGCAATGCCTAGACCTTCAAAGAAAGAAGCTTGAGATGGAGGAGGCGGCCAAGAGGAGGAAGAGCGAACTGGAGGAGGCGGCCCGACAAAGGCAGCTCGACATTGAGGCCACCAATGCCGCCACCAAAGCGAAGGAGGTGGCCCTTGCGATCATGAGCGTGGACTTGTCGAAGATGAGCAAGAAGACGAGGGCCTGGTTCGAGGCCAGGCAGAAGGAGATGCTCGACGCCGAAGGCCTGAACTAGGTCGTTCGATCGGCGTGGCCGTTCTTTTTGGAGGCTAGCATGGGTGCCGCCCGCCCGCTGGGCCGCTAGCAGTGTGCCGGCGAGAAAACATTCATTTTGGTGGCCGGCTGTGTTGCCGGCCGCTGACTGTGTTGCCGGCGAGGACAACTATTCATTTTGGAGACTGTCTGTGTTGCCGGCCGCTCGCTGATGCCGGCGATGGACGTGTAGGCCGCTGGCTCTGTTGCCGGCGTGGTGAACCGAGGCCGCTGGCCTGAACTAGGGCTTGGCATTCGAAACGTTGCTTTTGTTTTTCTAAATAGGCGCGGACATGATGGGGCAAATGGATGCGGCCGCGCGCTGGGCGCACAGCCACCGCATCCCCGTACACGTCCGGACACGACCCCATATCTCTACCCAAACGGACTAAATTCGAACAAAACAGATGTCCGTTTGAGGTCGCGCGGTGGAGTTGGCCTTACAAGAGGGCTGGCTAGGATTTCAACCGAATCAACAAGATCGGGAGATAGTTAGGAAAGAATAAAGCAAATTGTAACATGCGTAAGTACATGCAATAATACATATATTCAACACCCCCGCAGTTGATACGTCACCGGTAACGCATAGACTGAACTGGATCTCCTGGAACGTGGAAGTCGCGGTAACCCCTTTGTCATGACAATGTCAAATTGTTGCGCGGTGGAAACGTGCAAGACGCGGATGCGTCAGAGCCACCTGCCCACGCACGAAATGAGTATCTTGCATGATATGATGAACGGGCTCGGCGGAGAGGTAACGGCCAAGACGTTGTCGCAGTACACCATAATAGCATGGGAAACGTCATGATGAAGCTACGAGTGTCAGGACAAGAGCCATAGTGTCGCGGATGTACCGAAGAATTCGCTTCACTGGGATCCAATGGGTGAAAAAAAAGGCTTACTTCACTGGGTGGCCAGGCCAGCGAATGCTTTTTACCTCGGCAGAGCTATAGCTCAGCTGGTCCAGTCAATGCTTTGTCTGATAATGCCTCAACAGAGCTAGCCCAGCTAGCTAGCTTAGCTTACCCCTCAAAAAAAAAAAAGCTAGCTAGCTTAGCTGGTCCGATCAATGCTTTCCTCGGCGATGAACACGTCATTGCCTCGAGTTTTAAGCCGCCACACACGTTTGGAAGCCAGCGGTGTGGTACTAATTAATCAAATCAAAAAACGTGGAACCGAGCGGTGTCGCTGGGCCCTTTTCTCCTCGGCCCAACAGGTAAGTTAACTATGGACTTAAGGACAGTGCTCCTCCTCCGCCCGGAGCGCCCGCGGCGACTATTTATCGCAGGGAGAACGCCTCGCTGAAGAGATCTACAAGTTGGGCTGGCCCATTCGCGTGCTTCCTCATATATGGTGGCCCACGGCCCATATATATATATACCTTGCTATAGGCGAGCGTGAAGTGCAGCTCGCGTTAAGCGAGACATATCTCCTCCCCGCCCGGAGGACACCAAAATCCTCCCAGAGGGAGAGAACGGCCTCATCAATCGTCTTCGCTCGATCCATTGCTTTGGTCCCAAGAGCAAAGGGGGAATTTTACATGGAAATCGGGAGACGCCGCGGAAGAACCTTTGCTCTGAATACCAATTGTCAGGCCCCGAATACTCTGAAGGTGTAGATCGAAGAGAAATTGGGAGGAACAACAAAAGGGCATCTCAGATCCAGATCTATATTAACTATAGGTAATAGAGTATATGTGTTTGGTTGTGCCTTTCAGGCGAGAAATGGATTCAATGCATAACCCCACTCAGCCATAGCCCGACTGTTATATAGGTATACAAGTTACCTGCCACTGTTGTGAAAGTAAACAGTAACAATTGTTGGAATTGATCTTCGGTTGAAACAAACCGTGAGAGAAAAAGGGGAGTCTTTGACCCCAGGTGTGCAATGATCGGAAGCACACCACACATCCACACGTTTGGTTTTGGTCCCATGTACCCAGCACACACATATATAAGGAAAAGGGGGTTTTCATTATGGACAACAGAATATCAATCTGAACCACCCAAACTGCCGATCCTGAATATGTGCTGAGGTACGTGAAGACCATCGACCATCACCGGCTGTCGTGAAGGCAGTGCCGGCGGTTTCCTGCTGCCATCAGCGAGGCTCCTGGACCAGCTGCTGCATCTGCACAAGCGCCTGATGCCATCTACATCACCCAGGTGGTGCTGCCCTTCTTCCTGGCCATGTCGCATGTCTTCACTGCCGGGAGACCCCAAGGTGCAGCCATGGGCTATCTCCTACCGATCCCTGCCAATCACGGTTAGTCAGTACTATTCCGCATAAGAGGTGTTCTAATCACGAGATTAAGATCATGTGTTACGTTAATCTAAAGGATTTTATCTAACATTGGTATCATGAGCCTGTTTGATCTCTGTTTAAGAACCCCAATTAGACTCAGTTTATGTTAATTACTAGAGTCATGGTCTAATTCCTTACGAATATGAGTAATGTTCATGTATAAATCGCTTCCGCTTACGGACTAATGATGGTGACATCTGGTTATGGCCTCGATTCAGATTTCAGAAAAGGATTCGAAAGTTTAAGAAAAGATCCCAAGTTTTGTTTTTCCCCAAGTCCCGAGCACTAGAAGAAAAGAATAAATCCTCAATGTGTTTAAGGCTTCGGGGTGCTTACCCGCTCCAGATTGGAGGCGTTGCCGTGCCGCACACACGTCATGCACGCCTACGAGCATGGCCACCACGCCATGCTGCAGCAGAACCGTTGAAGTAGTGTCGTCGCCATACGCGGCTGTGGACGGGGCGCAGGTTTACGACGCCTGTACCAGCGCATGATGGATGACGCCGGGTGCCTCGCGTCGCCGCCGGCGGGCACTTATGGGCGACCTGGCACCAGTGCTCCCCGCAATAAACGCCGTGTAGCTGCACGGGTGGCCATGCTCGACGGAGTAGCGCGCGGGATCCCTCCGTTGCACGCTACTCTGGCGAGTGGAGCCGCCGAGCCGCCATGGACACAGGGATCTCGTGCCGTCAAGGACCGCCGCCTCTCCCGCAACGAACGAAAAAATCGGGAGAAGAGGTGCAAGGTCGACGCATATTTTGTTCTGCTCGGGGACGTGCATGACCGTCCGATCAGATCAGACGGCGGAGAGCAGCGCACATCAGTTCATGGGCCTTCGTGCGATGAAAGGGCGTGTAATCAGCTATGGGCTACGACCCAGGTTGTGTTGGCCCAATATTTAACAAATCTAGCTGCTGGATCCTCCCTTTTATGGGTTGCTGTTGGTTTAGGCCGAAAATAAGTATCAAGTCGTTTTTTGTTTATTTCGAGTGCATTTGATGCGTTTCAAGTAGACTAAAAAAAAGGTGTTTCAAGTTTTCTAATGATGGTTTATGCACTGTTTTATTAAGAAACAATATGCCCAAAAATGTGTAAGGGGTAGTGTTAATAATAATATTGTTGTTTTTTATGGGCTGCCGTGGGTTCCTATCAGCCAAATTATGTCTTTTAGGCGATTGGTATTTTTTGGTGCTTTTGAATCATGTTGTTAATATTAGTGATAATGTTTATGCACCATTAATATGTCTTGATTGCCTAAAATTATACTAAAGATAATGTTTGAATTTTCTAAATAAAATGGACAGATGAGAAATTTTATTTGGAAAATATTAATGTGGTATAATGTAAATGCCATTTATGGCATTTTTAGTGGTGATTTTGTGTGTGTCATTTTAAAGTTTAAATATAAATGTGGTGAAATGATATTTATCATGATCATAATCTAATCTTTCATTCCCTAATGTTTCAAATATTTTATACTGAAACTTTATTTGAGTTTGAAGTTTATGGTGACTTAATGATGTGATCATTTCTAATGGGCTGTGGCCAGTTCAAGGAGAATGCGATGGTTGCATTGTTCGGTCTTCCGCATCGCACTATGTGTCATAATAATATTTGGGCATTATGTCTATTGGGCAAAATAAAGTTTTTAGTTGGTGAATTTCATGTCATTTTATTATGATATACACCACTGAAATATGCATAAAGACACAAAATAATGTTTATGGGGTTATGTTCAATCCCCTAAACAAAATTTGCTTTCGAAAGTATATTTGTCATTTGTTTGACAACTCTTATTTGCCAAATAGTGTTATGTTGTGAGTCCTTACGAAAAATTTATGTCCAGTTTTTTTTAATGTTATGATATCCTGACGATAACATTAATGACATTTTTACTCTGAATGTCCTCTCTAATGTTTACTCGGTGGGAGTGACATTTATGTCTATATGTTAATTCCAATGTCATTTTCATTGTATGTCATTAAGAATTCTAATGATAATTTTGACACTTATGTTCAATATTAATATTATCGTTGTGAGAATTAGTGTCAAAAGGCATAATGTGCCTCATGGCACACATGATTATATTATGATGTTGCTTTATGTTAATGATGGCAATTAATTTAGTCGTAGTTCTTGCTGGTCATTACAAGATTTTACATCTCTCTAGTCAAAATGGAACCAACGAGAAGTTTTGATTAGAAATTTAGTGAGCAAATGTTCTAATGGCATATGATGTTATTCTGGCCAACATTGATTATGTTTTTCATGTGTCCTTTACGAATAAATAAGGTTCTTTTTCGTTATCTACCCAACGATGATACGGATTAAAATAAAATAAAATTAAGCATGTTTTTATTCATCTCATTGCATGGTTAGATCATGCTTGATTCGTTGTTATGATGATCATAAAGTTATCTCCTCTTTTCCAGTAATAATAATGATGTCAAACTTTTGTTTGGCATAGCCGAACCTTATGTAAATAACTTTCCCACATGGAGAGTGGAGATCATTGTCTCATGTAAGCAACCTCCCAATGTTTTTTCTACAACTAAGGTTGAAGGATGTTAATCCTAATGATAAGACATACATTGGGAGAGATCTCAAGACGCATGTGCCATCATGCATATTACTAATGGAAAGGAGATTAAAGTCAGAACTATCGGATTTATTCCACTAGCTTTTGGAGATGACTTAATTCTTTATCTTATTGATGATTTTTTTTTGTTCATGCTCCTAGTTATTGGGCAACCTTAATTTCGTCTCTTGAATAGATGATGTGATTTATATGTTATTAAGTCAATTCAAATTATGTAATGTTAGTCCCACCTTATGGTGAGACGAGTTATGTTTTCACTAAATGAATCTTTGTAAAGATTATATGCTATGTTACCATTGAAGAAGTAAGAGAAGTGTGATTAATGAGACCTCATCAAAATTGTGGTTTTCGACCACATTTCGAGGGGGAGAATGGAAGTCTCATTTAATATGAGGTATCACGTTCACTTCTGCTACTTAGGTCATAGCATGTACAATTAAGCAAGCTATGTATCTCAATTCTCTAATTAAGATGGAACCAACGAGAAGTCTTGGTTGGAGAATGTATGAAAAGGACATTCTAGTGTTGGTTCTCTAATTAATACGCAACAAGTCTTATTTAGAAGAATGAATGAAAAATGACTCCTTTATCATGTTAGTGTGTACTCAGTCTCTTATGAGCATTACGAAGCACGCATGAATGCTAAAGTGGCAAGTTTGCTAGTCTAATGACCATCATGATGTAACATGTTGATTATATATGACCAACGTCATTTATAATCATATGTGACACCTCACACAAGTGGCAAGTTTGTCAGTATCATGTGGCTTGTGGTTATATTTCTGACTAACGTCGTTTATAATCATTTGCCAGAATTCATTAAGTTCTTTTCCATTTTCAGCCCAACGGTGTTGTGGTTTAGAGCTGAGATGATTGATATCAAGATTTTTGGATATATTTTCCATCTTCTAAATAAAGTGATCATGAGGGAACTTGGAGCGTATGAACATTAATCTTAAGGATAACTCCATTAGACTTTGTTCATATGTATCCGGTAAATTGAGGGGAATTTATTTTTCTCTAATGCAACACTTATTGTTGAGACTCAACAATTTTCCCTATGATCGATAATGTGTGTTAATGATCATCTTAGTGGCTTCTTGCCATATAGGATGAGGATTATGAGCTCTAATGATGTATGGAACTCCATATAATTTCCTCAGTGAGTTGTTGTGACATTTGTGTTATTACTATGACATGCTCTTGTGTTTACTTAGTTGATAATGTATATATCACTCAACTGTACGGTTTTGTCATGGGTGAAGTTGACATAAGGCATGTTATCTAAAGAAATACAATTATGAGATAATACAAGCGTTGGGACACTCATACTATAAGATGAGGGGGAGTAAGATCACTACCTTGTGGAGATAGAATATTTTGGCAAGCCAAGTAATTTCTATCTTCTATTTGTAACATGGAGGAACTTGGTGATGCCTCATACTTTGCTTTGTATTGAGTTTCACCAAGATATAGGTCCAAAAGGTGTATAAGTTTTATTATGATGACATATGTTAGTAGAGTACGGAAGAAAATATTATGTGGTAGTACTCTATCGCACCTGCTACTAAAGTCAAGGGCAATAAAGGTGGACAATTTAGTGTCTAAGGAACCATTATGAACTGATCAGGTAATGTTAGTTCCTTATGCTTCAGTTGTCAGAAGCAATGTAAGTATTCAAATATGAACTTGCCCTATTTATGATCGGGATAATTGGCAAATATACAAGTCCAGAAATGGACCACTGGAGAAGCCGCGAAAAGCCTTGTAGATATGCAAGGCAATAAAAGTTAACATGCTCACTAATAAGAAGTCTGATAACCTCGATATCCTCAATTATTCAGACATTGTTTCTGCGAGGTGTGTGGATATTAAAGTTTCCACGTTATGTTACATCCTCACTCTCGCATATGGAGCTATATCGTGGAAAAGCTCAATAATGACATTGATAGCATTATAAATAATGCAATTTACGATGTTGCATGTTAAGAGGCTATTGGGCAGGTTGTATGTCAAAGAAGTTATATTCCCGAAATTAAGGTGGTAGACAACATTTATAAAAACCACCTACTCATTCTGAACATGCGGTTTTCTATACGAGCAACAACAAGTCAAATGGTGTTGCCAAAACCATGACAATATGTTTCATGTTGTGAAAGATAGAATCTAGGATCAAGCTAATGATGTTAAGCATATAAAAATGATTTGTATGTATTACGGATCCGTTTACCAAAGGCTCACCTCCCATACTTATGATTATGTTGCCGGCATGGGTTAGGAAAGCCTTTTGATCCTGGAAATTAGGACCATCTTATAAACCAACTCCCATAAAGTATTATGTTTTCCATTTCGAGATAGAATGATGTACTATAGGTATTGAGGTTTAATGACACATTTTGCCATTACAACACCTTACTTTGGTATATTATTTTTATTAAGATTGGGCTTATGATGTTTGTTAACCTTACGATCAAGGGGGAGAATGTTGGAATTGATCTTCGGTTGAAACAAACCGTGAGAGAAAAAGGGGAGTCTTTGACCCCAGGTGTGCAATGATCGGAAGCACACCACACATCCACACGTTTGGTTTTGGTCCCATGTACCCAGCACACACATATATAAGGAAAAGGGGGTTTTCATTATGGACAACAGAATATCAATCTGAACCACCCAAACTGCCGATCCTGAATATGTGCTGAGGTACGTGAAGACCATCGACCATCACCGGCTGTCGTGAAGGCAGTGTCGGCGGTTTCCTGCTGCCATCAGCGAGGCTCCTGGACCAGCTGCTGCATCTGCACAAGCGCCTGATGCCATCTACATCACCCAGGTGGTGCTGCCCTTCTTCCTGGCCATGTCGCATGTCTTCACTGCCGGGAGACCCCAAGGTGCAGCCATGGGCTATCTCCTACCGATCCCTGCCAATCACGGTTAGTCAGTACTATTCCGCATAAGAGGTGTTCTAATCACGAGATTAAGATCATGTGTTACGTTAATCTAAAGGATTTTATCTAACAACAATGACAATAGAAATAGGAGATCCAACGGTGTACGACGACCGTAAAGCTAGGAGTAGACGCTGGCCGTTGGATGTTGACGAAGCATTACGTGATGGATGAGCTACACCAAACTGAAGCTTGTTTTGAACTTGTTCGCACCGGGCACTTATTTCGCTTTTTGAAAATAAGCCAGGTTACACAAGCGGCACCTGTTTGAAGTTGGTGTGTGTGTGGAATTTATGCCATTCTGCTTGAATCTTGTAATCTTGGGCCATCTCTGTTTTGCTGTGATGCAAGCGAATCAGGTGGCATGCCATACTCGATTTTTCGACCGTGACAACTCGAAAACAAATGTCTTATGCCTGATGCAGATAAGGAGAATTTGTGCCTCGACGGCCACCCGGCGGGAGGTGCGAGGCATCACTACCGGCCAAGGATGTGCCGCACGAGCTGGCCGAGCTGGTGCTCGACATCTATTTCGCCCGCAACGGCATGCACCACTGCGAGTGGCTCCCCCTTGCCAATGCCCACTCTGACTTGTGGCTCCTCTCTGCTGCCTTCTTCTTCACCGTGCCGCTCAGTGCCAATGAATGGTATTATACTGTTGTTGTTCCTCCTTCTCCATTACCGAGTTTAATTTTATCTTAGCTTGGTGCCTTTGACGATTGAGAAAAATATTTTCTTTAGCTTTCAAATTATGTGTCCATTATATACATATTAGGGAAGATCAAATGTAGCCTTTCTGGTTGAGTACTTTAGCTTGCTTGCTAGATGACTTGGGAGTTGGGATACGCTTGACCAATTTCATGGCCCATTTATTTTGTTTCACTTGTTCTTGCTGCATGTGCACATGTGGAGGCTGTGCTCCTCCCTTTGTTTCTTTTCTTTGCTTTGAGTGTATCAGAGGGTCATGATTTGTTGTTGAGTTGTGTTATTGGGTTTGCAGTTAGCTGCTTCCCTTCTTTCCGTGACCCTCTGCATTCGGTGATGATACGATCCATTAGGTTCCCCTTATTGAAAGAAAGTGTCTCTTTTCACTTTAGTTCAGAAAAAAAATACATAAACAAATAAGGATAACACACTTCTATTCTGTAGTTCCATCCTCGCATTTTTGTCTGCTTACAAGATTTATTTAATGCGTACCATATTTTTTGTTTGGGCCTTTGCTGTGACGAACTGTGCCACATTGTAACAACTTTTTCTAAGCTTTTCTATTTAGAAACAAAAATTAAAATGCCATCTATTCATGAGTAAAAGCTCAGAAGACTTGACTTTTGTTTTCGGAAAGAAGAAAGATGGGTCCTATATTGACGCCTGTCATGTTAATTGCAGAGAGAGCTATTTTCACAGATGGCATTATAGTAGTTGAAGAAGTGCCACATTTACTGGGTGATGCAATGTGTATAGGAGGAAAACAAGAAACATAATAGTAGATATCATGACATACCCCATCATTAAATGCTATACATTGCAGTTTTAGGGCTTTGACACCAGCATGCAGAGTGATCAAAATGACATACCAAAGGCATTAAGTAAGGTCTAGTTTGCCATAGTGAGAAGCAAATGTTCCTTTTCACTTTATTTAAGAAATCATCTCTACTACTAATAAAAGAGCAAACATGAGTTTTTCTATAGACACATGGCAAAGTGCACACAGGGGAACCCTGAACGTCCGATCTTGCAGACTAAATAAAATCCAACTGCCCACGTTACATCTATCAGTTCAACGGTTGGGATCAAATGTTCTGCCGGCAGACTTCCCTTGCACGTCATGCTAGAGGACCCACGATCGCAACATCCCAGGAGCAAATTTGTAGCGGTTTCCTTTTTTCCTTTGATGGAGATTAATGGATAACCATGCATGCAAGGAAATCATTAAAGCTTGAGACGTCAACGGAGCTACGCATGCAGCCCTTCGGTCCAAAAATCGTGCAGATTTGTTTCAGATCCCGACGCGGTCTTCCACCTGGGTTCCTAGACTGAGTCCACTTCATTTCATTGGCAAGCTCCTCGACATCGTACGCAAGCTGCCGCACCGATCCCTAGGACGCCTCGCTGAACACTACGGCCCGCTAATGACGCATCGGCTGGGCATGGTCGTCGTGAATGTCGCCTCCGCGGCCACGGCCCGGGATCGGCGCCGCGAACACCTGCTGTTGTCCATGCGGCTTCATGGGGATGCGTTGCGCCCGCAGGGGCGGGATGCTATCCTCGGCATGCTCCACTGCATATCGGAGCTGGCGGCGTCCGGCCTGCGCATGGAGGTCGGCCATCGTCGGCCACCCGGCGTTCACGTGCATGATAGATCTCCAGTGGCGCATCATATTGTTGGCCGGCCTCAACGAGAAGACGTGCCGCATGTTACATGGCTTCGCGTGGGAGGCCCTGTGCACTCCCTGAGGCACAACGTCTCAGACTTCTTCCCTGCGCTCGCGACTGCGGTCGTCAAGCGCGTCCGGCTGCTTTACCACACACTTGGCGGCCTCTATGACGTGTGCAGCACCTACAACAACAATGTTGGCGCCCTCAACGGCCCTCAATGGTGTTTGCCTCAAGTTGCTGATCGCCGTACACTTCAGTGCCCTCCCTGCGCGTGAAGTCGTCTCGGGAGTGTTCCACCACGGCGCCCTCGACGACATGTGTGGTGGGGGACGATGACATATGTGTCCCGCACGGGCATGACGGCGCCATCTAATACCTTCTCACCCGTAGTTGCCAGCACTAACGTATGTTTGAGAGAAGGAAGGAGTACAAGATTATCCTTTTGAACTTTGCAATGTACACTTTTTATATAGAATCCAACTGCTAATGTTTTACAAAATGAAAGAATTATGTAGAAATTCCTGTGATGCTTAGTTGGTTACTTATTTCTCTCCATTTCCATTGTATTCAGATTGAGAAGATACTCTTGAACCTATGAGAAGAACATCAACTCTTTAATTACTGCTATATAAATAGTGACAACTAGCTTTAGACGCAACATGCGCCGTCCTAAAGGCCCCTGATATTTGTAACAGTCAAGCATGGTTCCTTGGATGCAATTCGTAGAAACTTGAATTGTACATGGTAATCAGATGATGTTGATATTCATGTGCAGTCTATGGCAAGCTGAATGCTATTGTCTGATGGAAAACAAGGCACTTTATATTGAGGTGGAAGTTATATTTGACCAGTTGATCAAGGTATGCGCAGAACCTCATGTGTAATACATTGATACGATTCCACTTTGAGGAGCACCATTGATAAGATACTTGTTGCCAACACTCAGAGTAGAAAAACAAGGGCCATTCTAGCTGAAGCCGATTGTGTCTGCGATGCCGTAGCAAGATGAAGCTACCACCATGGTGGCGTAGAGGTGAGTTAAATTTTAATCTAAATCTCTTGTCACTTTGACTATGTGTACTTCTATATTTGCATGTGGTGCTTACTATTTTGTTCCATCAAAGACAGAGTTTGTATTATTTATGTCTTTTGTAGCAAATATATTAAGGAGATGATAAGTAATCATATAATTAATTTTTCATGTTACCCTAAGGTGAGAAGAGAAGTACGTGTCATTAATTCCTGATTATTTGTTGACCGTTTTTGTAAGGGTACGCTGTGGTAATATTTGTTCTAAGCTGTTGCTATTAATACCCATTGGTTTTTATCGCGCGTTGCTGCGGGAATCGTTGGATATTTCAGGGATTTTATTGTATGAAGCTTCCATCGTTGAATTAATAATAAATGAATCTGGAGATAAAAATAAATATTATATATTGTATTTGATTATTATGTAGTCAGAAAATATTTGATTGTGTAGTGAGAAAATATTTTGAATATAAGTAGCATAATGTAATGGAAAACTTCTTTTCATGCATGTTGAGTGGATTTTTGATAAGGTGCCATGTGTGGTGAGGTGAAAGGTGTGCATGAGATCAACTAATAATAAAAAAAATATCATGCATGTAGTGGTGGGCCTTGGTAAGGTGGCATGTGTGCATCTTGAGATAAATAATATAGTGGGGATCAACTTGTTATGTATATAGAATTTGACGGTGAAAAATATAATTTTGAATTCAGAGCAATCCCGAGCTAGACAAAGAAGGGAAAAAATATGAGATCCCGGGCGTCACGAGGAGTTCCGGAATGGTCCAGAGGTAAAGAATGATATATAGGAAGTCCAGTTTCGGCCATCGGGTGATCTCCGGGGGTCACCGGGAGTGTCCCGGGACCACCGGAGGGGCCCCGGGGGTCCACCGGGTGGGGCCACCCATCCCGGTGGGGCCCCTAGGCCGCAAGGGGGAAGTGGCCAGCCCTAATGGGCTGGCGCACCACATGGGCCCTCCTCCCCATGCGCCTAGGGTTGAAACCCTAGGGGGGAGGGGGTGCCACTTGCCTTGGGGGGCAAGGATTCCCCCCTGGCCGCCGCCCCACCCTGCAGATGCCATCTGCAGGGCCGGCGCACCCTCCTGGCCCCCTATATATATGTGTGTGTGGGGGGGGGGGGAGAGGGCAGCCGCACCCCTAGCCCTGGCGCCTCTCCCCCTCCCGTCACACCTCCGTCTCCTTAACGCAGGGCGCCCGGCGAAGCCCTGCAGGAATCTCCATTGCATCCACCACCACGCCGTTGTGCTGCTGGATCTCCGACGACCTCTCCTTCCCCTTGCTGGATCAAGAAGGAGGTGACGTTGCTGTACCGGACGTGTGTTGAACGCTGAGGTGCCGTCCGTTCGGCGCTAGATCATCGGTGACGAAGAACGCGAAGAGTACGACTACTTCATCCATGTTTCTTCGAAAGCTTCCGCTCGCAATCTCCATAACGGTATGTAGATGCACTCTTATTTGCTCGTTGCTAGATGTCTCCTTTGTTGGATCTTGGTGAAAGCGTAGAAATTTTTTGAATTCTGCTACGTTCCCCAACAGTGGCATCTGAGCTAGGTCTTATGCGTAGCATGTTGCACGAGTAGAACACAAAACAGTTGTGGGCGTTTGAGTTGTTCAACTTTCTTGCCGTTACTAGTCAATCTTGATTCGGCGGTATTGTGGGATGAAGCGGCCCGGACCGACTTTACACGTCCGCTTACGTGAGACTGGTTCCACCGACAGACATGCACTAGATGCATAAGGTGGCTGGCGGGTGTCTGTCTCTCCTACTTTAGTCGGATCGGATTCGACGAAAAGGGTCCTTATGAAGGGTAAATAGAAATTGACAAATCACGTTGTGGTTTTGGCGTAGGTAAGAAACGTTCTTGCTAGAAAACCTATAGAAGCCACATAAAAACTTGCAACAATAATTAGAGGACGTCTAACTTGTTTTTGCAGCATGTGCTATGTGACGTGGTATGGCCAGAACGAAGATGTGATGAATGATATATGTGATGTATGAGATTGATCATGTTCTTGTAATAGGGAATCACGACTTGCATGTCGATGAACTTGACAACCGGCAGGAGCCATAGGAGTTGTCTTAATTATTGTATGACCTGCGTGTCACTAAATTAACGCCATGTAATTACTTTACTTTATTGCTAAACATTAGCCATAGTAGTAGAAGTAATAGTTGGCGTGACGAATTCTTCAAGACACGATGATGAAGATCATGATGATGGAGATCATGGTGTCGAGCCGGTGACAAGATGATCATGGTGCCCCGAAGATGGAGATCGAAGGAGCAAGATGATATTGGCCATATCATGTCACTTTAATTGATTGCATGTGATGTTTATCATGTTTATGCATCTTGTTTACTTAGAACGACGGTAGTAATGAAGATGATCTCTCACTAAAAAATTTCAAGAATTGTGTCCCCCCTAACTGTGCATCGTTGCTAAAGTTCGTTGCTCCGAAGCACCACGTGATGATCGGGTGTGATAGGTTCTAACGTTCGCATACAACGGGTGTAAGCCAGATTTACACACGCAATACACTTAGGGTTCACTTGACGAGCCTAGCATGTACAGACATGGCCTCGGAACACGGAAGAACGAAAGGTCGAACACGAGTCGTATAGAAGATACGATCAACATGAAGATGTTCACCGTTGACGACTAGTCCGTCTCACGTGATGATCGGACACGAGCTAGTCGATTCGGATCGTGTATCACTTAGATGACTGGAGAGATGCCATTCTGAGTGGGAGTTCATTAAAATTTGATTAAGATGAACTTAATTATCATGAACTTAGTCTAAATTCTTTACAATATCTCTTGTAGATCAAATGGCCCACGCTCCAGTTTCCCTCAACTTCAACGCGTTCCTAGAGAAAACCAAGCTGAAAGACGATGGTAGCAACTATACAGATTGGGTCCGTAACCTGAGGATTATCCTCATAGCTGCCAAGAGATCATATGTCCTTGAAGCACCGCTAGGTGATGCACCTGCTCCCGATGCGGCCCAAAACGTTTTGAACGTCTGGCAGTCGCGTAGTGATGATTACTCCCTGGTTCAGTGCGGCATGCTTTACAGCTTAGAGTCGGGGCCCAGAGATACCTCTCCGACACTCGGAGTGAAAAATCCTAATCTTGATCTATGCCAACACCACGAATACTTTCGGAGACACCTGTAGAGCAGCTTTATGATCACCCAGTTACGTTGTGACGTTTGATAGCACACAAGGTGTTCCTACGGTATTCGGGAGTTGCATAATCTCATAGTCATAGGAACATGTATAAGTCATGAAGAAAGCAATAGCAGTAAAACTAAACGATCATAGTGCTATGCTAACGGATGGGTCTTGTCCATCACATCATTCTCCTAATGATGTGATCCCGTTGATCAAATGACAACTCATGTCTATGGTTAGGAAACATAACCATCTTTGATCAATGAGCTACTCTAGTAGAGGCATACTAGGGACCCTCTGTTTTGTCTATGTATTCACACATGTACTAAGTTTCCGGTTAATACAATTCTAGCATGAATAATAAACATTTATCATGATATAAGGAAATATAAATAACAACTTTATTATTGCCTCTAGGGCATATTTCCTTCAGTCTCCCACTTGCACTAGAGTCAATAATCTAGCTCACATCGCCATGTGATTTAATACCGATAGTTCACATCGTTATGTGAATAACACCCATAGTTCACATCACCATGTGACCAACACCCAAAGGGTTTACTAGAGTCAATAATCTAGTTCACATTGCTATGTGATTAATACCCAAGAGTAATAAGGTGTGATCATGTTTTGCTTGTGAGATAAGTTTAGTCAATGGGTCTGTCACATTCAGATCCGTATGTATTTCGCAAATTTTCTATGTCTACAATGCTCTGCATGGAGCTACTCTAGCTAATTGCTCCCACTTTCAATACGCATCTAGATTGATACTTAGAGTCATCTGGATTTAGTGTCAAAGCTTGCATCGGCGTAACCCTTTACGACGAACTCTTTATCACCTCCATAATCGAGAAATATTTCCTTAGTCATCCAATTACTAAGGATAATTTTGACCGCTGTACAGTGATCTACTCCTGGATCACTATTGTACCTCCCTGTCAAACTCATGGCAAGGTACACAACGTGTTTTGTACACAGCATGTCATACTTTATAGAACCTATGGCTGAGGCATAGGGAATGACTTTCATTCTCTCTATATTTTTCTGCCGTGGTCTGGCTTTGAGTCTTACTCAACTTCACACCTTACAAGTCAGGCAAGAACTCCTTCTTTGACTGATCCATTTTGAACTCCTTCAAAATCTTATCAAGGTATGTACTCATCGAAAGTCTTATCAAGCGTCTTGATCTATCTCTATAGATCTTGATGCCCAATATGTAAGCAGCTTCACCAAGGTCTTTATTTGAAAAAACTCCTTTCAAACACTCCTTTATGCTTTCCAGAAAATTCTACATCATTTCCGATCGACAATATGTCATTCACATATACTTATCAGAAAAGTTGTAGTGCTCCCACTCACTTCTTGTAAATACAGGCTTCACCGCAAGTCTGTATAAATCTATATGCTTTGATCAACTTATCAAAGCGTATATTCCAACTCCGAGATGCTTGCACCAGTCCATAGATGCATCGCTCGAGCTTGCACATTTTGTTAGCACCTTTAGGATTGACAAAACCTTCTGGTTGCATCATATACAAGTCTTCTTTGATAAATCCATTAAAGAATGCAGTTTTGTTATCCATTTGCCAGATTTCTTAAAATGCGGCAATTACTAACATGATTCGGACAGACTTAAGCATCGCTACGGGTGAGAAAGTCTCATCGTAGTCAACTCCTTGAACTTGTCGAAACCCTTTCGCAACAAGTCGAGCTTTGTAAACAGTAACATTACCATTTGCGTCGGTCTTCCTCTTGAAGATCCATTTATTTTCGATGGCTTGCCGATCATCGAACAAGTCAACCAAAGTCCATACTTTGTTCTAATACATGGATCCCATCTCAGATTTCATGGTCTCAAGCCATTTTGCGGAATCTGGGCTCATCATCGTTTCCTCATAGTTCGTAGGTTCATCATGGTCTAGTAACATGACTTCCAGAACTGGGTTGCCGTACCACTCTGGTGCGGAACGAACTCTGGTTGATCTACGCAGTTCAGCAGAAACTTGATCTGAAGTTTCATGATCATCATCATTAGCTTCCTCACTAATTGGTGTAGGAATCACTGGAACGAGTTTCTGTGATGTACTACCTTCCAATTCGGGAGAAGGTACAATTACCTCATCAAGTTCTACTTTCCTCCCACTCACTTCTTTCGAGAGAAACTCCTTCTCTAGAAAGGATCCACTCTTAGCAACAAAGACCTTGCCTTAGGATCTGTGATAGAAGGTGTACCCAACAGTTTCTTTTTGGGTATCCTATGAAGATTTACTTCTTCGAATTGGGTTCGAGCTTATCATGTTGAAACTTTTTCACATAAGCATCGCAGTCCCAAACTTAAAGAAATGACAGCTTAGGTTTCTCGTCAAACCATAGTTCATACGGTTTCATCTCCACGGATTTAGATGGTGCCCTATTTAACGTGAATGTAGCTGTCTCTAATGCATAACCCCAAAAGCGATAGTGGTAGATCGGTAAGAGACATCATCGATCGCACCATATCTAATAAAGTATGGTTATGACGTTCGGACACACCATTACACTGTGGTGTTCCAGGTGGCGTGAGTAGTGAAACTATTTCACATTGTTTTTATTGAAGGCCAAACTCGCTAACTCAAATATTTTACCTCTACAATCATATCGTAGAAACTCTTATTTTCTTGTTACGATGATTCTCCACTTCACTCTGAAATTCTTTGAACTTTTCAAATGTTTCAGACTTGTGCTTCATTAAGTAGATATACCCATATCTGCTCAAATCATCAGTGAAGGTCAGAAAATAACGATACCTGTCGCGAGCTTCAACACTCATTGGTCCGCATACATCAGTATGTATGATTTCCAACAACTCTGTTGCTCGCTCCACGGTTCCGGAGAACGGAGTTTTAGTCATCTTGCCCATGAGGCATGGTTCGCAAGAACCAAGTGATTCATAATCAAGTGATTCCAAAAGTCCATCACTATGGAGTTTCTTCATGCGCTTTACACCAATATGACCTAAACGGCAGTGCCACAAATAAGTTGCACTATCATTATTAACCTTGCATCTTTGGCTTCAATATTATGAATATGTGTATCACACGATCGAGATCCAACAAACCATTTTCATTGGGTGTATGACCATAGAAGGTTTTATTCATGTAAACAGAACAACAATAATTCTCTAACTTACATGAATAACCGTATTGCAATAAACATGATCAAATCATATTCATGCTCAGCACAAACACCAAATAACACTTATTTAGGTTCAATACTAATCCCGAAAGTATAGGGAGTGTGCGATGATGATCATATCAATCTTGGAACTACTTCCAATACACATTGTCACTTCATCCTTTAACTATTTTCTGTTCATTATGCAACTCCCATTTCGAGTTACTACTCTGTAGCAACTGAACCAATATCAAATACCGAGGGGTTGCTATGAACACTAGTAAAATACACATTAATAATCTGTATATCAAATATACCTTTGTTCTCTTTGCCATCCTTCTTATCCGCCAAATATCTAGGGCAGTTCCACTTCTAGTGACCATTTCCTTTGCAGTAGAAGCACTTAGTTTCAAGCTTGAGTTTAGCTTTGAGTTTCTTCACGGGAGTGACAACTCGCTTGTCATTCTTCTTGAAGTTCCCCTTCTATCCCTTTGCCCTTTACTTGAAACAAGTGGTCTGGTTAACCATCAACAATTGATGCTCTTTCTTGATTTCTACCTTCGCCGATTTCAGCATCGTGAAGAGCTCGGGAATTACTTTCGTCATCCCTTGCATATTATAGTTCATCACGAAGTTCTACTAACTTGGTGATAGTGTCTAGAGAACTTTGTCAATTACTATCTTATCTGGAAGATTAACTCCCACTTGATTCAAGCAATTGTACTACCCAGACAATCTGAGCACATGCTCACTGGTTGAGCTATTCTCCTCCATCTTGTAGGCAAAGTACTGTCAGAGGTCTTATACCTCTCGACACGGGCATGAGTATGAAATACTAATTTCAACTCTTGGAACATCTCATATGCTTCGTGGCGTTTCAAAACGTTTTTGAAGTCCCGTAAAGTATGGTGCACTAAACTATCAAGTAGTCATCATATCGAGCTTTTGTCAAAACATTCATAATGTCTATATCTGCTCCTGCAATAGGTCGGTCACCTAGCGGTGCATCAAGGACATAATTCTTCTGTGCAGCAATGAGGATAATCCTCAGAGCACGGAACAATTCCGCATCATTGCTACTAACATCTTTCAACTTGGTTTTCTCTAGGAACATATAAAAAATAAACGTGGAGCAACATCGCGAGCTATTGATCTACAACATAGATATGCTAATACTACCAGGACTAAGTTCATGATAAATTAAAGTTCAATTAATCATATTACTTAAGAACTCCCACTTAGATATACATCCCTCTGGTCATCTAAATGATCACGTGATCCAAATCAACTAAACCATGTCCGATCATCACGTGAGATGGAGTAGTTTCAATGGTGAACATCTTATGTTGATCATATCTACTATATGATTCACGCTCGACCTTTCGGTCTCCAGTGTTCCGAGGCCATATCTACATATGCTAGGCTCGTCAAGTTTAACCCGAGTATTCTGCGTGTGCAAAACTGGCTTACACCCGTTGTATTTGAACGTAGAGCTTATCACACCCGATCATCACGTGGTGTCTCGGCACGACGAACTTTCGCAACGGTGCATACTCAGGGAGAACACTTATACCTTGAAATTTTAGTAAGGGATCATCTTATAATGCTACCGTCGTTCTAAGCAAAATAAGAAGCATAATAAGATAAACATCACATGCAATCAAAATATGTGACATGATATGGCCATCATCATCTTGTGCTTTTGATCTCCATCTCCAAAGCAACGTCATGATCACCTTCGTCACCGGCGCGACACCTTGATCTCCATCGTAGCATCGTTGTCGTCTCGCCAACTATTGCTTCTACGACTATTGTTACCGCTTAGTGATAAAGTAAAGCAATTACATGGCGATTGCATTTCATACAATAAAGCGACAACCATATGGCTCCTGCCAGTTGCCGATAACATTACAAAACATGATCATCTCATACAAAACCGTATAACTCATCATGTCTTGACCATATCACATCACAACATGCCCTGCAAAAACAAGTTAGACGTCCTCTACTTTGTTGTTGCAAGTTTTATGTGGCTGCTACGGGCTTAGCAAGAACCGTTCTACGCATACAAAACCACAACGATGTTTAGTCAAGTATGTGCTATTTTAACCTTCACAAGGACCGGGCGTAGCCACACTTGATTCAGCTAAAGTGAGAGAGACAGACACCCGCCAGTCACCTTTAAGCAACGAGTACTCATAACGGTGAAACCAGTCTCGCCTAAGCGTACGCGTAATGTCGGTCCGGGCCGCTTCATCTCACAATACCGCCGAAGCAAAGTATGACATGCTGGTAAGCAGTATGACTAGTATCGCCCACAACTCATTGTGTTCTACTCGTGCATATCATCTACGCATAGACCTGGCTCATGATGCCACTGTTGGGGAACGTAGTATTTTAAAATTTTCCTACGATCACGCAAGATCTATCTACCAGATGCATAGCTACGAGAGGGAAGAGTGTGTCTACGTACCCTCGTAGACCGGAAGCGGAAGCGTCAAGTGACGCGGTTGATGTAGTCGAACTTCTTCGCGATTCAACCGATCAAGCACCGAACGTACGGCACCTCCGCGTTCAGCACACGTTCAGCTTGATGACGTCCCACAAGCTCTTGATCCAGTTGAGCTTCACGGGAGAGTGTCGTCAACACGACGGCGTGGTGACGGATATGATGTATCTACTGGCGCAGGGCTTCTCCTAAGCACTGCAACGGTATGACCGAGGTGTGTTTCTGTGGAGGGGGGCACCGCACACGGCTGGAACAATTCAACTTGTGTGTCTTTGGGTGCCCCCCTGCCCCCGTATATAAAGGAGCAAGGGAGGAGGGCTGGCCGGCCTCCTATGGTGCGGCTAGGGCAATCCTACTAGGAATAGGATTGCAATCCTATTCCTAGTAGGAGTCCACCAAGAAGGAAGAGAGGGAAAGGAAAAGAGGGAGAGGTGGCGCCACCCCAATCCTAGTCCAACTAGGATCCCTAGGTGGGGCGCCGGCCAGCCTCTATGGGCTGCCTCTCTCTTTTCCTTAAAGCCCACTATGGACCATCCCCCCTCGTAGGGGGTTTCGGTAACCCCCTCCGGCAATCCAGTTAAATTCGAAACTTTTCCGGAACACTTCCGGTGTCCGAATATAGTCGTCCAATATATCAATCTTTATGTCTCGGACATTCCAAGACTCCTCGTCATGTCTGTGATCTCATCCGGGACTCCAAACTACCTTCGGTACATCAAAACTCATAAACTCATAATACCGATCGTCATCAAACGTTAAGCGTGCGGACCCTACGGGTTCGAGAACTATGTAGACATGACCGAGAGTCATCTCCGGTCAATAACCAATAGCGGAACCTGGATGCTCATATTGGTTCCTACATATTCTACGAAGATCTTTATCGGTCAAACCGCATAACAACATACGTTGTTCCTTTTGTCATCGGTATGTTACTTGCCCGAGATTTGATCGTCGGTATCTCCATACCTAGTTCAATCTCGTTACCGGCAAGTCTCTTTACTCGTTCCGTAACACATCATCTCGTGACTAACTTATTAGTCTTTTTGCTTGCAAGGCTTATTGTGATGTGTGTTACCGAGAGGGCCCAGAGATACCTCTCCGACACTCGGAGTGACAAATCCTAATCTTGATCTATGCCAACACCACGAATACTTTCGGAGACACCTGTAGAGCATCTTTATGATCACCCAGTTACGTTGTGACGTTTGATAGCACACAAGGTGTTCCTACGGTAT
>LR738714.1:841249731-841269393 GCA_902687465.1 Secale cereale
AATGTTTCTGACATCTTGTCGGTTGGCAATGGTGACTTTTTCCCAACACACGTCGGTAGGGAATTTTGGTGCATGGTGTAGTGGGAAGAGAAGACCGAGGCACGGTAGTCTGCGTTGATGACGAACAACGCCGTCAAGCTCGACCTGCTCCGCACCAACGTCGACCTCCTCTGCACCAACGTCGCCGCGAAGAAGAGGAATACCGACATGGCATTCCTAATGGGAGGGAGGGACATGCTCCGAAGCGACGACCCACAGCTCAAGGCGTGGTACTTGGCGGAGCGCGGCCTCATCCCGAACCAGATGCCATCGACGGCGCCACCAACTCCAACGCCGACGCCCTCGCCGCCCACAAGCCCCATCGATGATGCCTCCGCGACGCCCAGCAGCACAGAAGCCGCGCCAACGCCGCCCAACACTGAAGCCGATGCCCAGCCCCGAAGCCGTGCAGACACTGCCCAGCAGTCCTCGCACGCCGACTACCCCGACGGCGAAGAACGACATCGCCGTTTGATGCAGTTGCCTACGTGTCATGCCTTTTTGCGGATGAACTTCCCATTTTGATTGCCGAACTGTGGCAACGTGATTGCCGAACTGTTGCATGCTTTTGGAAGCCAGCGGTGTGGTACTAATCACAAAACGCGGTGCCGGTGGTCGTTCCAGCTGGGTAGGATCTCAACCGAATCAACAAGATCGGGAGATAGTTAGGAAAGAATAAAGCAAATTCTAACATGCCTAAGTACATGCAATAATACATATATTCAACATTCCCGCAGTTGATAACGCATAGACTGGACCGGATCTCCTGGAACGTGGAAGTCGTGGTAACCCCTTTGTCATGACAATGGTAAATTGCTGCGCGGTGGAAACGTGCAAGACGCGGATGCGTCAGAGAGCCACCTGCTCACGCACAAAATTAATATCTTGGTCGATATGTTTTGTGCGACGATGATGAACGGGCTTGACGGAGAGGTAGACGGCCAAGACATTGTCGCAGTACACCATAATAGCCTGCGAAACGTCATGATGAAGCTCCTGAAGGAGTTGCCGAAGGCATGAGCAGTCGACACGACGTTGGCCACAACCCGATATTCCGCCTCGGCGCTGGAACGCGATACCATGGGTTGTCGTTTAGACGGCCACGAGATGAGGGATGGCCCGAGGTAGAAACAGTAGTCGGACGTGGAGCGACGAGTGTCAGGACAGCCGGCCCAGTCCGCATAACAGTAGGCGACCACGTCAGTGGAGGAGGACGCCGTCAATGTAGGTCCCAGAGCCATAGTGTCGTAGATGTACCGAAGAATCCGCTTCACCGGGATCAAATGGGTAAAAAAAAAGACTTACTTCACTGGGTGGCCAGGCCAGTGAATGCTTTTACCTCAGCAGAGCTATAGCTCAGCTAGCTAGCCTAGCTGGTCCAGTCAATGCGTCATCTGGTAATGCCTCAACAGAGCTAGCTAGCTTAGCTGGTCCGGTCAATGCTTTCCTTGGCGATGAAGACGTCATTACCTCCATTTTTATGCCGCCACACACGTTTGGAAGCCAGCGGTGTGGTACTAATAATTAATCAAATAAAAAAACGTGGAACCGAGCGGTGTCGCTGGGCCCTTTTCTCCTCATCCGCCCGGAGCACGGCGACTATTTATCGCAGTGAGAACACTTCGCTGAAGAGATCTACAACTTGGGCTGGCCCATTCGCGTGCTTCCCGCCCGGAGGGAGTGATACGTTTGGAGCACACCAAAATCCTCCCAGAGGGAGAGAACGGCCTCATCAATCGACTTTGGTCCCAAGAGCAAAGGGGGAATTTTACCACGGTAAGCCACGACAGCCTCCAATCTCGAGAACTTCCTGTCGTCGACGCTCCTCTCCTTCGAAGGTACACGGATCAGCGATGGACATGGGATTTTACCGCGCAGGGAGAGATCCCACGCAACCACTCCACGCTACCGATCTGCACCCGAACTCTCACCGCCGCCTGCGCCGCCAAATCGCCACCGCTGCTGCCATGGTTGATGAAGAAAACCCCGCAACCACACGCCGCCGCAGCTGGTCGTCCCCGCCGCCACAACAAGGGTGAGAATAGGGTGGGATTTGTCGCCTCTACCCGAATTTTACATGCAAATCGGGAGACGCCGCCGAAGAACCTTTGCTATCTCAGATCCAGATGTATACTGTATTAACTAATAGAGTATATGTGTTTGGTTCTGCCTTTCAGGCGAGAAATGGATTCAATGCATAACCCCACTCAGCCACAGCCCGACTGTTATATAGGTATACAAGTTACATGCCACTGTCGTGAAAGTAGACAGTAACAATGACAATAGAAATAGGAGATCCAACTGTGTACGACGAGCGTAAAGCTAGGAGTAGACGCTGGCCGTTGGATGTTGACGAAGCATTACCTGATGGATGAGCTACACCAAACTGAAGCATGTTTTGAACTTGTTCGCACCTGGCACTTGTTTCGCTTTTCGAAAATAAGTCAGGTTACACAAGCAGCACCTGTTTGAAGTTTGTGTGCGTGGAATTTATGCCATTCTGCTTGAATCTTGTAATCTTGGGCCATCTCTGTTTTGCTGTGATGCAAGCGAATCAGGTGGCATGACATACTCGATTTTTCGACCGTGACAACTCGAAAACAAATGTCTTATACCTGATGCAGATAAGGAGAATTTGTGCCTCGACAGCCACCCGGCGGGAGCTGCGAGGTATCGCTACCGGCCAAGGATGTGCCGCATGAGCTGGCCGAGCTGGTGCTCGACATCAATTTCGCCCGCAACGGCATGCACCACTGCGAGTGGCTCCCCCTTGCCAATGCCCACTCCGACTCGTGCCAATGAATGGTATTATACTGTTGTTGTTCCTCCTTCTCCATTACCGAGTTTAATTTTATCTTAGCTTGGTGCCTTTAACGATTGAGAAAAATATTTTCTTTAGCTTTCAAATTATGTGTCCATGATATACATATTAGGGAAGATCAAATGTAGTCTTTCTGGTTGAGTACTTTAGCTTGCTTGCTAGATGACTTGGGAGTTGGGATACCCTTGACCGATTTCATGGCCCATTTATTTAGTTTCACTTGTTCTTGCTGCATGTGCACATGTGGAGGCTGTGCCTGTGCTCCTCCCTTTGTTTCTTTTCTTTGCTTTGAGTGTATCAGAGGGTCATGATTTGTTGTTGAGTTGCGTTATTGGGTTTGCAGTTTGCTGCTTCCCTTCTTTCTGTGACCCTCTGCATTCGGTGATGATACGATCCATTAGGTTCCCCTTATTGAAAGAAAGTGCCTCTTTTCACTTTAGTTCAGAAAAAAATACATAAACAAATAAGGATAACACACTTCTATTCTGTAGTTCCATCGTCGCATTTTTGTCTGCTTACAAGATTTATTTAATGCGTACCATATTTTTTTGTTTGGGCCTTTGCTGTGACGAACTGTGCCACATTGTAACAACTTTTTCTAAGCTTTTCTATTTAGAAACAAAAATTAAAATGCCATCTATTCATGAGTAAAAGCTCAGAAGACTTGACTTTTGTTTTCGGAAAGTAGAAAGATGGGTCCTATATTGACGGCTGTCATGTTAATTGCAGAGAGAGCTATTTTCACAGATGGCATTATAGTAGTTGAAGAAGTGCCACATTTAGTGGGTGATGCAATGTGTATAGGAGGAAAACAAGAAACATAATAGTAGATATCATGACATACCCCATCATTAAATGCTATACATTGCAGTTTTAGGGCTTTGACACCAGCATGCAGAATGATCAAAATGACTTACCAAAGGCATTAAGTAAGGTCTAGTTTGGCATAGTGAGAAGCAACTGTTCCTTTTCACTTTATTTAAGAAATCATCTCTTCTCTACTACTAATAAAAGAGCAAACATGAGTTTTTCTATAGACACATGGCAAAGTGCACACAGGGGAACCCTGAACGTCCGATCTTGCAGACTAAATAAAATCCAACTGCCCACGTTGCATCTATCAGTTCAATGGTTGGGATCAAATGTTCTGCCGGCAGACTTCCCTTGCACGTCATGCTAGAGGACCCACGATCGCAACATCCCAGGAGCAAATTTGTAGCGGTTTCCTTTTTTCCTTTGATGGAGATTAATGGATAACCCTGCATGCAAGGAAATCATTAAAGCTTGAGACGTTAACGGAGCTATGCATGCAGCCCTTCGGTCCAAAAATCGCGCAGATATGTTTCAGATCCCGACGCGGTCTTCCACCTAGGTTCCTAGACCGAGTCCACTTCCGTTCATTGGCAAGCTCCTCGACGTCGTACGCAAGCTGCCGCACCGATTCCTAGGACGCCTCGTTGAACACTACGGCCCGCTAATGACGCATCGGCTGGGCATGGTCGTCGTGAATGTCGCCTCCGCGGCCACGGCCCGGGATCGGCGCAGCGAACACCTGCTGTTGTCCATGCGGCTTCATGGGGATGCGTTGCGGCTGCAGGGGCGGGATGCTATCCTCGGCATGCTCCGCTGCGTATCGGAGCTGGCGGCGTCCGGCCTGCGCATGGAGGTCGGCCATCGTCGGCCACCCGGCGTTCGCGTGCATGATAGATCTCCAGTGGCGCATCATATTGTTGGCCGGCCTCGACGAGCCGACGTGCCGCATGTTACATGGCTTCGCGCGGGAGGCCCTGTGCACTCCCTGAGGCACAACGTCTCAGACTTATTCCCTGCGCTCGCGGCTGCGGTCTCTATGACGTGTGCAGCACCTACAACAACAATGTTGGCGCCCTCAACGGCCCTCAATGGTGTTTGCCTCAAGTTGCTGATCGCCGTACACTTCAGTGCCCTCCCTGCGCGTGAAGTCGTCTCGGGAGTGTTCCACCATGGCGCCCTCAACGACATGTGTGGCGGGGGACGATGACATATGTGTCCCGTGCGGGCATGACGGCGCCATCTAATACCTTCTCACCCGTAGTTGCCAGCACTAACGTATGGTTTGAGAGAAGGAAGGAGTACAAGATTAACTTTTTGAACTTTGCAATGTACACTTTTTATATAGAATCCAACTGTTAATGTTTTACAAAATGAAAGAATTATGTAGAAATTCCTGTGATGCTTAGTTGGTTACTTATTTCTCTCCATTTCCATTGTATTCGGATTGAGAAGATACTCTTGAGCCTATGAGAAGAACATCAACTCTTTAATTACTGCTATATAAATAGCGACAACTAGCTTTAGACGCAACATGCGTGTCCTAAAGGCCCCTGATATTTGTAACAGTCAAGCATGGTTCCTTGGATGCAATTCGTAGAAACTTGAATTGTACATGGTAATCAGATGATGTTGATATTCATGTGCAGTCTATGGCAAGCTGAATGCTATTGTCTGATGGAAAACAAGGCACTTTATATTGAGGTGGAAGTTATATTTGACCAGTTGATCAAGGTATGTCCAGAACCTCATGTGTAATACATTGATACGATTCCACTTTGAGGAGCACCATTGATAAGATACTTGTTGCCAACACTCAGAGTAGAAAAACAAGGGCCATTTTAGCTGAAGCCGATTGTGTCTGTGATGCCGTAGCAAGATGAAGCTACCACCACGGTGGCGTAGAGGTGAGTTAAATTTTAATCTAAATCTCTTGTCACTTTGACTATGTGTACTTCTATATTTGCATGTGGTGCTTACTATTTTGTTCCATCAAAGACATAGTTTGTATTATTTATGTCTTTTGTAGCAAAGATATTAAGGAGATGCTAAGTAATCATATAATTAATTTTTCATGTTACCCTAAGGTGAGAAGAGAAGTACGTGTCATTAATTCCTGATTATTTGTTGACCGTTTTTGTAAGGGTACGGTATGGTAATATTTGTTATAAGCTGTTGCTATTAATACCCATTGGTTTTTATCGCGCGTTGCTGCGGGAATCGTTGGATATTTCAGGGATTTTATTGTATGAAGCTTCCACCATTGAATTAATAATAAATGAATCTGAAGATAAAAATAAATATTATATATTGTATTTGATTATTATGTAGTCAGAAAATATTTGATTGTGTAGTCAGAAAATATTTTGAATATAAGTGGCATAATGTAATGGAAAACTTCTTTTCATGCATGTTGAGTGGATTTTTGATAAGGTGCCATGTGTGGTGAGGTGAAAGGCGTGCATGAGATCAACTAATAATAAAAAAAATCTCATGCATGTAGTGGTGGGCCTTGGTAAGGTGGCATGTGTGCATCTTGAGATAAATAATATAGTGGGGATCAACTTGTTATGTATATAGAATTTGACGGTGAAAAATATAATTTTGAATTCAGAGCAATCCTGAGCTAGACAAAGAAGGGAAAAAATATGTGATCATGTAGCCATAATCTGGATTTTGAAAACTTGTGGACAATATATTACATTGAGTTTTTTTTAAGGGAGACGTGCGTTGCACGTGCACACTAACTAGTATAACTAAATAAGTGATATTGTGTTTCTGTGTCATTCCTAGTTTTGACTGATTTACAAAATTTCAATGCCTATTCTGTTTTTATGCTTCCTGTGATAAACTATGCCACTTTGCGAAAACTTGCTCTAAGCTTACCTATTTAGAATCAAAGATTAAAATGCCGTCTATCCATGAGTAAAAACTCAAAAGTCTCCAATATTCTTCTCAGAAAGAAGAAATAAGGATCTTATACTGGTAGGCCATTCCTTCTTCAAATTC
Organism: Secale cereale; assembly: GCA_902687465.1. NCBI lineage: Eukaryota > Viridiplantae > Streptophyta > Magnoliopsida > Poales > Poaceae > Secale > Secale cereale. The sequence goes on from LR738714.1 coordinate 841,256,411, forward strand.
CTACCATGTTAATTGCCTAGTTTTACATGGATGGCATTGTATTAGTTGAAGAAGCTGTACGATTACTGGGTGATGTAATGTTTACAACATATTACTATTATATATCATGATCTATCCCATCATCAAATGTACATTGCAGTTCTAGTGGTTTTACACTAGCATTCTGTATGACAAAAACATATTTACAAAAGACGTCCAGTAAAGGAGGAGTTTGGCATAGTGAGAAGCAACTATTCCTTTTTATTTCATTTGAGAAATGACTCAATGATATACACCCTAATAAGGGATAGAGTGCTTCTGTGTAGTTCCTAATTTCGTTCGCTTTAAAGAATTTTAATGTCTATTCTATTTTTATGTTTGGTGACAAAAAGACTCATTTAATAATCTCAGAAAGTAGAAAGAAGGGCATTTATGTAATGTGTATACGGGGCAACCAATAAACATACTATTAACTATCATGACCTACCGCATTATCAAACGCTATGCATTGCAGTTTTAGGGCTATTACAGTATCATGTTGAATTATCAAATTGACTTATCAAAGACTTTAAAAGTGGAGCTTGGCGTGATTAGAAGCAACTGTTCCTTTTCACTTTATTTCAGCAATCATATAGACAAGTGGAGGACAGTGTGCTTCTGTGAAGTTCCGAGTTTCAGCTGCTCTTTTTTGCCTAATAATAGTTGATGAACCATCATTGTTGGGGTGCAGGTATATAATGGGCACGTGGATCGGGATCTCTAGCAATGAGCTCATACCTAGCACGACCGACATATGTGTACTACCAACTGTAGGTTTCAGTCAGTGTTCGCCAGTTATGTGTTGTCTGTGTGTAATCTAACTTTTAGGGCGTGTATGGTTACATTCTCAGCAGGGCTGGAAGAGAGCATCAAAACGAGCCAGGCTGAGCTGGGTCTGGTTTCGAGAAAACAACGCAAAAAACTATGTTGTCAAGTTGTTTGGTTGCCTGCATACGGGCACCTCGGCTGGCTCGCACACGGCAACCGCTGTGGCCACAGCTATGAGGCAGGCCCGGTGGTCGGATCCGACGCACGAGCGGGTGAGATTGGCTGTGTGGGCAATGACAGAAGGAGGAAGGGGACGAGGGGATACGGCAATTAACTGCTAAGACGTTTCAGCGAGCCACCCGCGTGCCCTTCCTCGCATCGCTCGAGCCTGGCTGGATCGAAATTGCCGATTCGGCCGTTCCCAGCGAGCCAGGCCCAGATGTGCTTTTAAGAATCGTGCCATGCAGGCTCAACACCATTTGCATGTAACCAAACACGCCAACACAAAAAGATATACACTGGGCATAGTTGCTATTTTGTGGGCAACCAAACATGCCCTATTTACAATGCAGTGGCAGAGAGAGAATACAACTTTTACTTAGGTTAATAATACGCTGGATGGTGGAGGAAAAAATATGAGGGAGAAAAAAGACTTCACTGGTTAGCTCCACAACAGGGAGTTGAGCTCCTCGACCCACTTATTGTTGACTTCCTCGAGGGATCGAATCAACCGAGGTTTTATGCTGCTAAGGATCATCTCATTGGCTCACTCAACCTACCCATTAGTTTGCGGCGATAGATGGAGGCGTAGTCAAGCTTGATGTTCTGCTTGCCACACCACATTTTTTACATCCTCGGCCGTGAAGTTGTATTCGTTATCTGTTATGATGTTGTGAGGTACTGCATAACTGTGTACCACGTCGGAGATGAATTTTATCACCAATTGAGCTTTAGCCGAGGCCACATGCTTTGCCTCCATTCACTTTGTTAACTTGTCGACCATGACCAGCAAATATTTCTTGCAGGTTTGACCTTTACGGAGCGGTCCGACCATGTCTAGTCCCAAGACCGCAAACGTCCAGGTTATCGGGATTATTTTCCAAGTTGTGGATGGAAGGTGGCTCTTTTAGCAAAGAGCCGGCACCCAACGCACCTACCGACGAAGTCTCATGCATCGGCCCATCCTGGGGGCCAATAGAACCCTGTTCGGAAAGCCTTTCCTACCAAGGTCCGAGGTGTTGCATGATGCCCACATGTGCGGGAGTGCATCTTGGATCAGAGCTTTTGTCCGTCTTCCTCGGATATGCAACGCCGGAGCACTCATGTGATGCAGCGTTTATAGGGCTCTCCCTCGTGAACCTTGTACGCGGCCAATCGTCGACCGATTCGACGACCATCCGCCTAGTCCTCGGGCACTTCTTTGCATATCAAATAAGCAAGAAGGTGCTCTGTCCCTGGTGCAATAACTGCCATAATCTCATGGGACGAGGAGGTTTCTTCGAGCTCCGAGCCCCAACTATCTCCTCCTGCGCTTCTACGGCTGGCGGGGTGACCAATTCTTGCGTGGGTTCCTCGGCTTGCTTGCTTGGCTCGGTGTCACCTTGACATTTAACGGACGGTTTGAACAACCGTTCCAGGAAGTTATTTTGGGAAATTGGCTCCCACCGAGCACCCAACCTTGCCGGTATGTCCATGGCTTAGTTGCTTTCACGCGCGACATAATGAAATTCTAAGCACTCAAATCTAGCCGACATGGTAATGACCGTGTTGTGATACACAATTATCTTTGGGTCCTTTGAGCCGAAGTCGCCCTTTATAGAGATTTCGAGGTTGGAGTCACCTCGGACCTCAAGACGCCTTACACCCATGGAGAGAGCCATCCGAAGTGCATGAAGAAGTGCTTCGTACTCCGCCCCTTGTTGGAGTCAGTGTATAGCCACCTGCTCTCTAGGTAGCTCGGGCTCTGTCCATTCGGCGAAGAAGTCATCCAACACTTGGGATTTAATAGCCCGGCGTGGTCGATATATAACCTCAAAAGGGAGGAGCTCAACTATATTACCTTGTTTCTACTAATAATTGCAGCTGTGTCCAAAAAGATTAATGTAAAACAAGTTTTTCCCCTCAAAAAATATATATACAACAAGTTCTCTAATACAGAACATTTCTATTTTTCCGCTATACTTTTGGTCAACTCCGAATATCATTACAACTATTATCGGGGAACCATTTCTTTGGCCCACTGTAGGTCTAGTTGGACTAGGACATTTTTTTAATGTTCGTAGGAGAACTGCCAAGCCCATTGATCAGAAATAGGTATTACAAGAACACCTCGAGAGGAGGAAAGCACCCCCCCCCCCCAAATGTAACCATTCTTATTTGCTCTGTTGTTACGTTATTCTTTGACCTGACAATATAAGAATAAACTGACAATATTTCAATACAAATCACGACATTTAATGACAACAATCATGTCCATTAGGAATATGTTAGTTTCCTTGCACTCGAGCGCTCTCGATATGATGGGAATATACTATTAATTCATATTTTTTAGTTCTGGTGTTCCCTGTTTTCTCTAACATTTACCAAATATGAGTATTCGATGGCCTATTACCTATCATAGGTGACCTATTAAGGCCCTGCTTGTTTTAGCTTTGCTTAGATTTTAATGACCCGTGGATTCGCTTCGTGGCGAAGCTGATTCACCATCGAAGTGCACTTTGAGGTGCTTCAGGAAATTGCACTAAAAACGACGCAAATCCAGATTCAGCTTTACTGGCAAAGCTGATTCAAAATAGATGTTTGTTTCATATTTTGGATCCAGCTTCGCAGGCAAAGCTGAATCTGGTCCCAGAATCTGAAACAAACATGGATTAAGTCTCACGGATGGTCTATTACCTCATTTAATCTAGGCCCTTGGATTTTAAATGTTGACCGCCAATAATAGTTGGGACCAGCTTAAAACTTGTCTCGCATCTTAGCAGAAGGAAGCGGCAATAAAACTTGCAGTTGCTATTAATAATCCATGGTACGATGAAGGAAATAAGATGTAAAACTTTTGACGAGGGAGGGGCGATTACGTCTTGTAATCTTTGCTAGGTGGTCTACGGACGTAGATGCAATTTTGTACTTATGATGTTCTTTGTATTATATTACTTGACTGTTGATAAATAGATTGATTTTTTTTGGAAAAAAATCTTTCTGTAGAGAATAAAAGAGAAAAAAAAATTATAGTTGCTATTAATAATCCATGGTACGATAAGGATAAAAAGATGTAAAGCATTTGACGAGGGAGGGGCGATGGCGGCGGCGTTCAAGAGTTCTTGTATTGTCGTTGCTAGGTGGTCTGTGGACGTAGGTGTATTGTTTTACTTATTATGGTGTTCTTTGTATTATTGTACTTGACAGTTGATAAATAGATCGAAAGTTTTCGCAAATATATTTTCTTATTGTAAAGAATGAAAGAGAAAATAAATTTTCAAGAAAATCTAATTTTGAAGAATGAAAAAGAAAAAAATTGCAATTGCTATTAATAATTTGTGGTACAATGAAGGAAAAAAATGAATGTAAACAACAAAAGACTTACAATCACTGGTTAGCTACGCCAGTGAACGCTCCTCTTCCTCGGCAGATCTGATAGGCCAGGCTTAGCTAGTATAAGCTGGCTCATTTCTGCGTCGTCGGCGCCTCAGCAAACCCGATTGACCAGCTAGCTTCAGATCTAGACAAGCTCGCGAGCAGCACTCGCATGCCCATAAAAAGTGTCGGGCAACTGGCAACAATGGCATATTGCAGTTGGACACAATCCTCGACAAGCCATGCGCAATACGGACGAGAATTGCCTGCTCCCCTCACGTGTGCCCATCTGTGCTCCCGCGTACATGGCTAGATTTGATTGGAGCAAAATAAGGCCCGGCCCCACCCCCTTAAAATCAGGGGGGGAGATGGTTAGATTAGAAAGGAAAAAGGAAGAAGGACAGCCGTAGGATGAAGTGGGAGCACGAATGGGAGCATGAGGAGGGAGTAGGCAAGTTTTATCCGCGCAATACACCCCGCCACGCCGAAAAAGTCGGCTACCCATAGAAACAGAAACTGTTGGGAATTCAATCAGGTGGCAAAGGTAGACCCTATGTGCCTCAAAAAGCCTGGCCCACACGACAATAACAACATGCATTCCAAGGCGGAAGAGCTTGCCACACCCAGGGGCAATACCCGCCAGACTTTAAGGACTTATACATGAATTAGCGGAAGCGAGCTCTTCGAGAGGTCTACACCACTGAGACTACTCAGTCATCGGATAGCCAATGGTCGGACATTCCAATTATGCTCAATCACTAAGACAATCCGGTGGGAATCCATAACAAAGGAGTCGCCACACTGGTCCTGGACCATATAATCGTCTGTTTTTCCTATTGAAAGTTCTAATGGACGGTGGTAGTAGTCTCAACATCAGATACGATGAAACCCTAAAGAAGATGTTGCACGGGAAAAGTCACGTTAGACGTGGTATTCCGAACTCCCGATAACTACGGAATCGAGGCATCAAAGTTTGACATAGTTCTGTTTCGAAGTGGTTAGCACACGCTACTTGGCTGATCGGCGTTCACGTAGTTCCACATTGCCCCTGTTATGCATACATGAAATTGATGCCTGGGCCAAACGGTGTAATTACATTCAGCGACGACCCAGACCGGTCACTCAAAACCGAGAACTTGACCTCAATTTTGGCCATCAAGGCCCAAGTCTCAGGCCTTATCGTCCGAGGAGTTATGTAAACTACGAGCGACGGTTGACAGAGATGATGCCATCATCGCTAAACGCTCTAAGTCAACATCCTTCAAACCAGGCGACCAGGTTGTCAAGTTCCAGGTCCATCCCAGGGACCCGTCTAAAATGGACTCCATCGGAACATGGCTGGATGCCACACTTGCAGATGTGGCCAATCGATCATTGTGTGAAGCATTCGAGACTTGCATGTGTTTTTGGAACAAGGTGTTTATACTGGTCCTGTAGGATTGGCTGGGAGGTTTGAGCTGAATTTTTGCAAGGCATGGTAACTAAGTAATTTTACCAGTGTGACCAATTTAAAGACAAAATGCATCAAGATAGATAGCAGTTGTAATATGAAGGTGGATATGGTGCCAACAACTAGGGTTAGATGGTTTGCTGAATACTTGCACATGTGGACCATGTGTTCTGGTGTGGATAGTGTTCAGAATAGCAAAGATTCACTAGGGGAGAGAGTGGGTGTGTGTGTCTGCGGCTCCGAGAGAGAGACATGTGTGTGTGTGAGAGAGAGAGAGGCGGCAAGTGTGTGTATGTGTGTGTGAGACTGTGAGTTGTCTATTAGCGTCAAATCCAAGACATCACTTTTTCTCTCTCACTCTCACAAAAGACATTATCGGTTGTTTCCGATGCAACACTATGATATAGGGCACTGTAAGTAGTAGAAGCCACATAAGCCAGAAAAAAGCAGAAACAAACAGACCATTATGCCGACACTTCGGGAACAACACAATGTTTCGAGCGTGGCTCCTCGCGTGCAGCCGCTGTTGGGGAACAAAACATGAAAATCCAAAAAATTCCTACGGAACACCAAAGATCCATTCTAGGAAATGAATAGTTACGAGAGGGGAGTGTGTCTACATAACCTTGTAGAACGAAAGCGTTAATGTCTTTACATGGATGGTGTAGTCCTACTCTTCACGATCCAATTGCGATCCAATCCGATCTAATGCCGAATGGACGTCAACTCCGAGATTAGCACACGTTCAGCTCGATGGCGTCCTCTCCTTCTTGATCCATTAAGCGAGGGAGATGAGGTACATGATACCGGAACCAACACGACGGTATGGTGGTGGTGAAAGTAGCGAAATTCCAGCAATGCTTCGCCAAGCGCGTACCGAAGAGACGTGGGGGGAATTGGGAGCGGGAACTAGCCAGGGTCAAGGGGTGGCCGCCCCCATGCACCTCCCCCGTCTATATATAGGCTAGGGGGCAGGGGAGGGCGTCCAACTGTTGGGGAACGTAGTATTTTAAAATTTTCCTACGATCACGCAAGATCTATCTACCAGATGCATAGCAACGAGAGGGGAGAGTGTGTCTACGTACCCTCGTTGACCGAAATCGGAAGCATTAGAACAACGCGGTTGATGTAGTCGTACGTCTTGACGGCCGGACCGATCAAGCACCGAAACTACGGCACCTCCGAGTTCTAGCACACGTTCAGCTCGATGACGTCCCTCGAACTCCGATCCAGCCGAGTGTCGAGGGAGAGTTCCGTCAGCACGACGGCGTGGTGACGATCTTGATGTTCTATCGTCGCAGGGCTTCGCCTAAGCACCGCTATAATATTATCGAGGAGAACTATGGTGGAGGGGGGCACCGCACACGGCTAAGATATCAAGAGATCAATTGTTGTGTCTAGAGGTGCCCCCTTGCCCCCGTATATAAAGGAGGGAGGGAGATGCCGGCCCTAGAGGGGGCGCGCCAAGTGTGGGGAGTACTACTAGGACTCCCAAGTCCTAGTAGGATTCCCCTTTCCTTTCCGGAGTAGGAGAGAAGGAAAGAGGGGGACAGGGAGAAGGAAAAGGGGGCTGCACCCCTTGTCCAATTCGGACCAGAAGGGGGGCGCGCGCCTCCTTCCTTTTGGCCTCTCTCTTCTATTCCCGTAACTCCCCGGTACTTCGAAAATACCCGAATCACTCGGAACCTTTCCGATGTCCGAATATAGTCGTCCAATATATCGATTTTTACGTCTCGGCCATTTCGAGACTCCTCGTCATGTCTCCGATCTCATCTGGGACTCCGAACTCCTTCGGTACATCAAAATTCATAAACTCATAATAAAACTGTTATCGAAACCTTAAGCGTGCGGACCCTACGGGTTCGAGAACTATGTAGACATGACCGAGACACGTCTCCGGTCAATAACCAATAGCGGAACCTGGATGCTCATATTGGCTCCCACATATTCTACGAATATCTTTATCGGTCAAACCGCATAACAACATACGTTGTTCCCTTTGTCATCGGTATGTTACTTGCCCGAGATTCGATCGTCGGTATCTCGATACCTAATTGAATCTCGTTACCGGCAAGTCTCTTACTCGTTCCGTAATACATCATCCCGCAACTAACTCATTAGCTGCAATGCTTGCAAGGCTACGGGCGAAGATCAAAAGAAAGATACCAAAACAACATAAAGCCACAGGCCTAGATCGAATCCTAGTAGAAGAACCACTACTGATCGTCGAAACATCACAAGCATACGGCCAAACTCTTCATCAAGCTCCTGGTGAAGTTCTGATCCATCTCCTGCTTCAAACTCGGCTGAACCTGCATCTGGTGTGTTGAAGTAACTGTGAGCCACAGAGGACTCAGCAATCCCGTTCCCGGGTAACACGACTATTTAAGCCTTGGGTGAGGACAAGGCTGAAGAAAGAACAAGAGGTGAAGGAACAACAAGAGTCTGCAGCAGCAACTAGCACTAGCTTACGTATACGAGAGCGAGAAGAGAAGGTGCCTCGGACGAGAGATGATCACGAAGTGATCCTAACTAAAACCAGTCAAACATAACCCCACCGTGTTCATCTCCCGAAACCCTTTCGGAAAATGACAGTCACGGTACTCACGCTGGTAGTGTATTAGAACATGGTGTCAAGTTATCTACAACCGGATATTAACAAGCTCCCATCTGCCACATAACCGCGGGCACGGCTTTCGAAAGTTCAAAACCCTGCAGGGGTGTTCCAACTTGACCCATTACAAGCCCACGATCCGCGGAGTCGCAACTCCAAAGTGGGAAGACCCGAGTATTCTCGGAATCCCGTGCTCAAGATACTCCGAACTAAGGTAAGGCTAATCCAGCAAATCCTCCCGGCGTGTCGACACCCTGATAGGTAGCCACGCGTATCTAGTCTCAGGACACGACCGGATGGGCGATTCTACAGGTTTTTACCAAACCTCGAGTTTCCTCGTGGTGGCCCCGCAGACTCCCCGTTTCGGACCAACACTCATGTGAAACACTGGCCCGGGGTTGTTGATTAAGAAAGAGGGTTTGCAAGACCCTATGCAAGTTTTATTAGTTATTAGGCGAATAGTACCAATGTTGGGACTTGCTGGAAAAGACTTAGCACTTAGCGGTTTATCGAGGGGGTCCCATACACCCCAACCGTGTTAGGAACGCATAATCAAGGAACATAACACCGGTTTATACGGTTCCTAACGGCATGAGTGGAACAAATCACCAAGCAAAAGGCTTAGCCTTCCACCCTTGCCAATATATAGATGATTTCATTTAAGCATTTATATAGTGTGATATAACCCAACAAACTTCAACATGAAGCAAGTATCTTCAATCTTCACCTGCAACTAACAATGCTATACGAGGGGGGGCTTAGCGAGCCTACGTATAGCCAATCAATGGTTTGCATAGGTAGGGTGGTTAGACATGATCATGGTTACAAGTAGGAGGCTGACAGGAAAGACATGGGCATCGAGGCAAAACTAAAGATCGAGACTACTAGCAATAGGCAAAAATAGTAATGGTATCCGGGTTCGGTCATCTTGCCTAGAATTCCGCAAGGGAGAAGAACGGGTCCACGAAGTAGACGGAGCAACATAGATGAGCGAATCCTCACAATTCCGGAACGAAACCGAAGCTAACAAGAGAAGCAACCGGAAGAAGCAAACAACACGGTAAACACACAAGCATAAACATGGCATACGATGCACAAACAAGTATGATGCATGTCCGGTTTAAATATGCATGGCAATGCAAAGTGCACAAACAAGTACTACAAGTTAAGTGGAGCTCAATATGCAACGAGTTGCATATTGACGAAACACCACATTTAATTATTTAATTGACTCTCGTTATTTAGAAGACAAGATTAAAAGTTTTTAACATAGCAAGAGGTGAATCAAAAGTAAACTACCTATCTAGGAAATTTAAATGAGGCCGGAAATAACAACAACAATTCCGGAAAATCCCCATGAGCATGTTTAGTAATTTATAAGCAAACAACAATTCACACATTTTTAATGTTGTTAATATGATGCGGATGACATGATCAAGTTTATGCAATTATTAGATAGAAGTTGACATGAAGAAGATATGAAGTATTGTCACCATGGTGGAAGAAAGGGTGCCACGGCAACGATCCGAAAATGATGCAACGCATCATATCGGTTCCGGTAACTCGTTGAGAGACCGGTGCAAAAGATGACGGAGATTGAGCGGAACAAGATGAAAGGTGAGGCAATCCCGTCACCGGGTTCCCACGGGTCGGCGACGAGGCAACCGAGGAACATGACAAAAGGACGAAACGGGCACGGAGCAAACAAGGGGGTTCATTTCATACAACACAAGCATAAACATGCGTTCATCCACGGGGTCGTCTCGGTATACCTTCGAAGCGTGCGTTTCGAGATCGTAGTGGAAGTAGTTGTTCACTAGGTCGTCAACGAAGTAGTCGTTCCGTAGAGGGAAGTAGTGGTACACGGGGCGACGGTAGCGGAAGTAGTTGTTCACGAGGTCGTGGTACATGTCCGTAGAGGAACACGTTATGTAGCCGTTCAAGTTCCCGTAGATGTTCGGTTCGTCGAGGTACTTGGTGAATTCCTCGTTTCCGGGGCGACGGTAGTGGTACATGCCGTAGAGGGAAGTAGTTGTTCTCGTTCATCGGTAGGGGTACTTGTCGCGGCATCGGACATAGTGGTACTTGACGCATCGCTGATCGTAGTGGTACTTGCCGATCTTGCCGGTCTCGGTCTCGCGTAGTCGTACACGGGTCTTGTGTAGAGGTACTCGTTTCTTCACCGAAGGTAGCCGTACACGGGTCTTCTGTCAAATCAATAGTACAAGGCAACACAACAAAAAAAACACAGTTGTTCAACAGCGAGGACTTGAGACGTGGCGAGAACGGACGAGGCAGGGGCCTGGGCGCACGGAGGCAGCAGGCCGGCGGTGGGACTTCAGCGGCGGAGGTTGGCCTCTCGTTCATCTGCCCGCAGCAGAGGCGGAACGAGGGCGCAGGCTCGGCTTCGGCCGATGCGCTTGGGGCGCGGGCGCCAAGGCTCCTGGCGCGGCGGGGCGCTCGTGGCCCGGGGCCAGAGGCGAGGCGGCTGCTTGGCGCGCCGGGACTGGAGATCGAAGGGGCTCGGGGCGCTGCCGCTGCTCCTGGCCGGCCCTTGCTGGAGGACGGGCGCGGCGCTGGACGGGGCTCCTGGCCGAGGCGAGGACACGACCGGATGGAGGCGCCATGGCAAGGCGGACGGGGCGCGGAGGCAGACCGCGGCGCTGCTGGACGAGGGGAGGAACGCCAGCAATTCCTCCGGAGCAGGAGGACTCCGGGAGGCGCCGGGCTTCGGCCCTGGGCGAAGCGGAGAGGAAGGGCGCCCGACGCCCGGCACTGGAGGGCGCTGCTGTCTGGAGGCGAGGCTTCGAGGGTCTGCGATGCGGGGAATCGAAGGTCGGGGTCTTGGCGATGGTAGATCGAACGAGGGGTTCGAGGGAAAATGGGACTCGAGCGAGGGGAGGCTCGATAGGAGGAGGAGGGAATCGGGGCTGAGCGAGGGGGTTCGAGGGGATGCCTGGCGGCGTGAGTGCGGGATGAGAGGGGGAGCGAGGGAGCCTGGCTAGGGTTAGGGTTTGGCCGCCTGGAGTTGGGCCAGGAGGGAGATGGGCCTTGAGGCCGCGGGAGGCCTGGCCGCTGGTGGAGGCCCAAGTGGGTTGCGGCTTGGAGGAGAAGCCTGGTGGCTGGGATGGCTGCTGGGCTCTCTTCCTTTTAAATAGCTTTAACAGAAAAGAAGAAAGAGGGAAAAGAAAAGAGAGGCTTAGGGAAAAAATAGCACATGGGACTATTTTTTTCGGGCATCATAAAATGAGCACGGTCCGAGAAAATAGAAAAGGCATGAACGAAAAATATAATTCAAACATATTTGAATTTAATTCAAATGAGTTTGAACTAAGACTTGATTATTGAATTGTCCAAAAATGTTCGAATTTTCGGAGGAACCTCGAAACAACGGAAAAGAATTATTGGCAAGGTTTTTGAAGGAGAAACTCGAAGTGAAAAAGACATGGGGAAAATATGCAAGTGTGTTGGGTTAATTCCAACGAATGGAATATTTATTTATAATAGCTCCATAATATTTGGAGGATATGTTATAAAGAGAAGACATCCTTCCCTCGATTTAAATGGATCGAAGATCCACACGATTTATTTAGGTTGAAAAGCAAAATAAATATGACATGATGGCATGATGACATGATACAATGCAAAAAATAAATAACACAATCACAAAAGAAACACACGGAAGAACCCGGAACATCTGGAATCTTCTGGAATCTTCTGGGACGTCGGTCTTCGGGCGTCACAAGTGACCAATTCTTGCGTGGGTTCCTCGGCTTGCTTGCTTGGCTCGGTGTCACCTTGGCATTTTACGGACGGTTTGAACAACCGTTCCAGGAAGTTATTTTGGGAAATTGGCTCCCACCGAGCACCCAACCTTGCCGGTATGTCCATGGCTTAGTTGCTTTCACGTGCGACATAATGAAATTCTAAGCACTCAAATCTAGCCGACATGGTAATGACTGTGTTGTGATACACAATTATCTTTGGGTCCTTTGAGCCGAAGTCGCCCTTTATCTGAGAGATTTCGAGGTTGGAGTCACCTCGGACCTCAAGACGCCTTACACCCATGGAGAGAGTCATCCGAAGTGCATGAAGAAGTGCTTCGTACTCCGCCCCTTGTTGGAGTCAGAGTATAGCCACGTGTTCTCTAGGTAGCTCGGGCTCTGCCCATTCGGCGAAGAAGTCATCCAACACTTGGGATTTAATAGCCCGGCGTGGTCGATATATAACCTCAAAAGGGAGGAGCTCAACTATATTACCTTGTTTCTACTAATAATTGCAGCTGTGTCCAAAATAGATTAATGTAAAACAAGTTTTTCCCCTCAAAAAATATATATACAACAAGTTCTCTAATACAAAACATTTCTATTTTTCCGCTATACTTTTGGTCAACTCCGAATATCATTACAACTATTATCGGGGAACCATTTCTTTGGCCCACTCTGTAGGTCTAGTTGGACTAGGACATTTTTTATTGTTCGTAGGAGAACTGCCAAGCCCATTGATCAGAAATAGGTATTACAAGAACACCTCGAGAGGAGGAAAGCACCCACCCCCCCC
>LR738714.1:841269483-841318368 GCA_902687465.1 Secale cereale
CCCCCCCCCCCACCCCCAAATGTAACCATTCTTATTTGCTCTGTTGTTACGTTATTCTTTGACCTGACAATATAAGAATAAACTGACAATATTTCAATACAAATCACGACATTTAATGACAGCAATCATGTCCATTAGGAATATGTTAGTTTCCTTGCACTCGAGCGCTCTCGATATGATGGGAATATACTATTAATTCATATTTTTTAGTTCTGGTGTTCCCTGTTTTCTCTAACATTTACCAAATATGAGTATTCGATGGCCTATTAGCTATCATAGGTGACCTATTAAGGCCCTGCTTGTTTTAGCTTTGCTTAGATTTTAATGACCCGTGGATTCGCTTCGTGGCGAAGCTGATTCACCATCGAAGTGCACTTTGAGGTGCTTCAGGAAATTGCACTAAAAACGACGCAAATCCAGATTCAGCTTTACTGGCAAAGCTGATTCAAAATAGCTGTTTGTTTCATATTTTGGATCCAGCTTCGCTGGTAAAGCTGAATCTGGTCCCAGAATCTGAAACAAACATGGATTAAGTCTCACGGATGGTCTATTACCTCATTTAATCTAGGCCCTTGGATTTTAAAAGTTGACCGCCAATAATAGTTGGGACCAACTTAAAACTTGTCTCGCATCTTAGCAAAAGGAAGCGACAATAAAACTTGCAGTTGCTATTAATAGTCCATGGTACGATGAAGGAAATAAGATGTAAAACTTTTGACGAGGGAGGGGCGATTACGTCTTGTAATCTTTGCTAGGTGGTCTACGGACGTAGATGCAACTTTGTACTTACGATGTTCTTTGTATTATATTACTTGACAGTTGATAAATAGACTGATTTTTTTTGGGAAAAAAAATCTTTCTGTAGAGAATAAAAGAGAAAAAAAATTATAGTTGCTATTAATAATCCATGGTACGATAAGGATAAAAAGATGTAAAGCATTTGACGAGGGAGAGGTGATGGCGGCGGCGTTCAAGAGTTTTTGTATTGTCGTTGCTAGGTGGTCTGTGGACGTAGTTGTATTGTTTTACTTATTATGGTGTTCTTTGTATTATTGTACTTGACAGTTGATAAATAGATCGAAAGTTTTCGCAAATATATCTTCTTATTGTAAAGAATGAAAGAGAAAATCTAATTTTGAAGGATGAAAAAGAAAAAAATTGCAGTTGCTATTAATAATTTGTGGTGCAATGAAGGAAAAAAATGAATGTAAACAACAAAAGACTTACAATCACTGGTTAGCTACGCCAGTGAACGCTTCTCTTCCTCGGCAGACCACCTAGTATAAGCTAGCAAAGCTGGTCCGTGATTGCCTCCTAAGCCGATGGAGGGAGCAGTACCAGGCTATTTAAGCCGGCTCGGTTGCTTCCACGGCAGCGGTGTGGGACTAAAAACGTGAAACCCAGCGGTGTAGTCCACCAGCAGCTTGCCTTCGGCCCACCTTCTAAGTTAATCGCGAGGATTTCTAAAAAACAAATATTCACGAGGAGAAAAATAAAACACGAAGCAGACATTGGGCCACCGCGCGGGCGAACTGACGCAAGCCGTCTGCCTCAACCAATTCCGATTCGGACAACCCATGTATAAATTCAGTGCTCCTTTGTACTACTGTATTTGTTAGTACTACTCTGCCTTACGCTCAAGTAGTATTATACTAATCTATGTACGAACATTGGACATAATGGGGTAGTGTTGACCATGTTAGAACATTGGTTTATTAAACAATCACTGTGTTCCTCGTGTTATAATGCATCTCAATTTTTATGCTATGTTTTTGGACAACTTTGAATATCGCTACAACTTTTATCGGGGAACCATTTATATGGCCTGCCGACGAGAGGCACCAAAGCAACAAACCGGGTTTACTCGAGCTGCCTAGAGAAGGCAAACGCATCCGTTGTAATTGAAAGACGACGAAACACTGCTGCAATAACATGGCGAATGACACGTCCAAGCAAGTACAAGACGAGCCCGCGAGCAGCACTCGCACGTCCATAAAAAGTGTGAAACAGCTAACAAGGATGACAGTTCGCAGTTCGACACAATCCTCGACCAACCATGCGCAATACACCCTGACACGCTGGAAAAATCGGCTAACCATAGAAATAGAAACTGTTGGGTATCCAATCATGTGGTAAAGGCAGACTCTGTGTGCTCGAAAAGCCTGGCCCACAGGACAAGAACAACAGGCATACCCATGACGGAAGAGCTTGCCACACCCAGGTGCAATACCCGCCCGACTTAAAGGACTTATACATGAATTAGCGGAAGCGAGCTCTTCGAGAGGTCTGCACCACTGAGACTATTCAGTCATCGGACAACCAGTGGACGGACAATCTAATTATGCTCGATCACCGAGACAATCCCGTGGGAATCCATAACAAAGGAGTCGCCACCCTGGTCCTGGACCATATAATCGTCGGTTTTTTTCCGATCGAAAGTTCTAATGGACGGTGGTAGTAGTCTCAACATCATATAAGATGAAACCCTAAAGAAGGTGCACTTCACAAGTCATGCATCCTGCCCACGCAAAATCACTTTCAAGGTCATAATTCCAGGCAAGGAGGTGCGCTGCACGGGAAAAGCCACAATAGACGTGGCATTCAAAACTCCCGATAACTGCTGAATGGAGGCGTTAAGCTTTGACATAGTTATGTTTCGAAGTAGTTAGTACATGCTACTTGGCCGATTGGCCTTCATGTAGTTCCACATTGTCCCCCATTATGCATACATGAAATTAAAGATGCCTGGGCAAAACAGTGTAATTACAATCAGCGGCGACACAAACTGGTTACTTAGAACCAAGGACATAACCGCAACTTTGGCCATCAAGGCTCAGTCTCGGGCCTTATTCGTCCGAGGAGATATCTGAACTACTAGCAAAGGTTGAAAAAGATGACGTCATCCTCGCCAAACGCTCAAAGTCAACATCCTTCAAACCAAGCGACGAGGTTGTCAAGTTCTAGGTCCATCCCAGGGACCCGTCTAAAATGGACTCCATCGGAACATGGCTGGATGCCCCACTTGCAGATGTGGCCAATCAATCACTTTGTGAACCATTCGAGACAACATGTGTTTTCGGAACAAGGTGTTTGTACTGGTTCTTGTAGGATTGGACGGGAGGTTTGAGCTGATTTTTTGCCAGGCATGGTAACTAACTAATTTTACCAGTGTGACCAATTTAAAGACAAAATGCATCAAGATAGATAGAAGTTGTAATAGAAAGGTGGATATGGTGCCAACAACTAGGGTTAGATGGTTTGCTCAATACTTGCACATGTGAACCATGTGCTCTGGTGTGGATAGTGTTCAGAATAGCAGAGATTCACTAGGGGAGAGAGATGGTGTGTGTGTCTGCGGCTCCGAGAGAGAGACATATGTGTGTGTGTGAGAGAGAGAGAGAGGCGGCACGTGTGTATGTGTGTGAGACAAGTCTCAACATCATATAGTAGATCTTAGCGCCAAATGCGCCCAGAGTGTATGTACTCTACTACTAATTAACAAGAGCTCTATCAAGACATTTGTTTCTTATCCTCGCTGGCGGCAGCTGCTTGCAGAAGCTACTTTAAAGCATCTTCAACCGCTCTTCTCAAATCCCCCTCAAACGTCTGTGGACGCGCTCGGTTAAGGACCGGACGGAGGAGTGAAGAAAAAAAGTGACCCAACCAGACCCCTTACATCATCCCCATTCGTCCGGACTGTCCGTGAACTCTCATACTATGGAAAAAAGTAGGGAGGATATGACAGCTCCCGGGCACGTCCGGTCAGTCCTACACATAGGACGTGGCCCATGCTGGACCACCTTTTCTCATTTTATTCTCTCTCTTCATCTCCACCAGTTACGTGCAAGTGACCGACATATAAGGAAGAAAATGACCGGTATGGTTGTATGGATGGATAAATAGAGACTCAAAATAGGCACGTCCGGTTACTGATCGGGCACGTCCGCGGACATTTAGGGGGCTAGATTTGCTATGTCGGGTTGTAGGCGCTCTTACATGATTACGAAAGTTAAAGTTTTGTACTATGTGCACACGCCGAAAGGCCGTGACCATATATACCGGACAACCCATCTCAACTAGTACAAGATAAGTGTCCATCTTGTCTAAAAAAAAAGATAAGTGTCGATCAAGGCCATTTCTTTGATGAGATCACAATCATTAGTAGTAGGAATTGAGTAACATTTCATTAGAAAGAAGGCCCTTATAATGGCCCAAAAAATGAAAAACTACGCCCAAAGCATATACTCTAGTGGCTACTGGTGGCTATAACCTTTTCAAGTGGCCATACATTCATTTTTTGCCAAAAAAACATATAGTCCTACTCTGCTGGCTACTTGGTGGCTAAAACAGCAATGTTGACCTCTGCTGAGTCGGAAAAAATTATGATCCAATCATTCTACGTGTGCATTCAATTAATCCACCGAGCAATGTGAGACACGGAGAGAGAGAGAGAGAGAGAGAGAGAGTTATCTCAATGTACATTTAGTAACAGCTGTCAAGACGATAGGTAAGATTTGGTACGAAGCGTTGAACCCTTTGTCTCGGGCCGCATGTGTGTTGGCGCCGCCTCCTCGCAGCGCCTCTCTTCTTCTTCTACCTCTGAACACTTTCTTCTCTCTGACACAAGAACACAAGAACACACACCATGGAAACTCACACGCACACACACTTCACCAAGGAGAAAACTGGCTTTGCCTTGTCTCCCGGTGAAAATCACAGGCGCTACATATTTTCTGAGCCCTCACGGCCTCTTCTTTCATTACTCAATGCCACTTATATATACACGGAGGTTGGCACGGCTGCCATGCAAAACTCACGCCACTACATGACCCATTACTCCACTAACCACTCCATGCACGAGCACCACACAACTAACTAATCTCTATGACCTTATCTCCTCCTAGAATCTCTCCAAGAGCTATGACTTGACCTCAACCGCAGACTGCATGCGTGCTAACAAACTCACATGCAACTAACTAACCACACTGCATGCATGCTGACTAAACTAACTCGCCAATCCTCTCGGCTAGTACTAATACACTCTGTTAGCCTCAGCACTTGCATGGCAGCTTCATGCCGCCTCGGCATCTCGCCGTACTCACCGCATCGCACGGCTCCGCGGGCATCTCGCCTTTCATGCATCTGCTGAAACTCGCCGGCTTCATACGTATCCCACGCACACCTTGCCGAACTACAACAGGCTACACCTTCGTCGACTGCAACTCTTGATCCTATACTACATGCCTAAAGAAAACAAACATGTTGATACAAATATCAAGATTAAACCTAACAATGTGTACATGTAGAAGGTTTGCCATGTCTTACAAGCTTTGGAATATCGCTAGGATTCTTCTTACATCGAGATAGATTACAACTTACGGAAGAAGAATAGAACAGAAGAAGAGATAGAAACCGTTTAAACATATCTACTACCTCTACGTAACTTATTCTAACATTCTCCCTCAATCCAAACCTATGGAATTTTGTCTAGGTTTAGATTGTACATAAACTCATTTAGTCTCCTCGTGGAAAGCGGTTTAGTGAAGCCATCAGCAAGTTGGTCTTCTATGGGAATAAACTTGATGTCAAGTAGCATTCGCGCTACTCTTTCTCTCACAAAATGAAAATCAATCTCTATGTGTTTTGTACGTGCATGGAATACAAGATTTGCAGAAAGATAGGTTGCACCAATGTTGTCACACCATAACCTTGCAGCTTGTGGAGCCTGTTGAGGAACGTAGTATTTCGAAATTTTCCTACGATCACGCAAGATCTATCTAGGAGAAGCATAGCAATGAGTGGGGAGAGTATGTCCACGTACCCTCATAGACCGAAAGCGGAAGCGTTTAGTAATGCGGTTGATGTAGTCGAAGGTCTTCGCGATCCAACCGATCAAGCACCGAATGCACGACACCTCCGCGATCTGCACACTTTCAGCTCGGTGACGACGCTCGAACTCTTGATCCAGTTGAGGCCGAGGGAGAGTTTCGTCTGCACGACGGCGTGATGACGGTGTTGATGAAGTTACCGACGCAGGGCTTCGCCTAAGCACTGCGACAATATGACCGAGGTGTGTAAACAGTGGAGGGGGGCACTGCACACGGCTAAAACAATTGTCAACTCGTGTGTTCTAGGGTGCCCCCCTGCCCCCATATATAAAGGAGCAAGGGAGAGGCCGGCCGACCCTATAGGGCGCGCCCAAGGGTGGCAATCCTACTCCTACTAGGATTAGGAACCCCCCTTTCCTAGTCCAACTAGGAGAAGCAGGAAGGGAGGGAGAGAAGAGAAGGAAGGAGGGGGCGCCGCCCCCCCCCCCTAGTCCAATTCGGACTAGGACATGCAGGGTGCGTGGCCTGCCCTAGGTAGTCTCCCTCTCTCTCACCTAAATCCCAATAAGGCCCATTACTTCTCCGGTCATTCCGATAACCCTTCCGGCACTGCGATAATTATCCGGTGACCCCCGGAACTCATCCAGTGTCCGAATAATATCGTCCAATATATCATTCTTTATGTCACGACCATTCCAAGACTCCTCGTCATGTCCGTGATCTCATCCGGGACTCCGAACAACCTTCGATACATCAAAACACATAAACTCATAATACCAATCGTCATCGAACGTTAAGCGTACGGACCCTACGGGTTCGAGAACTATGTAGACATGACCGAGACTCATCTTCGGTCAATAACCAATAGCGTAACCTGGATGCTCATATTGGTTCCTACATATTCTACGAAGATCTTTATCTTCAATCGTCGGTATCATCATACCTAGTTCAATCTCGTCACCGGCAAGTCTCTTTACTTGTTCTGTAATACATCATCTCGTGACTAACTCATTAGTCGTTTACTTGCAAGGCTTATTACGATGTGTATGACCGAGAGGGCCCAGAGATACCTCTCCGACACTCGGAGTGACAAATCCTATTATCGACATATGCCAACACCACAAACACCTTCGGAGACACCTGTAGAGTATCTTTATAATCACCCAATTATGTTGTGACGTTTGATAGCACACAAGGTGTTCCTCCGGTATTCGGGAGTTGCATAATCACATAGTCAGAGGAACATGTATAAGTCATGAAGAAAATTACACTACTTTGTTTAGAAAAAAAAAATGAATTTTACACTGAAGTTCTAGGAAAAATTACACTGCAATTCGGGGAATAATTACACTATAATTACATAAATAAAGCATGAAGTTTACACTGTAATTATGGGAAAAATTACACTGTAATTACATAAATGAAGCATGGAGTTTACACTGTAATTCTGGGAAAATTACACTGTAATTAAAAAAAGAAGCATTGGGATTACACTAAAATCTGGGCTAAATTACACTGCAATTCTAGGGTATATTACACTGCAATTACAAAAAGGAAGCATGGGGATTGCCATGAAATTCTTGGATAAATTACACTGTAACATTAGGGGCATACTACACTGTAATTTTGGGCTAAATTACATTGTAATTCTTGTGAATAAAAAAGTGTTGGAAATATGCCCTAGAGGCAATAATAAAAGTATTATTATTATATTTCCTTGTTCATGATAATCGTCTGTTATTCATGCTTGAATTGTATTGTACGGAAACAACGATACATGTGTGAATATATAGACCACAATTGAGTCCATGGCAATCCTCTAGTTGCCAGCTCGTTGATCAACAGATGGTCACGATTTCCTGATCATGGACATGGGATGTTAGTGATAACGGGATCACATCATTAGGAGAATGATGTGATGGACAAGACCCAATCCTAAGCATAGCACGAGATCGTATAGTTCGTAATGCATAAGCTTTTCGGTGTCAAGTATTTATTCCTTAGACCATGAGGTTGTACAACTCCCGGATGCCGTAGGAATGCTTTGGGTGTGCCAAACGTCACAACGTAACTGGGTGACTATAAAGGTACGCATCGGGTATCTCCGAAAGTGTCTGTTGAGTTGGTACGAACCGAGACTGGGATGTTGTCACTCCGTATGACGGAGAGGTACCTCTGGGCCCACTCGGTAAGACGTCATCATAATGAGCTCAATGTGACTAAGTAGTTGGTCACGGGATGATGGATTACGGATCGAGTAAAGAGACTTGCCATGACGAGATTGAACAAGGTATCGGGAATACCGACGATCGAATCTCGGGCAAGTAGCGTACCGATGGATAAAGGGAATAACATACGGGATTAAGTGAATCCTTGATACGGTGGTTCATCCGATGAAGATCATCGAGGAACACGTGGGAACCAACATGGATATCCAGATCCCGCTGTTGGTTATTGACCGGAGAGTCGTCTCGGTCATGTCTGCGTGTCTCCCGAACCCGTAGGGTCTACACACTAAAGGTTCGGTAAAGCTAGGGTCGTAGAGATACATGCACGTGGAAACCCGAAAGTTGTTCGGAGTCCCGGATGAGATCCCGGGCGTCACGAGGAGTTCCGGAATGGTCCAGAGGTAAAGAATGATATATAGGAAGTCCAGTTTCGGCCATCGGGTGATCTTCGGGGGTCACCGGGAGTGTCCCGGGACCACCGGAGGGGCCCCGGGGGTCCACCGGGTGGGGCCACCCATCCCGGTGGGGCCCCTAGGCCGCAAGGGGGAAGTGGCCAGCCCTAATGGGCTGGCGCACCACATGGGCCCTCCTCCCCATGCGCCTAGGGTTGAAACCCTAGGGGGGAGGGGGTGCCACTTGCCTTGGGGGGCAAGGATTCCCCCCTGGCCGCCGCCCCACCCCGCAGATGCCATCTGCAGGGCCTGCGCACCCCCCTTGCCCCCTATATATATGTGTGTGGGGGGGGGAGAGGGCAGCCGCACCCCTAGCCCTGGCGCCTCTCCACCTCCCGTCACACCTCCGTCTCCTTAACGCAGGGCGCCCGGCGAAGCCCTGCAGGAATCTCCATTGCATCCACCACCACGCCGTTGTGCTGCTGGATCTCCGACGACCTCTCCTCCCCCTTGCTGGATCAAGAAGGAGGTGACGTTGCTGTACCGGACGTGTGTTGAACGCTGAGGTGCCGTCCGTTCGGCGCTAGATCACCGGTGACGAAGAACGCGAAGAGTACGACTACTTCATCCATGTTTCTTCGAAAGCTTCCGCTCGCAATCTCCATAACGGTATGTAGATGCACTCTTATTTGCTCGTTGCTAGATGTCTCCTTAGTTGGATCTTGGTGAAAGCGTAGAATTTTTTTGAATTCTGCTACGTTCCCCAACAGTGGCATCTGAGCTAGGTCTTATGCGTAGCATGTTGCACGAGTAGAACACAAAACAGTTGTGGGCGTTTGAGTTGTTCAACTTTCTTGCCGTTACTAGTCAATCTTGATTCGACGGTATTGTGGGATGAAGCGGCCCGGACCGAGTTTACACGTACGCTTACGTGAGACTGGTTCCACCGACAGACATGCACTAGATGCATAAGGTGGCTGGCGGGTGTCTGTCTCTCCTACTTTAGTCGGATCGGATTCGACGAAAAGGGTCCTTATGAAGGGTAAATAGAAATTGACAAATCACGTTGTGGTTTTGGCGTAGGTAAGAAACGTTCTTGCTAGAAAACCTATAGAAGCCACATAAAAACTTGCAACAACAATTAGAGGACGTCTAACTTGTTTTTGCAGCTTGTGCTATGTGACGTGGTATGGCCAGAACGAAGATGTGATGAATGATATATGTGATGTATGAGATTGATCATGTTCTTGTAATAGGGAATCACGACTTGCATGTCGATGAACTTGACAACCGGCAGGAGCCATAGGAGTTGTCTTAATTATTGTATGACCTGCGTGTCACTAAATTAACGCCATGTAATTACTTTACTTTATTGCTAAACGTTAGCCATAGTAGTAGAAGTAATAGTTGGCGTGACGAATTCTTCAAGACACGATGATGAAGATCATGATGATGGAGATCATGGTGTCGAGCCGGTGACAAGATGATCATGGTGCCCCGAAGATGGAGATCGAAGGAGCAAGATGATATTGGCCATATCATGTCACTTTAATTGATTGCATGTGATGTTTATCATGTTTATGCATCTTGTTTACTTAGAACGACGGTAGTAAATAAGATGATCTCTCACTAAATTTTTTCAAGAATTGTGTCCCCCCTAACTGTGCACCGTTGCTAAAGTTCGTTGCTCCGAAGCACCACGTGATGATCGGGTGTGATAGGTTCTAACGTTCGCATACAACGGGTGTAAGCCAGATTTACACACGCAATACACTTAGGGTTCACTTGACGAGCCTAGCATGTACAGACATGGCCTCGGAACACGGAAGACCGAAAGGTCGAACACGAGTCGTATAGAAGATACGATCAACATGAAGATGTTCACCGTTGACGACTAGTCCGTCTCACGTGATGATCGGACACGAGCTAGTCGATTCGGATCGTGTATCACTTAGATGACTGGAGAGATGTCATTCTGAGTGGGAGTTCATTAAAATTTGATTAAGATGAACTTAATTATCATGAACTTAGTCTAAATTCTTTACAATATCTCTTGTAGATCAAATGGCCCACGCTCCAGTTTCCCTCAACTTCAACGCGTTCCTAGAGAAAACCAAGCTGAAAGACGATGGTAGCAACTATACGGATTGGGTCCGTAACCTGAGGATTATCCTCATAGCTGCCAAGAGATCATATGTCCTTGAAGCACCGCTAGGTGATGCACCTGCTCCCGATGCGGCCCAAGACGTTTTGAACGTCTGGCAGTCGCGTAGTGATGATTACTCCCTGGTTCAGTGCGGCATGCTTTACAGCTTAGAGTCGGGGCTCCAAAAACGTTTTGAGCACCACGGAGCATATGAGATGTTCGAAGAGCTGAAAATGGTTTTCCAAGCTCATGCCCGAGTCGAGAGATATGATGTCTCCGACGCATTCTACAGCTGTAAGATGGAGGAAAACAGTTCTGTCAGTGAGCACATCCTCAAGATTTCTGGATTGCACAACCGCTTGTCTCAGCTGGGAATGAATCTCCCAGATGAAGCGGTCGTTGACAGAATCCTCCAGTCGCTCCCACCAAGCTTCAAGAGCTTCGTGTTGAACTTCAATATGCAGGGGATGGAGAAGTCCATTCCCGAGGTATATTCGATGCTGAAATCAGCGGAGATGGACATCAAGAAAGAACATCAAGTGTTGATGGTCAATAAAACCACTAAGTTCAAGAAAGGCAAGGGTAAGAAGAACTTCAAGAAGGACGGCAAGGGAGTTGCCGCGCCCGGTAAGCCTGTTACTGGGAAGAAGCCAAAGCATGGACCCAAGCCTGAGACAGAGTGCTTTTATTGCAAGGGAACGGGTCACTGGAAGCGGAACTGCCCCAAATATTTAGCAGACAAGAAGGCCGGCAACGTCAAAGGTATATATGATATACATGTTATTGATGTGTACCTTACCAGCACTCGTAGTAGCTCCTGGGTATTCGATACCGGTGCAGTTGCTCACATTTGTAACTCAAAACAGGAGCTGCGGAATAAGCGGAGACTGGCGAAGGATGAGGTGACGATGCACGTCGGGAATGGTTCCAAGGTCGATGTGATCGCCGTCGGCACGCTACCTCTACATCTACCCTCGGGATTAGTTTTAAACCTTAATAATTGTTATTTAGTACCAGCTTTGATCATGAACATTGTATCTGGATCTCGTCTTATGCGAGATGGCTACTCTTTCAAATCGGAGAATAATGGTTGTTCTATTTATTTGAGAGATATGTTTTATGGTCATGCCCCGCTGGTCAATGGTTTATTTTTGATGAATCTCGAACGTGATGATACACATATTCATAGTGTAGATGCCAAAAGATGTAAAGTTGATAATGATAGTCCCACATACTTGTGGCATTGCCGCCTTGGTCATATTGGTGTCAAACGTATGAAGAAGCTCCATTCAGATGGACTTCTAGAGTCTCTTGATTATGAATCATTTGACACGTGCGAACCATGCCTCTTGGGCAAGATGACCAAGACTCCGTTCTCCGGAACAATGGAGCGAGCAACCAACTTGTTGGAAATCATACATACCGATGTGTGCGGTCCAATGAGTGTTGAGGCTCGCGGAGGCTATCGTTATGTTCTCACCCTCACAGATGACTTGAGTAGATATGGGTATATCTATTTGATGAAACACAAGTCTGAGACCTTTGAAAGGTTCAAGGAATTTCAGAATGAGGTTGAGAATCAACGTGACAGAAAAATAAAGTTCTTACGATCAGATCGTGGGGGTGAATATTTAAGTCATGAATTTGGCACACACCTTAGGAGCTGTGGAATTGTTTCACAATTGACACCGCCCGGAACACCTCAACGTAACGGTGTGTCCGAACGTCGAAATCGTACTCTGTTGGACATGGTGCGATCTATGATGTCCCTCACCGATTTACCCCTATCTTTTTGGGGTTATGCTTTAGAGACTGTCGCATTCACTTTAAATAGGGCTCCGTCGAAATCCGTTGAGACAACTCCGTATGAACTTTGGTTTGGCAAGAAATCGAAGCTGTCGTTTCTAAAAGTTTGGGGTTGCGATGCTTATGTCAAGAAACTTCAACCTGAAAAGCTCGAACCCAAATCGGAAAAATGCGTCTTCATAGGATACCCAAAGGAAACGATTGGGTACACCTTCTACCACAGATCCGAAGGCAAAGTCTTTGTTGCCAAGAATGGATGCTTTCTGGAAAAAGAGTTTCTCTCGAAAGAAGTGAGTGGGAGGAAAGTAGAACTTGATGAGGTGACAGTCACCCCTCCTGGACCGGAAGTAGCGCAGCGCAGGAAATTGTTCCTGAGGTGCCTGCACCGACAAGGGAGGAAGCTAATGATGATGATCATTAAGAAACAAATCAAGTTACTACTGAACTTCGAAGGTCCACAAGGGCACGTTCCGCACCAGAGTGGTACGGCAACCCTGTCCTGGAAATCATGTTGTTAGACAACGGTGAACCTTCGAACTATGAAGAAGCGATGGCGGGCCTGGATTCCAATAAATGGCTTGGAGCCATGAAATCCGAGATAGAATCCATGAATGAAAACAAAGTATGGACTTTGGTGTTGCCTGATGATAGGCACGCCATAGAAAACAAATGGATATTTAAGAAGAAGACAGACGCGGATGGTAATGTGACCATCTATAAGCCTCGGCTTGTCGCTAAGGGTTATCGACAAGTTCAAGGGATTGACTACGACGAGACTTTCTCTCCCGTAGCGATGCTGAAGTCAGTCAGAATCATGTTAGCTATTGCCGCATTCTATGATTATGAGATATGGCAAATGGACGTCAAAACAGCATTCCTTAAGGGCTTCCTCAAGGAAGAGTTGTATATGATGCAACCTGAAGGTTTTGTCGATCCAGAGAACGCTAACACGGTATGCAAGCTCCAATGCTCGATTTACGGCTGGTCCAAGCATCTCGGAGTTGGAATATTCGCTTTAATGATGTGATCAAAGCGTTTGGCTTTATACATACTTATGGAGAAGCATGTATCTACAAGAAAGTGAGTGGGAGCTCTGTGGCATTTCTCATATTATATGTGGATGACATATTGCTGATGGGAAATGATATAGAATTCTTGGAAAATGTAAAGGCCTACTTGAATAAAAGTTTTTCAATGAAGGACCTTGGAGAAGCTGCTTACATATTAGGCATCAAAATCTATAGAGATAGATCAAGACGCCTCATTGGTCTTTCACAAAGTACATACCTTGACAAGATATTGAAAAAGTTCAATATGGATCAGTCCAAGAAGGGATTCTTGCCTGTTTTGCAAGGTATGAGATTGAGCAAGGCTCAGTCGCCGACCAGGGCAGAAGATAGAGAAAAGATGAGTGTCATTCCCTATGCCTCGGCCATAGGTTCTATCATGTATGCCATGCTGTGTACCAGACCTGATGTGAACCTTGCCATAAGTTTGGTAGGGAGGTACCAAAGTGATCCCGGTTCGGAACACTGGACAGCGGTCAAGAACATCCTGAAGTACCTGAAAAGGACTAAGGATATGTTTCTCGCTTATGGAGGTGTCGAAGAGCTCGTCGTAAAGGGTTACGTCGATGCTAGCTTCGACACAGATCTGGATGACTCTAAGTCTCAAACCGGATACGTGTATATTTTGAACGGAGGGGCAGTCAGCTGGTGCAGTTGCAAGCAAAGCGTCGTGGCATCATCTACATGTGAAGCGGAGTACATAGCTGCTTCCGAAGCAGCGCAGGAAGGAGTGTGGATGAAGGAGTTCATCACCGACCTAGGAGTCATTCCAAGCGCGTCAAGCCCGATAACTCTCTTCTGTGACAACACTGGTGCTATTGCCATTACCAAGGAGCCCAGGTTTCACAAGAAGACCAAGCACATCAAGCGCCGTTTCAACTCCATCCGGAATTATGTTCAGGATGGAGTCATAGATATTTGTAAAGTGCATACGGATCTGAATGTCGCAGACCGATTGACTAAACCTCTTTCACGGGCAAAACATGATCAACACCAGAACTCTATGGGTGTTCGATTCATCACAATGTAACTAGATTATTGACTCTAGTGCAAGTGGGAGACTGTTGGAAATATGCCCTAGAGGCAATAATAAAAGTATTATTATTATATTTCCTTGTTCATGATAATCGTCTGTTATTCATGCTTGAATTGTATTGTACGGAAACAGCGATACATGTGTGAATATATAGACCACAATCGAGTCCATGGCAATCCTCTAGTTGCCGGCTCATTGATCAACAGATGGTCACGGTTTCCTGATCATGGACATGGGATGTCAGTGATAACGGGATCACATCATTATGAGAATGATGTGATGGACAAGACCCAATCCTAAGCATAGCACAAGATCGTATAGTTCGTAATGCATAAGCTTTTCGATGTCAAGTATTTATTCCTTAGACCATGAGGTTGTACAACTCCCGGATGCCGTAGGAATGCTTTGGGTGTGCCAAACGTCACAACGTAACTGGGTGACTATAAAGGTACGCATCGGGTATCTCCGAAAGTGTCTGTTGAGTTGGTACGAACCGAGACTGGGATGTTGTCACTCCGTATGACGGAGAGGTACCTCTGGGCCCACTTGGTAAGACGTCATCATAATGAGCTCAATGTGACTAAGTAGTTGGTCACGGGATGATGGATTACGGATCGAGTAAAGAGACTTGCCATGACGAGATAGAACAAGGTATCGGGAATACCGACGATCGAATCTCGGGCAAGTACCGTACCGATGGATAAAGGGAATAACATACGGGATTAAGTGAATCCTTGACACGGTGGTTCATCCGATGAAGATCATCGAGGAACACGTGGGAACCAACATGGGTATCCAGATCCCGCTGTTGGTTATTGACCGGAGAGTCATCTCGGTCATGTCTGCGTGTCTCCCGAACCCGTAGGGTCTACACACTTAAGGTCCGGTAACGCTAGGGTCGCAGAGATACATGCACGTGGAAACCCGAAAGTTGTTCGGAGTCCCGGATGAGATCCCGGACGTCACGAGGAGTTCCGGAATGGTCCAAAGGTAAAGAATGATATATAGGAAGTCCAGTTTCGGCCATCGGGCGATCTCCGGGGGTCACCGGGAGTGTCCCGAGACCACCGGAGGGGCCCCGGGGGTCCATCGAGTGGGGCCACCCATCACGGTGGGGCCCCTAGGCCGCAAGGGGGAAGTGGCCAGCCCTAATGGGCTGGCGCACCACATGGTCCCTCCTCCCCATGCGCCTAGGGTTGAAACCCTAGGGGGGAGGGGGCGCCACTTGCCTTGGGGCAAGGATTCCCCCTGGCCGCCGCCCCACCCTGCAGATGCCATCTGCAGGGCCGGCGCAGCCCCCTGGCCCCCTATATATATGTGGGGGGGGGAGAGGGCAGCCGCACCCCTAGCCCTGGCGCCTCTCCCCCTCCCTTCACACCTCCGTCTCCTTAACGCAGGGCGCCCGGCGAAGCCCTGCAGGAATCTCCACTGCATCCACCACCACGCCGTTGTGCTGCTGGATCTCCGACGACCTCTCCTCCCCCCTTGCTGGATCAAGAAGGAGGTGACGTTGCTGTACCGGACGTGTGTTGAACGCGGAGGTGCCGTCCGTTCGGCGCTAGATCATCGGTGACGCAGAACGCGAAGAGTACGACTACTTCATCCACGCTTCTTCGAAAGCTTCCGCTCGCAATCTCCATAACGGTATGTAAATGCACTCTTATTTGCTCGTTGCTAGATGTCTCCTTAGTTGGATCTTGGTGAAAGCGTAGAATTTTTTTGAATTTTGCTACGTTCCCCAACAAAAAGATAAGTCATTAATTATAACTAGACCAGAAAGACTCACATGATTCACACAGAAATTGAAAATACCTTTATCAAACCATCTATCATCACTAGAAAGATCTTGATAAATAATTCAGTCAACAAACAGAAAAATTAATAAACTGAATGAAAGAATAAAAACGAAAATGAAAGTAGAGAACAAGACAGAAATAAAGGATCATTCAAAGAATCAGCACTCTCGATAGAAGAAACTACTGAAATATCCTTGTGAGAGACTTTCCGTAGTCTCCCTATTGACCTAAACCTAACAAAACAGAATACATGACAAAGAAATTGAAGAAAGCTGAAAATTACAGGGTAATGGGGCTCAATTACAAGGGAAATCTCACAACAAATACACCGAAAGGAAGCAATCAGGGGAATTATAGAGTAATGGGGCATATTAATACAGTGTAAGAAGCACTTAAAATATAGTGTAAAAACCAACCTAAATACAGTGAAACTCTGAGTCAAAATACACACTAATTTAGGGCACCTTACAATGAAAAGGTAGATGAAGTACACTGCCAAAAACTGAAGATAAATTATATAGTAAGAATGGGGGATATTAGAGTGCACAACCACATGAATACATGCAAAACATCTGAGAAAAATTACAGTGTAAATAACGAAGAAACATCTCAGCAACGGGGAGGCAAAAAAAGAAAAGAAAAAAAAGTCTGACTTCACTGTGTGGTACTAATCACAAAACGCGGTGCCGGTGGTCGTTCCAGGTCCACGCCTGGTCGCTGGGCCCTTCCTTTGCTGCTCGGCCCAGCAGCCAACGGAAAAGAGAAAGGGCCTTCTCTCCCTAGATCGAGCAGGCGGGCGCCATTTCCACAAACCCTCCCACGTCCCTCCCGCCCGCCCCCTCTCTCCACCGTCCATGCCCGACGCCCTGCCGAATTCCGGCGGCCTGGCCATCAACCCGCCCACAAAGGTGAAGAAGAAGGCGGCCAAGGCACCAAGGAAGCTGCGGTCGGAGTGCACGCCCGAGGAGATCGCCAAGTTGGGCGCGGAATCGGCGAAGGGGAGGAGCGGAGTGCGGTCGTCAAGGCCAATGCCGCCGTGGCCAAGTTCGCCGCCCAGCGAGATGCGCTGGAGGCCGCGCGGCGCAAGGCCGCGGTCGACGAGAAGGAGGACCTCGTCAACAAAGCCAACGCCCTTCTCATGATTGGCATGGGCCGTCCAACCGGGTTCCCTGCAGCGTCCGTCGTCCCCGCAAGCATAGGCTCGTTGGTCGCTGGGCCTCCGCACTGCCAGACGTCGCGGAACACGCCCATGTTGCCCGGTTTTCCTCCGCCAAGGCAGGACGGCCAGACCCGTTTCTCGGGGTCGCCGAACGTGGGCTTGTTCGCGCCGTCCACACCGCGTCCTTCGGCCGCCATCGACCTCAACGTCATGCCTGGGTCTAGCAGCGGCGGCCGGGCGTCCCTCGAGATGCAAAGAAAGCCAGCCCGGGCACCATGCCGGCCCCTTGCGTCTTGTTTGACGGAATGCCAACACCAACGCCAACGGTCGACGACCCCTTGTACAACCAGTACATGGAGGACATGATCTTCGAGGGTGGGAATCACCATGCCTACGACCCCGAGGAGACCCAAAGTCAGGATGGCCGCGCCCAGTACATGCCCGATGAAGGGGCCGACGACCGTGCTGACTACGATCATGGTGACTTGTGGCATGAAGACGATGACATCTATGTCGAAGGTGATGGTGATGAAGAAGAAGTCAATGAGGTTGATATTAGTGGCGAGCCATTGTACATTGACGAGCTCACCAAAAGAGCGGAAGCACAAAATAAGAGGAAGAGCATTCACACGGGTTCATATACACAAGATGAGGACAAGTTGATTTGCCAAGCTTGGATGGAGATTAGCCAAGATCCGAGGACCGGCGCGCAACAAAAGGGCATTGTTTTTTGGACGATAGTCCACAAAACATTCCATGAAAGGAAGATGTTCGAGCCTTACCAATTTACAAGCAACCGTGGCATCGGCTCGATTCAAAAGAGGTGGTTGTTCATCCAACAAGAGTGCAACAAGTATCAAGCCGCATTTGAGAGCGTTGAAGCACGGCCTGTGAGTGGTCTCGGCGTTGGGGGCATGGTATTCTCTCCTCTTCCTAGCCCTTTCCTTGCTACGGCCATGCCACTTTGCATGACATGATGTCCCAAAAGGATGTGAGGGACGAGAAGAAGCGGCAAAGCAAGGACGAGCAAATGAAGCAATGCCTAGACCTTCAAAGAAAGAAGCTTGAGATGGAGGAGGCGGCCAAGAGGAGGAAGAGCGAACTGGAGGAGGCGGCCCGACAAAGGTAGCTCGACATTGAGGCCACCAATGCCGCCACCAAAGCGAAGGAGGTGGCCCTTGCGATCATGAGCGTGGACTTGTCGAAGATGAGCAAGAAGACGAGGGCCTGGTTCGAGGCCAGGCAGAAGGAGATGCTCGACGCCGAATGCCTGAACTAGGTCGTCCGATCGGCGTGGCCGTTCTTTTTGGAGGCTAGCATGGGTGCCGCCCGCCCGCTGGGCCGCTAGTAGTGTGCCGGCGAGAAAACATTCATTTTGGTGGCCGTCTGTGTTGCCGGCCGCTGACTGTGTTGCCGGCGAGGACAACTATTTATTTTGGAGACTGTCTGTGTTGCCGGCCGCTCGCTGATGCCGGCGATGGACGTGTAGGTCGATGGCTCTGTTGCCGGCGTGGTGAACCGAGGCCGCTGGCCTGAACTAGGGCTTGGCATTCGAAACGTTGCTTTTGTTTTTCTAAATAGGCGCGAACATGATGGGGCAAATGGATGCGGCCGCGCGCTGGGCGCACAGCCACCGCATCCCCGGACACGTCCGGACACGACCCCATATCTCTACCCAAACGGACAAAATCCGAACAAAACAGACGTCCGTTTGAGGTCGCGCGGTGGAGTTGGCCTTACAAGAGGGCTGGCTAGGATTTCAACCGAATCAACAAGATCGGGAGATAGTTAGGAAAGAATAAAGCAAATTGTAACATGCGTAAGTACATGCAATAATACATATATTCAACACCCCCGCAGTTGATACGTCACCGGTAACGCATAGACTGAACCGGATCTCCTGGAACGTGGAAGTCGCGGTAACCCCTTTGTCATGACAATGTCAAATTGTTGCGCGGTGGAAACGTGCAAGACGCGGATGCGTCAGAGCCACCTGCCCACGCACGAAATGAGTATCTTGCATGATATGATGAACGGGCTCGGCGGAGAGGTAACGGCCAAGACGTTGTCGCATTACACCATAATAGCATGGGAAACGTCTTGATGAAGCTCCTGAAGGAGTTGCCGAAGGCATGAGCACTCGACACGGCGTTGGCCACAACCCGATATTCCGCCTCGGAGCTGGAACGCGATACCATGGGTTGTCGTTTAGACGACCATGAGATGAAGGATGGCCCGAGGTAGAAACAGTAACCGAATGTGGAGCGACGAGTGTCAGGACAAGAGCCATAGTGTCGCGGATGTACCGAAGAATCCGCTTCACTGGGATCCAATGGGTGAAAAAAAAGGCTTACTTCACTGGGTGGCCAGGCCAGCGAATGCTTTTTACCTCGGCAGAGCTATAGCTCAGCTGGTCCAGTCAATGCTTCGTCTGATAATGCCTCAACAGAGCTAGCCCAGCTAGCTAGCTTAGCTGGTCCGATCAATGCTTTCCTCGGCGATGAACACGTCATTGCCTCGACTTTTAAGCCGCCACACACGTTTGGAAGCCAGCGGTGTGGTACTAATTAATCAAATCAAAAAACGTGGAACCGAGCGGTGTCGCTGGGCCCTTTTCTCCTCGGCCCAGCAGGTAAGTTAACTATGGACTTAAGGACAGTGCTCCTCCTCCGCCCGGAGCGCCCGCGGCGACTATTTATCGCAGGGAGAACGCCTCGCTGAAGAGATCTACAAGTTGGGCTGGCCCATTCGCGTGCTTCCTCATATATGGTGGCCCGCGGCCCATATATATATACCTTGCTATAGGCGAGCGTGAAGTGCAGCTCGCGTTAGGCGAGACATATCTCCTCCCCGCCCGGAGGACACCAAAATCCTCCCAGAGGGAGAGAACGGCCTCATCAATCGTCTTCGCTCGATCCATCGCTTTGGTCCCAAGAGCAAAGGGGGAATTTTACATGGAAATTGGGAGACGCCGCGGAAGAACCTTTGCTCTGAATACCAATTGTCAGGCCCCGAATACTCTGAAGGTGTAGATCGAAGAGAAATCGGGAGGAACAACAAAAGGGCATCTCAGATCCAGATCTATATTAACTATAGGTAATAGAGTATATGTGTTTGGTTCTGCCTTTCAGGCGAGAAATGGATTCAATGCATAACCCCACTCAGCCACAGCCCGACTGTTATATAGGTATACAAGTTACCTGCCACTGTAGTAACAACGACAATAGAAATAGGAGATCCAACGGTGTACGACGACCGTAAAGCTAGGAGTAGACGCTGGCCGTTGGATGTTGACGAAGCGTTACGTGATGGATGAGCTACACCAAACTGAAGCTTGTTTTGAACTTGTTCGCACCGGGCACTTGTTTCGCTTTTTGAAAATAAGTCAGGTTACACAAGCGGCACCTGTTTGAAGTTTGTGTGTGTGTCGAATTTATGCCATTCTGCTTGAATCTTGTAATCTTGGGCCATCTCTGTTTTGCTGTGATGCAAGCGAATCAGGTGGGATGCCATACTCGATTTTTCGACCGTGACAACTCGAAAACAAATGTCTTATGCCTGGTGCAGATAAGGAGAATTTGTGCCTCGACGGCCACCCGGCGGGAGCTGCGAGGCATCGCTACCGGCCAAGGATGTGCCGCACGAGCTGGCCGAGCTGGTGCTCGACATCTATTTCGCCCGCAACGGCATGCACCACTGCGAGTGGCTCCCCCTTGCCAATGCCCACTCTGACTTGTGGCTCCTCTCTGCTGCCTTCTTCTTCACCGTGCCGCTCAGTGCCAATGAATGGTATTATACTGTTGTTGTTCCTCCTTCTCCATTACCGAGTTTAATTTTATCTTAGCTTGGTGCCTTTGACGATTGAGAAAAATATTTTCTTTAGCTTTCAAATTATGTGTCCATTATATACATATTAGGGAAGATCAAATGTAGCCTTTCTGGTTGAGTACTTTAGCTTGCTTGCTAGATGACTTGGGAGTTGGGATACGCTTGACCAATTTCATGGCCCATTTATTTTGTTTCACTTGTTCTTGCTGCATGTGCACATGTGGAGGCTGTGCTCCTCCCTTTGTTTCTTTTCTTTGCTTTGAGTGTATCAGAAGGTCATGATTTGTTGTTGAGTTGCGTTATTGGGTTTGCAGTTAGCTGCTTCCCTTCTTTCCGTGACCCTCTGCATTCGGTGATGATACGATCCATTAGGTTCCCCTTATTGAAAGAAAGTGTCTCTTTTCACTTTAGTTCAGAAAAAAATACATAAACAAATAAGGATAACACACTTCTATTCTGTAGTTCCATCCTCGCATTTTTGTCTGCTTACAAGATTTATTTAATGCGTACAATATTTTTTGTTTGGGCCTTTGCTGTGACGAACTGTGCCACATTGTAACAACTTTTTCTAAGCTTTTCTATTTAGAAACAAAAATTAAAATGCCATCTATTCATGAGTAAAAGCTCAGAAGACTTGACTTTTATTTTCGGAAAGAAGAAAGATGGGTCCTATATTGACGGCTGTCATGTTAATTGCAGAGAGAGCTATTTTCACAGATGGCATTATAGTAGTTGAAGAAGTGCCACATTTACTGGGTGATGCAATGTGTATAGGAGGAAAACAAGAAACATAATAGTAGATATCATGACATACCCCATCATTAAATGCTATACATTGCAGTTTTAGGGCTTTGACACCATCATGCAGAGTGATCAAAATGACATACCAAAGGCATTAAGTAAGGTCTAGTTTGGCATAGTGAGAAGCAACTGTACCTTTTCACTTTATTTAAGAAATCATCTCTACTACTAATAAAAGAGCAAACATGAGTTTTTCTATAGACACATGGCAAAGTGCACACAGGGAACCCTGAACGTCCGATCTTGCAGACTAAATAAAATCCAACTGCCCACGTTACATCTATCAGTTCAACGGTTGGGATCAAATGTTCTGCCGGCAGACTTCCCTTGCACGTCATGCTAGAGGACCCACGATCGCAACATCCCAGGAGCAAATTTGTAGCGGTTTCCTTTTTTCCTTTATGGAGATTAATGGATAACCATGCATGCAAGGAAATCATTAAAGCTTGAGACGTTATCGGAGCTACGCATGCAGCCCTTCGGTCCAAAAATCGTGCAGATTTGTTTCAGATCCCGACGCAGTCTTCCACCTGGGTTCCTAGAGCGAGTCCACTTCAGTTCATTGGCAAGCTCCTCGACATCGTACGCAAGCTGCCGCACCGATCCCTAGGACGCCTCGCTGAACACTACGGCCCGCTAATGACGCATCGGCTGGGCATGGTTATCGTGAATGTCGCCTCCGCGGCCACGGCCCGGGATCGGCGCCGCGAACACCTGCTGTTGTCCATGCGGCTTCATGGGGATGCGTTGCGCCCGCAGGGGCGGGATGCTATCCTCGGCATGCTCCGCTGCGTATCGGAGCTGGCGGCGTCCGGCCTGCGCATGGAGGTCGGCCATCGTCGGCCACCCGGCATTCACGTGCATGATAGATCTCCAGTGGCGCATCATATTGTTGGCCGGCCTCAACGAGAAGACGTGCCGCATGTTACATGGCTTCGCGTGGGAGGCCCTGTGCACTCCCTGAGGCACAACGTCTCAGACTTCTTCCCTGCGCTCGCGACTGCGGTCGTCAAGCGCGTCCGACTGCTTTACCACACACTTGGCGGCCTCTATGACGTGTGCAGCACCTACAACAACAATGTTGGCGCCCTCAACGGTGTTTGCCTCAAGTTGCTGATCGCCGTACACTTCAGTGCCCTCCTTGCGCGTGAAGTCGTCTCGGCAGTGTTCCACCACGGCGCCCTCGACGACATGTGTGGTGGGGGACGATGACATATGTGTCCCGCGCGGGCATGACGGCGCCATCTAATACCTTCTCACCCGTAGTTGCCAGCACTAACGTATGTTTGAGAGAAGGAAGGAGTACAAGATTAACCTTTTGAACTTTGCAATGTACACTTTTTATATAGAATCCAACTGTTAATGTTTTACAAAATGAAAGAATTATGTAGAAATTCCTGTGATGCTTAGTTGGTTACTTATTTCTCTCCATTTCCATTGTATTCAGATTGAGAAGATACTCTTGAACCTATGAGAAGAACATCAACTCTTTAATTACTGCTATATAAATAGCGACAACTAGCTTTAGACGCAACATGCGCCGTCCTAAAGGCCCCTGATATTTGTAACAGTCAAGCATGGATCCTTGGATGCAATTCGTAGAAACTTGAATTGTACAAGGTAATCAGATGATGTTGATATTCATGTGCAGTCTATGGCAAGCTGAATGCTATTGTCTGATGGAAAACAAGGCACTTTATATTGAGGTGGAAGTTATATTTGACCAGTTGATCAAGGTATGCGCAGAACCTCATGTGTAATACATTGATACGATTCCACTTTGAGGAGCACCATTGATAAGATACTTGTTGCCAACACTCAGAGTAGAAAAACAAGGGCCATTTTAGCTGAAGCCGATTGTGTCTGTGATGCCGTAGCAAGATGAAGCTACCACCATGGTGGCGTAGAGGTGAGTTAAATTTTAATCTAAATCTCTTGTCACTTTGACTATGTGTACTTCTATATTTGCATGTGGTGCTTACTATTTTGTTCCATCAAAGACAGAGTTTGTATTATTTATGTCTTTTGTAGCAAAGATATTAAGGAGATGACAAGTAATCATATAATTAATTTTTCATGTTACCCTAAGGTGAGAAGAGAAGTACGTGTCATTAATTCCTGATTATTTGTTGACCATTTTTGTAAGGGTACGGTGTGGTAATATTTGTTCTAAGCTGTTGCGATTAATACCCATTGGTTTTTATCGCGCGTTGTTGCGGGAATCGTTGGATATTTCAGGGATTTTATTGTATGAAGCTTCCATCGTTGAATTAATAATAAATGAATCTGAAGATAAAAATAAATATTAAATATTGTATTTGATTATTATGTAGTCAGAACATATTTGATTGTGTAGTGAGAAAATATTTTGAATATAAGTAGCATAATGTAATGGAAAACTTCTTTTCATGCATGTTGAGTGGATTTTTGATAAGGTGCCATGTGTGGTGAGGTGAAAGGTGTGCATGAGATCAACTAATAATAATAAAAAAAATCCCATGCATGTAGTGGTGGGCCTTGGTAAGGTGGCATGTGTGCATCTTGAGATAAATAATATAGCGGGGATCAACTTGTTATGTATATAGAATTTGACGGTGAAAAATATAATTTTGAATTCAGAGCAATCCCGAGCTAGACAAAGAAGGGAAAAAAATATGTGATCACGTAGCCATAATCTGGATTTTGAAAACTTGTGGACAATATATTACATTGACTTTTTTTAAGGGAGACGTGTGTTGCACGTGCACACTAACTAGTATAACTAAATAAGTGATAGTGTGTTTCTGTGTCATTCCTAGTTTCGACTGATTTACAAAATTTCAATGCCTATTCTGTTTTTATGCTTCCTGTGATAAACTATGCCACTTTGCCAAAACTTGCTCTAAGCTTACCTATTTAGAATCAAAGATTAAAATGCCGTCTATCCATGAGTAAAAACTCAAAAGTCTCCAATATTCTTCTCAGAAAGAAGAAATAAGGATCTTATACTGGTAGGCCATTCCTTCTTCAAATTCCTACCATGTTAATTGCCTAGTTTTACTTGGATGGCATTGTATTAGTTGAAGAAGCTGTACGATTACTGGGTGATGTAATGTTTACAACATATTACTATTATATATCATGATCTACCCCATCATCAAATGTACATTGCAGTTCCAGTGGTTTTACACTAGCATTCTGTATGACAAAAATATATTTACAAAAGACGTCCAGTAAAGGGGGAGTTTAGCATAGTGAGAAGCAACTATTCCTTTTCATTTTATTTGAGAAATGACTCAATGATATACACCCTAATAAGGGATAGAGTGCTTCTGTGTAGTTCCTAATTTCGTTCGCTTTAGAGAATTTTAATGTCTATTCTATTCTTATGCTTGGTGACAAAAAGACTCATTTAATAATCTCAGAAAGGAGAAAGAAGGGCATTTATGTAATGTGTATACGGGGCAACCAATAAACATACTATTAACTATCATGACCTACCGCATCATCAAACGCTATGCATTGCAGTTTTAGGGCTATTACAGTATCATGTTGAATTATCAAATTGACTTATCAAAGACTTTAAAAGTGGAGCTTGGCGTGATTAGAAGCAACTATTCCTTTTCACTTTATTTCAGCAATCATATAGACAAGTGGAGGACAGTGTGCTTCTGTGAAGCTCCGAGTTTCAGCTGCTCTTTTTTGCCTAATAATAGTTGATGAACCATCATTGTTGGGGTGCAGGTATATAATGGGCACGTGGATCGGGATCTCTAGCAATGAGCTCATACCTAGCACGACCGACATGTGTGTACTACCAACTGTAGGTTTCAGTCAGTGTTTGCTAGTTATCTGTTGTTCTGTGTGTAATCTAACTTTTAGAGCGTGTATGGTTACTTTCTCAGCAGGGCCTGGAAGAGAGCATGAAAATGAGCCAGGCTGAGCTGGGCCTGGTTTCGAGAAAACAACGCAAAAAACAATGTTGTCAAGTTGTTTGGTTGCCTGCATACGGGCGCCTCGACTGGCTCGCACACGGCGACCGCTGTGGCTGCAGCTATGAGGCAGGCCCGGTGGTCGGATCCGACGCACGAGCGGGTGAGATTGGCTGTGTGGGCAATGTCAGAAGGAGGAAGGGGGCGAGGGGATACGGCAATTAACTGCTAAGACGTTTCAGCGAGCCACCCACGTGCCCTTCCTCACATCGCTCGAGCCTGGCTGGATCGAAATTGCCGATTCGGCCGTTCCCAGTGAGCCAGGCCCAGATGTGCTTTTAAGAATCGTGCCATGCAGGCTCAACACAATTTGCATGTAACCAAACACGCCAACACAAAAAGATATACACTCGGCATGGTTGCGATTTTGTTTGCAACCAAACACGCCCTATTTACAATGCAGTGACAGAGAGAGAATAAAACTTTTACTTAGGTTAATAATACGCTGGATGGTGGAGGAAAAAATATGAGGGATAAAAAAGACTTCACTGGTTAGCTCCACAACAGAGAGTTGAGCTCCTCGACCCACTTATTGTTGACTTCCTCGAGGGATCGAATCAACCGAGGTTTTATGCTGCTAAGGATCATCTCATTGGCTCAGTCAACCTACCCATTAGTTTGCGGCGATAGACGGAGGCGTAGTCAAGCTTGATGTTCTGCTTGCCGCACCACATTTTTTACATCCTCGGCCGTGAAGTTGTATTCGTTATCTGTTATGATGTTGTGAGGTACTGCATAACTGTGTACCACGTCGGAGATGAATTTTATCACTAATTGAGCTTTAGCCGAGGCCACATGCTTTGCCTCCATTCACTTTGTTAACTTGTCGACCATGACCAGCAAATATATCTTGCAGGTTTGACCGTTACGGAGCGGTCCGACCATGTCTAGTCCCAAGACCGCAAACGTCCAGGTTATCGGGATTATTTTCCAGGTTGTGGATGGAAGGTGGCTCTTTTAGCAAAGAGTCGGCACCCAACGCACCTATCGACGAAGTCTCATGCATCGGCCCATCCTGGGGGCCAATAGAACCCTGTTCGGAAAGCCTTTCCTACCAAGGTCCGAGGTGTTGCATGATGCCCACATGTGCGGGAGTGTATCTTGGATCAGAGCTTTTGTCCGTCTTCCTCGGATATGCAACGCTGGAGCACTCATGTGATGCAGCGTTTATAGAGCTCTCCCTCGTGAACCTTGTACGCGGCCAATCATCGACCGATTCGTCGACCATCCGCCTAGTCCTCGGGCACTTCTTTGCATATCAAATAAGCAAGAAGGTGCTCTGTCCCTGGTGCAATAACTGCCATAATCTCATGGGCCGAGGAGGTTTCTTCGAGCTCCGGGCCCCAACTATCTCCTCGTCCGCTTCTACGGCTGGCGGGGTGACCAATTCTTGCATGGGTTCCTCGGCTTGCTTGCTTGGCTCGGTGTCACCTTGACATTTAACGGACGGTTTGAACAACCGTTCCAGGAAGTTATTTTGGGAAATTGGCTCCCACCAAGCACCCATCCTTGCCGGTATGTCCATGGCTTAGTTGCTTTCACGCGCCACATAATGAAATTCTAAGCACTCAAATCTAGCCGACATGGTAATGACCGTGTTGTGATACACAATTATCTTTGGGTCCTTTGAGCCGAAGTCGCCCTTTATCTGAGAGATTTCGAGGTTGGAGTCACCTCGGACCTCAAGACGCCTTACGCCCATGGAGAGAGCCATCCGAAGTGCATGAAGAAGTGCTTCGTACTCCACCCCTTGTTGGAGTCAGTGTATAGCCACGTGCTCTCTAGGTAGCACAGGCCCGTCGGTCGTCGGGCCTCCGCACTACCAGACGTCACGGAACATGCCAATGTTGCCCGGCTTTCCTCCGCCAAGGCAGGACGGCCAGACCCGTTTCTCGGGGTTGCCGAACGTGGGCTTGTTCGCGCCGCCATCGACCTTAACGTCACGCCTGGGTCCAGCAGCGGCGGCCGGGCGTCCCTCGAGATGCAAAGAAAGCCAGCACGGGCACCATGCCGGCCCCCTGCGTCTTGTTTGACGGAATGCCAACACCAACGCCAACGGTCGACGACCCCTTGTACAACCAGTACATGGAGGACATGATCTTCGAGGGTGGGAATCACCATGCCTACGAC
Organism: Secale cereale; assembly: GCA_902687465.1. Taxonomy (NCBI): domain Eukaryota; kingdom Viridiplantae; phylum Streptophyta; class Magnoliopsida; order Poales; family Poaceae; genus Secale; species Secale cereale. The sequence continues at coordinate 841,297,672 of LR738714.1, forward strand.
CCCGAGGAGACCCAAAGTCAGGATGGCCGCGCCCGGTACGTGCCCGATGAAGGGGCCGACGACCGTGCTGACTACGATCACGGTGACTTGTGGCATGAAGACGATGACATCTATGTCGAAGGTGATGGTGATGAAGAAGAAGTCAATGAGGTTGATATTAGTGGCGAGCCATTGTACATTGACGAGCTCACCAAAAGAGCGGAAGCACAAAATAAGAGGAAGAGCATTCACACGGGTTCATATACACAAGATGAGGACAAGTTGATTTGCCAAGCTTGGATGGAGATTAGCCAAGATCCGAGGACCGGCGCGCAACAAAAGGGCATTGTTTTTTGGACGATAGTCCACAAACCATTCCATGAAAGGAAGATGTTCGAGCCCTACCAATTTACAAGCAACCGTGGCGTCGGCTCGATTCAAAAGAGGTGGTTGTTCATCCAACAAGAGTGCAACAAGTATCAAGCCGCATTTGAGAGCGTTGAAGCACGGCCTGTGAGTGGTCTCGGCGTTGGGGGCATGGTATGCTCTCCTCTTGCTAGCCCTTTCCTTGCTACGGCCATGCCACTTTGCATGACATGATGTCCCAAAAGGATGTGAGGGACGAGAAGAAGCGGCAAAGCAAGGATGAGCAAATGAAACAATGCCTAGACCTTCAAAGAAAGAAGCTTGAGATGGAGGAGGCGGCCAAGAGGAGGAAGATCGAACTGGAGGAGGCGGCCCGACAAAGGCAGCTCGATATTGAGGCCACCAATGCCGCCACCAAAGCGAAGGAGGTGGCCCTTGCGATCATGAGCGTGGACTTGTCGAAGATGAGCAAGAAGACGAGGGCCTGGTTCGAGGCCAGACAGAAGGAGATGCTCGACGCCGAAGGCCTGAACTAGGTCGTCCGATCGGCGTGGCTGTTCTTTTTGGAGGCTAGCATGGGTGCCGCCCGCCCGCTGGGCCGCTAGCAGTGTGCCGGCGAGAAAACATTCATTTTGGTGGCCGACTGTGTTGCCGGCCGCTAACTGTGTTGCCGGCAAGGACAACTATTCATTTTGGAGACTGTCTGTGTTGCCGGCCGCTCGCTGATGCCGGCGATGGACGTGTAGGCCGCTGGCTCTGTTGCCGGCGTGGTGAACCGAGGCCGCTGGCCTGAACTAGGGCTTGGCATTCGAAACGTTGCTTTTGGTTTTCTAAATAGGCGCGGACATGATGGGGCAAATGGATGCGGCCGCGCGCTGGGCGCACAGCCACCGCATCCCCGGACACGTTCGGACACGACCCCATATCTCTACCCAAACGGACAAAATTCGAACAAAACGGACGTCCGTTTGAGGTCGCGCGGTGGAGTTGGCCTTACAAGAGGGCTGGCTAGGATTTCAACCGAATCAACAAGATCGGGAGATAGTTAGGAAAGAATAAAGCAAATTGTAATATGCGTAAGTACATGCAATAATACATATATTCAACACCCCCGCAGTTGATACGTCACCGGTAACGCATAGACTGAACCGGATCTCCTGGAACGTGGAAGTCGCGGTAACCCCTTTGTCATGACAATGTCAAATTGTTGCGCGGTGGAAACGTGCAAGACGCGGATGCGTCAGAGCCACCTGCCCACGCACGAAATGAGTATCTTGCATGATATGATGAACGGGCTCGGCGGAGAGGTAACGGCCAAGACGTTGTCGCAGTACACCATAATAGCATGGGAAACGTCATGATGAAGCTCCTGAAGGAGTTGCCGAAGGCATGAGCACTCGACACGGCGTTGGCCACAACCCGATATTCCGCCTCGGAGCTGGAACGCGATACCATGGGTTGTCGTTTAGACGACCATGAGATGAAGGATGGCCCGAGGTAGAAACAGTAACCGAATGTGGAGCGACGAGTGTCAGGACAAGAGCCATAGTGTCGCGGATGTACCGAAGAATCCGCTTCACTGGGATCCAATGGGTGAAAAAAAAGGCTTACTTCACTGGGTGGCCAGGCCAGCGAATGCTTTTTACCTCGGCAGAGCTATAGCTCAGCTGGTCCAGTCAATGCTTCGTCTGATAATGCCTCAACAGAGCTAGCCCAGCTAGCTAGCTTAGCTGGTCCGATCAATGCTTTCCTCGGCGATGAACACGTCATTGCCTCGACTTTTAAGCCGCCACACACGTTTGGAAGCCAGCGGTGTGGTACTAATTAATCAAATCAAAAAACGTGGAACCGAGCGGTGTCGCTGGGCCCTTTTCTCCTCGGCCCAGCAGGTAAGTTAACTATGGACTTAAGGACAGTGCTCCTCCTCCGCCCGGAGCGCCCGCGGCGACTATTTATCGCAGGGAGAACGCCTCGCTGAAGAGATCTACAAGTTGGGCTGGCCCATTCGCGTGCTTCCTCATATATGGTGGCCCGCGGCCCATATATATATACCTTGCTATAGGCGAGCGTGAAGTGCAGCTCGCGTTAGGCGAGACATATCTCCTCCCCGCCCGGAGGACACCAAAATCCTCCCAGAGGGAGAGAACGGCCTCATCAATCGTCTTCGCTCGATCCATCGCTTTGGTCCCAAGAGCAAAGGGGGAATTTTACATGGAAATTGGGAGACGCCGCGGAAGAACCTTTGCTCTGAATACCAATTGTCAGGCCCCGAATACTCTGAAGGTGTAGATCGAAGAGAAATTGGGAGGAACAACAAAAGGGCATCTCAGATCCAGATCTATATTAACTATAGGTAATAGAGTATATGTGTTTGGTTCTGCCTTTCAGGCGAGAAATGGATTCAATGCATAACCCCACTCAGCCACAGCCCGACTGTTATATAGGTATACAAGTTACCTGCCACTGTAGTAACAACGACAATAGAAATAGGAGATCCAACGGTGTACGACGACCGTAAAGCTAGGAGTAGACGCTGGCCGTTGGATGTTGACGAAGCGTTACGTGATGGATGAGCTACACCAAACTGAAGCTTGTTTTGAACTTGTTCGCACCGGGCACTTGTTTCGCTTTTTGAAAATAAGTCAGGTTACACAAGCGGCACCTGTTTGAAGTTTGTGTGCGTGGAATTTATGCCATTCTGCTTGAATCTTGTAATCTTGGGCCATCTCTGTTTTGCTGTGATGCAAGCGAATCAGGTGGCATGCCATACTCGATTTTTCGACCGTGACAACTCGAAAACAAATGTCTTATGCCTGATGCAGATAAGGAGAATTTGTGCCTCGACGGCCACCAAGCGGGAGCTGCGAGGCATCCCTACCGGCCAAGGATATGCCGCACGAGCTGGCCGAGCTGGTGCTCGACATCTATTTCGCCCGCAACGACATGCACCACTGCGAGTGGCTCCCCCTTGCCAATGCCCACTCTGACTTGTGGCTCCTCTCTGCTGCCTTCTTCTTCACCGTGCCGCTCAGTGCCAATGAATGGTATTATACTGTTGTTGTTCCTCCTTCTCCATTACCGAGTTTAATTTTATCTTAGCTTGGTGCCTTTGACGATTGAGAAAAATATTTTCTTTAGCTTTCAAATTATGTGTCCATTATATACATATTAGGGAAGATCAAATGTAGCCTTTCTGGTTGAGTACTTTAGCTTGCTTGCTAGATGACTTGGGAGTTGGGATACGCTTGACCAATTTCATGGCCCATTTATTTTGTTTCACTTGTTCTTGCCGCATGTGCACATGTGGAGGTTGTGCTCCTCCCTTTGTTTCTTTTCTTTGCTTTGAGTGTATCAGAGGGTCATGATTTGTTGTTGAGTTGCGTTATTGGGTTTGCAGTTAGCTGCTTCCCTTCTTTCCGTGACCCTCTGCATTCGGTGATGATACGATCCATTAGGTTCCCCTTATTGAAAGAAAGTGTCTCTTTTCACTTTAGTTCAGAAAAAAAAATACATAAACAAATAAGGATAACACACTTCTATTCTGTAGTTCCATCCTCGCATTTTTGTCTGCTTACAAGATTTATTTAATGCGTACCATATTTTTTGTTTGGGCCTTTGCTGTGACGAACTGTGCCACATTGTAACAACTTTTTCTAAGCTTTTCTATTTAGAAACAAAAATTAAAATGCCATCTATTCATGAGTAAAATCTCAGAAGACTTGACTCTTGTTTTTGGAAAGAAGAAAGATGGGTCCTATATTGACGGCTGTCATGTTAATTGCAGAGAGAGCTATTTTCACAGATGGCATTATAGTAGTTGAAGAAGTGCCACATTTACTGGGTGATGCAATGTGTATAGGAGGAAAACAAGAAACATAATAGTAGATATCATGACATACCCCAACATTAATTGCTATACATTGCAGTTTTAGGGCTTTGACACCAGCATGCAGAGTGATCAAAATGACATACCAAAGGCATTAAGTAAGGTCTAGTTTGGCATAGTGAGAAGCAACTGTTCCTTTTCACTTTATTTAAGAAATCATCTCTACTACTAATAAAAGAGCAAACATGAGTTTTTCTATAGACACATGGCAAAGTGCACACAGGGGAACCCTGAACGTCCGATCTTGCAGACTAAATAAAATCCAACTGCGCATGTTACATCTATCAGTTCAACGGTTGGGATCAAATGTTCCGCCGGCAGACTTCCCTTGCACGTCATGCTAGAGGACCCACGATCTCAACATCCCAGGAGCAAATTTGTAGCGGTTTCCTTTTTTCCTTTGATGGAGATTAATGGATAACCATGCATGCAGGGAAATCATTAAAGCTTGAGACGTTAACGGAGCTACGCATGCAGCCCTTCGGTCCAAAAATCGTGCAGATTTGTTTCAGATCCCGACGCAGTCTTCCACCTGGGTTCCTTGACCGAGTCCACTTCAGTTCATTGGCAAGCTCCTCGACATCGTACGCAAGCTGCCGCACCGATCCCTAGGACGCCTCGCTGAACACTACGGCCCGCTAATGACGCATCGGCTGGGCATGGTCGTCGTGAATGTCGCCTCCGCGGCCACGGCCCAGGATCGGCGCCGCGAACACCTGCTGTTGTCCATGCGGCTTCATGGGGATGCGTTGCGCCTGCAGGGGCGGGATGCTATCCTCGGCATGCTCCGCTACGTATCGGAGCTGGCGGCGTCCGGCCTGCGCATGGAGGTCGGCCATCGTCGGCCACCCGGCGTTCACGTGCATGATAGATCTCCAGTGGCGCATCATATTGTTGGCCGGCCTCAACGAGAAGACGTGCCGCATGTTACATGGCTTCGCGTGGGAGGCCCTGTGCACTCCCTGAGGCACAACGTCTCAGACTTCTTCCCTGCGCTCGCGACTGCGGTCGTCAAGCGCGTCCGGCTGCTTTACCACACACTTGGCGGCCTCTATGACGTGTGCAGCACCTACAACAACAATGTTGGCGCCCTCAACGGTGTTTGCCTCAAGTTCCTGATCGCCGTACACTTCAGTGCCCTCCTTGCGCGTGAAGTCGTCTCGGGAGTGTTCCACCACGACGCCCTCGACGACATGTGTGGTGGGGGACGATGACATATGTGTCCCGCGCGGGCATGACGGCGCCATCTAATACCTTCTCACCCGTAGTTGCCAGCACTAACGTATGTTTGAGAGAAGGAAGGAGTACAAGATTAACCTTTTGAACTTTGCAATGTACACTTTTTATATAGAATCCAACTGTTAATGTTTTACAAAATGAAAGAATTATGTAGAAATTCCTGTGATGCTTAGTTGGTTACTTATTTCTCTCCATTTCCATTGTATTCAGATTGAGAAGATACTCTTGAACCTATGAGAAGAACATCAACTCTTTAATTACTGCTATATAAATAGCGACAACTAGCTTTAGACGCAACATGCGCCGTCCTAAAGGCCCCTGATATTTGTAACAGTCAAGCATGGTTCCTTGGATGCAATTCGTAGAAACTTGAATTGTACAAGGTAATCAGATGATGTTGATATTCATGTGCAGTCTATGGCAAGCTGAATGCTATTGTCTGATGGAAAACAAGGCACTTTATATTGAGGTGGAAGTTATATTTGACCAGTTGATCAAGGTATGCGCAGAACCTCATGTGTAATACATTGATACGATTCCACTTTGAGGAGCACCATTGATAAGATACTTGTTGCCAACACTCAGAGTAGAAAAACAAGGGCCATTTTAGCTGAAGCCGATTGTGTCTGTGATGCCGTAGCAAGATGAAGCTACCACCATGGTGGCGTAGAGGTGAGTTAAATTTTAATCTAAATCTCTTGTCACTTTGACTATGTGTACTTCTATATTTGCATGTGGTGCTTACTATTTTGTTCCATCAAAGACAGAGTTTGTATTATTTATGTCTTTTGTAGCAAAGATATTAAGGAGATGATAAGTAATCATATAATTAATTTTTCATGTTACCCTAAGGTGAGAAGAGAAGTACGTGTCATTAATTCCAGATTATTTGTTGACCATTTTTGTAAGGGTACGGTGTGGTAATATTTGTTCTAAGCTGTTGCGATTAATACCCATTGGTTTTTATCGCGCGTTGTTGCGGGAATCGTTGGATATTTCAGGGATTTTATTGTATGAAGCTTCCATCGTTGAATTAATAATAAATGAATCTGAAGATAAAAATAAATATTAAATATTGTATTTGATTATTATGTAGTCAGAACATATTTGATTGTGTAGTGAGAAAATATTTTGAATATAAGTAGCATAATGTAATGGAAAACTTTTTTTCATGCATGTTGAGTGGATTTTTGATAAGGTGCCATGTGTGGTGAGGTGAAAGGTGTGCATGAGATCAACTAATAATAATAAAAAAATCTCATGCATGTAGTGGTGGGCCTTGGTAAGGTGGCATGTGTGCATCTTGAGATAAATAATATAGCGGGGATCAACTTGTTATGTATATAGAATTTGACGGTGAAAAATATAATTTTGAATTCAGAGCAATCCCGAGCTAGACAAAGAAGGGAAAAAATATGTGATCACGTAGCCATAATCTGGATTTTGAAAACTTGTGGACAATATATTACATTGACTTTTTTTTAAGGGAGACGTGTGTTGCACGTGCACACTAACTAGTATAACTAAATAAGTGATAGTGTGTTTCTGTGTCATTCCTAGTTTCGACTGATTTACAAAATTTCAATGCCTATTCTGTTTTTATGCTTCCTGTGATAAACTATGCCACTTTGCCAAAACTTGCTCTAAGCTTACCTATTTAGAATCAAAGATTAAAATGCCGTCTATCCATGAGTAAAAACTCAAAAGTCTCCAATATTCTTCTCAGAAAGAAGAAATAAGGATCTTATACTGGTAGGCCATTCCTTCTTCAAATTCCTACCATGTTAATTGCCTAGTTTTACTTGGATGGCATTGTATTAGTTGAAGAAGCTGTACGATTACTGGGTGATGTAATGTTTACAACATATTACTATTATATATCATGATCTACCCCATCATCAAATGTACATTGCAGTTCCAGTGGTTTTACACTAGCATTCTGTATGACAAAAATATATTTACAAAAGACGTCCAGTAAAGGGGGAGTTTAGCATAGTGAGAAGCAACTATTCCTTTTCATTTTATTTGAGAAATGACTCAATGATATACACCCTAATAAGGGATAGAGTGCTTCTGTGTAGTTCCTAATTTCGTTCGCTTTAGAGAATTTTAATGTCTATTCTATTTTTATGTTTGGTGACAAAAAGACTCATTTAATAATCTCAGAAAGTAGAAAGAAGGGCATTTATGTAATGTGTATATGGGGCAACCAATAAACATACTATTAACTATCATGACCTACCGCATCATCAAACGCTATGCATTGCAGTTTTAGGGCTATTACAGTATCATGTTGAATTATCAAATTGACTTATCAAAGACTTTAAAAGTGGAGCTTGGCGTGATTAGAAGCAACTATTCCTTTTCACTTTATTTCAGCAATCATATAGACAAGTGGAGGACAGTGTGCTTCTGTGAAGCTCCGAGTTTCAGCTGCTCTTTTTTGCCTAATAATAGTTGATGAACCATCATTGTTGGGGTGCAGGTATATAATGGGCACGTGGATCGGGATCTCTAGCAATGAGCTCATACCTAGCACGACCGACATGTGTGTACTACCAACTGTAGGTTTCAGTCAGTGTTTCCCAGTTATCTGTTGTCTGTGTGTAATCTAACTTTTAGAGCGTGTATGCTTACATTCTTAGCAGGGCCTGGAAGAGAGCATGAAAATGAGCCAGGCTGAGCTGGGCCTGGTTTCGAGAAAACAACGCAAAAAACAATGTTGTCAAGTTGTTTGGTTGCCTGCATACGGGCGCCTCGGCTGGCTCGCACACGGCGACCGCTGTGGCTGCAGCTATGAGGCAGGCCCGGTGGTCGGATCCGACGCACGAGCGGGTGAGATTGGCTGTGTGGGCAATGACAGAAGGAGGAAGGGGGCGAGGGGATACGGCAATTAACTGCTAAGACGTTTCAGCGAGCCACCCACGTGCCCTTCCTCACATCGCTCGAGCCTGGCTGGATCGAAATTGCCGATTCGGCCGTTCCCAGTGAGCCAGGCCCAGATGTGCTTTTAAGAATCGTGCCATGCAGGCTCAACACAATTTGCATGTAACCAAACACGCCAACACAAAAAGATATACACTCGGCATGGTTGCGATTTTGTTTGCAACCAAACACGCCCTATTTACAATGCAGTGACAGAGAGAGAATAAAACTTTTACTTAGGTTAATAATACGCTGGATGGTGGAGGAAAAAATATGAGGGAGAAAAAAGACTTCACTGGTTAGCTCCACAACAAGGAGTTGAGCTCCTCGACCCACTTATTGTTGACTTCCTCGAGGGATCGAATCAACCGAGGTTTTATGCTGCTAAGGATCATCTCATTGGCTCAGTCAACCTACCCATTAGTTTGCGGCGATAGACGGAGGCGTAGTCAAGCTTGATGTTCTGCTTGCCGCACCACATTTTTTACATCCTCGGCCGTGAAGTTGTATTCGTTATCTGTTATGATGTTGTGAGGTACTGCATAACTGTGTACCACGTCGGAGATGAATTTTATCACCAATTGAGCTTTAGCCGAGGCCACATGCTTTGCCTCCATTCACTTTGTTAACTTGTCGACCATGACCATCAAATATTTCTTGCAGGTTTGACCTTTATGGAGCGGTCCGACCATGTCTAGTCCCAAGACCGCAAACGTCCAGGTTATCGGGATTATTTTCCAAGTTGTGGATGGATGGTGGCTCTTTTAGCAAAGAGCCGGCACCCAACGCACCTACCGACGAAGTCTCATGCATCGGCCCATCCTGGGGGCCAATAGAACCCTGTTCGGAAAGCCTTTCCTACCAAGGTCCGAGGTGTTGCATGATGCCCACATGTGCGGGAGTGCATCTTGGATCAGAGCTTTTGTCCGTCTTCCTCGGATATGCAACGCCGGAGCACTCATGTGATGCAGCGTTTATAGAGCTCTCCCTCGTGAACCTTGTACGCGGCCAATCGTCGACCGATTCGACGACCATCCGCCTAGTCCTCGGGCACTTCTTTGCATATCAAATAAGCAAGAAGGTGCTCTGTCCCTGGTGCAATAACTGCCATAATCTCATGGGACGAGGAGGTTTCTTCGAGCTCCGAGCCCCAACTATCTCCTCGTGCGCTTCTACGGCTGGCGGGGTGACCAATTCTTGCGTGGGTTCCTCGGCTTGCTTGCTTGGCTCGGTGTCACCTTGACATTTAACGGACGGTTTGAACAACCGTTCCAGGAAGTTATTTTGGGAAATTGGCTCCCACCGAGCACCCAACCTTGCCGGTATGTCCATGGCTTAGTTGCTTTCACGCGCGACATAATGAAATTCTAAGCACTCAAATCTAGCCGACATGGTAATGACCGTGTTGTGATACACAATTATCTTTGGGTCCTTTGAGCCGAAGTCGCCCTTTATAGAGATTTCGAGGTTGGAGTCACCTCGGACCTCAAGACGCCTTACACCCATGGAGAGACCCCTCCGAAGTGCATGAAGAAGTGCTTCGTACTCCGCCCCTTGTTGGAGTCAGTGTATAGCCACGTGCTCTCTAGGTAGCTCGGGCTCTGTCCATTCGGCGAAGAAGTCATCCAACACTTGGGATTTAATAGCCCGGCGTGGTCGATATATAACCTCAAAAGGGAGGAGCTCAACTATATTACCTTGTTTCTACTAATAATTGCAGCTGTGTCCAAATAGATTAATGTAAAACAAGTTTTTCCCCTCAAAAAATATATATACAACAAGTTCTCTAATAGAAAACATTTCTATTTTTCCGTTATACTTTTGGTCAACTCCGAATATCATTACAACTATTATCGGGGAACCATTTCTTTGGCCCACTCTGTAGGTCTAGTTGGACTAGGACATTTTTTTAATGTTCGTAGGAGAACTGCCAAGCCCATTGATCAGAAATAGGTATTACAAGAACACCTCGAGAGGAGGAAAGCACCCCCCCCCCCAAATGTAACCATTCTTATTTGCTCTGTTGTTACATTATTCTTTGACCTGACAATATAAGAATAAACTGACAATATTTCAATACAAATCACGACATTTAATGACAACAATCATGTCCATTAGGAATATGTTAGTTTCCTTGCACTCGAGCGCTCTCGATATGATGGGAATATACTATTAATTCATATTTTTTAGTTCTGGTGTTCCCTGTTTTCTCTAACATTTACCAAATATGAGTATTCGATGGCCTATTACCTATCATAGGTGACCTATTAAGGCCCTGCTTGTTTTAGCTTTGCTTAGATTTTAATGACCCGTGGATTCGCTTCGTGGCGAAGCTGATTCACCATCGAAGTGCACTTTGAGGTGCTTCAGGGAATTGCACTAAAAACGACGCAAATCCAGATTCAGCTTTACTGGCAAAGCTGATTCAAAATAGCTGTTTGTTTCATATTTTGGATCCAGCTTCGCAGGCAAAGCTGAATCTGGTCCCAGAATCTGAAACAAACATGGATTAAGTCTCACGGATGGTCTATTACCTCATTTAATCTAGGCCCTTGGATTTTAAATGTTGACCGCCAATAATAGTTGGGACCAGCTTAAAACTTGTCTCGCATCTTAGCAGAAGGAAGCGGCAATAAAACTTGCAGTTGCTATTAATAATCCATGGTACGATGAAGGAAATAAGATGTAAAACTTTTGACGAGGGAGGGGCGATTACGTCTTGTAATCTTTGCTAGGTGGTCTACGGACGTAGATGCAATTTTGTACTTATGATGTTCTTTGTATTATATTACTTGACTGTTGATAAATAGATTGATTTTTTTTGGAAAAAAAATCTTTCTGTAGAGAATAAAAGAGAAAAAAAATTATAGTTGCTATTAATAATCCATGGTACGATAAGGATAAAAAGATGTAAAGCATTTGACGAGGGAGGGGCGATGGCGGCAGCGTTCAAGAGTTCATGTATTGTCGTTGCTAGGTGGTCTGTGGACGTAGGTGTATTGTTTTACTTATTATGGTGTTCTTTGTATTATTGTACTTGACAGTTGATAAATAGATCGAAAGTTTTCGCAAATATATTTTCTTATTGTAAAGAATGAAAGAGAAAATAAATTTTCAAGAAAATCTAATTTTGAAGAATGAAAAAGAAAAAAATTGCAATTGCTATTAATAATTTGTGGTACAATGAAGGAAAAAAATGAATGTAAACAACAAAAGACTTACAACACTGGTTAGCTACGCCAGTGAACGCTCCTCTTCCTCGGCAGATCTGATAGGCCAGGCTTAGCTAGTATAAGCTGGCTCATTTCTGCGTCGTCGGCGCCTCAGCAAACCCGATTGACCAGCTAGCTAGCAAAGCTGGTCCGTGATTGCCTCCTAAGCCGATGGAGAGAGCAGTACCAGGCTATTTAACCCGGCTCGGTTGCTTCCACGGCAGCGGTGTGGGACTAAAAACGTGAAACCCAGCGGTGTAGTCCGCCGTCGTCTTCGGCCCACCTTCTAAGTTAATCGTGTGGATTTCTCAAAAAAAAAAACAATTCACGAGGAGAAAAATAAAACACGGAGCAGACATTGGGCCACCGTGCGAGCGAACTGACGCAAGCCGTCTGCGTCAACCAATTCCGATTCAGACAACCCATGTATAAATTCAGTGCTCCTTTGTACTGTATTTGTTAGTACTACTCTGCCTTACGCTCAAGTAGTATTATACAAATCTATGTACGAACATTGGACATAATGGGGTAGTGTTGACCATGTTAGAACATTGGTTTATTAAACAATCACTGTGTTCCTCGTGTTATAATGCATCTCAATTTTTATGCTATGTTTTTGGACAACTTTGAATATCACTACAACTTTTATCGGGGAACCATTTATATGGCCTGCCAACGAGAGGCACCAAAGCAACAAACCGGGTTTACTCGAGCTGCCTAGAGAAGGCAAACGCATCCGTTGTAATTGAAAGACGACGAAACACTGCTGCAATAACATGGCGAATGACACGTCCAAGCAAGTACAAGACGAGCCCGCGAGCAGCACTTGCACGTCCATAAAAAGTGTGAAACAGCTAACAAGGATGGCAGTTCGCAGTTCGACACAATCCTCGACCAACCATGCACAATACACCCTGACACGCTGGAAAAATCGGCTAACCATAGAAATAGAAACTGTTGGGTATCCAATCATGTGGTAAAGGCAGACTCTGTGTGCTCGAAAAGCCTGGCCCACAGGACAATAACAACAGGCATACCCATGACGGAAGAGCTTGCCACACCCAGGTGCAATACCCGCCCGACTTAAATGACTTATACATGAATTAGCGGAAGCGAGCTCTTCGAGAGGTCTGCACCACTGAGACTATTCAGTCATCGGACAACCAGTGGACGGACAATCTAATTATGCTCGATCACCGAGACAATCCCGTGGGAATCCATAACAAAGGAGTCGCCACCCTGGTCCTGGACCATATAATCGTCGGTTTTTTTCCGATCGAAAGTTCTAATGGACGGTGGTAGTAGTCTCAACATCATATAAGATGAAACCCTAAAGAAGATGCACTTCAACAAGTCATGCATCCTGCCCATGCAAAATCACTTTCAAGGTCATAATTCCAGGCAAGGAGGTGCGCTGCATGGGAAAAGCCACAATAGACGTGGCATTCAGAACTCCCGATAACTGCTGAATGGAGGCGTTAAGCTTTGACATAGTTATGTTTTGAAGTAGTTAGTGCATGCTACTTGGCCGATTGGCCTTCATGTAGTTCCACATTGTCCCCCATTATGCATAAATGAAATTAAAGATGCCTGGGCAAAACAGTGTAATTACAATCAGCGGCGACACAAACTGGTTACTTAGAACCAAGGACATAACCGCAACTTTGGCCATCAAGGCTCAGTCTCGGGCCTTATTCGTCCGAGGAGATATCTGAACTACTAGCAAAGGTTGAAAAAGATGACGTCATCCTCGCCAAACGCTCAAAGTCAACATCCTTCAAACCAAGCGACGAGGTTGTCAAGTTCTAGGTCCATCCCAGGGACCCGTCTAAAATGGACTCCATCGGAACATGGCTGGATGCCCCACTTGCAGATGTGGCCAATCAATCACTTTGTGAACCATTCGAGACAACATGTGTTTTCGGAACAAGTTGTTTGTACTGGTTCTTGTAGGATTGGACGGGAGGTTTGAGCTGATTTTTTGCCAGGCATGGTAACTAACTAATTTTACCAGTGTGACCAATTTAAAGACAAAATGCATCAAGATAGATAGAAGTTGTAATAGAAAGGTGGATATGGTGCCAACAACTAGGGTTAGATGGTTTGCTCAATACTTGCACATGTGAACCATGTGCTCTGGTGTGGATAGTGTTCAGAATAGCAGAGATTCACTAGGGGAGAGAGATGGTGTGTGTGTCTGCGGCTCCGAGAGATAGACATATGTGTGTGTGTGAGAGAGAGAGAGGCGGCACGTGTGTATGTGTGTGAGACAAGTTTCAACATCATATAGTAGATCTTAGCGCCAAATGCGCCCAGAGTGTATGTACTCTACTACTAATTAACAAGAGCCCTATCAAGACATTTGTTTCTTATCCTCGCTGGCGGCAGCTGCTTGCAGAAGCTACTTTAAAGCATCTTCAACCGCTCTTCTCAAATCCCCCTCAAACGTCTGTGGACGCGCTCGGTTAAGGACCGGACGGAGGAGTGAAGAAAAAATGTGACCCAACCAGACCCCTTACATCATCCCCATTCGTCTGGACTGTCCGTAACTCTCATACTATGGAAAAAAGTAGGGAGGATATGACAGCTCCCGGGCACGTCCGGTCAGTCCTACACATAGGACGTGGCCCATGCTGGACCACCTTTTCTCATTTTATTCTCTCTCTTCATCTCCACCAGTTACGTGCAAGTGACCGACATATAAGGAAGAAAATGACCGGTATGGTTGTATGGATGGATAAATAGAGACTCAAAATAGACACGTCCGGTTACTGATCGGGCACGTCCGCGGACATTTAGGGGGCTAGATTTGCTATGTCGGGTTGTAGGCACTCTTACATGATTACGAAAGTTAAAGTTTTGTACTATGTGCACATGCCGAAAGGCCGTGACCATATATACCGGACAACCCATCTCAACTAGTACAAGATAAGTGTCCATCTTGTCTAAAAAAAAGATAAGTGTCGATCAAGGCCATTTCTTTGATGAGATCACAATCATTAGTAGTAGGAATTGAGTAACATTTCATTAGAAAGAAGGCCCTTATAATGGCCCAAAAATGAAAAACTACGCCCAAAGCATATACTCTAGTGGCTACTGGTGGCTATAACCTTTTCAAGTGGCCATACATTCATTTTTTGCCAAAAAAACATATAGTCCTACTCTGCTGGCTACTTGGTGGCTAAAACAGCAATGTTGACCTCTGCTGAGTCGGAAAAAATTATGATCCAATCATTCTACGTGTGCATTCAATTAATCCACCGAGCAATGTGAGACACAGAGAGAGAGAGAGAGAGAGTCTTATCTCAATGTACATTTAGTAACAGCCAGTTGTTGTGTGGTGCTGTCAAGACGATAGGTAAGATTTGGTAGGAAGCGTTGAACCCTTTGTCTCGGGCCGCATGTGTGTTGACGCCGCCTCCTCGCAGCGCCTCTCTTCTTCTTCTACCTCTGAACTCTTTCTTCTCTCTGACACAAGAACACAAGAACACACACCATGGAAACTCACACGCACACACACTTCACCAAGGAGAAAGCTGGCTTTGCCTTGTCTCCCGGTGAAAATCACAGGCGCTACATATTTTCTGAGCCCTCACGGCCTCTTCTTTCATTACTCAATGCAACTTATATATACACGGAGGTTGGCACGGCTGCCATGCAGAACTCACGCCACTACATGACCCATTACTCCACTAACCACTCCATGCACGAGCACCACACAACTAACTAATCTCTATGACCTTATCTCCTCCTAGAATCTCTCCAAGAGCTATGACTTGACCTCAACCGCAGACTGCATGCGTGCTAACAAACTCACATGCAACTAACTAACCACACTGCATGCATGCTGACTAAACTAACTCGCCAATCCTCTCGGCTAGTACTAATACACTCTGTTAGCCTCAGCACTTGCATGGCAGCTTCATGCCGCCTCGGCATCTCGCCGTACTCACCGCATCGCACGGCTCCGCGGGCATCTCGCCATTCATGCATCTGCTGAAACTCGCCGGCTTCATACGTATCGCACGCACACCTTGCCGAACTACAACAGGCTACACCTTCGTCGACTGCAACTCTTGATCCTATACTACATGCCTAAAGAAAACAAACATGTTGATACAAATATCAAGATTAAACCTAACATTTTCCCTCATAATCTTGATACTCCAATCTTCACACGGCTTCACCCGCTGCCACTTGACAACGCCATCGCGACGCTGCACACCTTGTCGTGGACCGACGCCATCGCGACGCCGACGTCCATCACCATGTCATCTTGCCGCACGCGGCGGCCACCTCTTGGCGTGGACGACGTTGTCGCAACGCCGATCACCACGCCGTCTTGCCGCAGCATCACGCTGCAGCTTTTGTTGGTTTCGCACCAACACTCCATGACGACGATGGTATCGCACCACGGCCATCGCCATCATACCGACTCGAGTGAAAGCATCGCGCCGTCGTCCATCTTCTTAGCGGCATCGCACCGCTTCTCCTTTTGACGGAATCGCACCGTCGTCTTGGCAGCGTCGCACCGCCATCTCCTCTTAGCGGCATCTCACCGCAACCGGCCGCCGGCGCGCCGCCGACGTCCTCCACCTCACATGGAGTCCGCCGTGTCGCTGTCGCCGTTGCCGCAGCCATCGCCTCGGCCACCGCCACGCTGGTCACCATAGACACCGGCACCGTCGTCACCGCCATGGATCAACAAGGCTCTGATGCCAATTGTTGGCGCCGCCTCCTCGCAGCGCCTCTCTTCTTCTTCTACCTCTGAACTCTTTCTTCTCTCTGACACAAGAACACAAGAACACACACCATGGAAACTCACACGCACACACACTTCACCAAGGAGAAAGCTGGCTTTGCCTTGTCTCCCAGTGAAAATCACAGGCGCTACATATTTTGTGAGCCCTCACGGCCTCTTCTTTCATTACTCAATTCAACTTATATATACACGGAGGTTGGCACGGCTGCCATGCAGAACTCACGCCACTACATGACCCATTACTCCACTAACCACTCCATGCACGAGCACCACACAACTAACTAATCTCTATGACCTTATCTCCTCCTAGAATCTCTCCAAGAGCTATGACTTGACCTCAACCGCAGACTGCATGCGTGCTAACAAACTCACATGCAACTAACTAACCACACTGCATGCATGCTGACTAAACTAACTCGCCAATCCTCTCGGCTAGTACTAACACACTCTGTTAGCCTCAGCACTTGCATGGCAGCTTCATGCCGCCTCGGCATCTCGCCGTACTCACCGCATCGCACGGCTCCGCGGGCATCTCGCCTTTCATGCATCTGCTGAAACTCGCCGGCTTCATACGTATCGCACGCACACCTTGCCGAACTACAACAGGCTACACCTTCGTCGACTGCAACTCTTGATCCTATACTACATGCCTAAAGAAAACAAACATGTTTATACAAATATCAAGATTAAACCTAACAATGTGTACATGTAGAAGGTTTGCCATGTCTTACAAGCTTTGGAATATCGCTAGGATTCTTCTTACATCGAGATAGATTACAACTTACGGAAGAAGAATAGAACAGAAGAAGAGATAGAAACCGTTTAAACATATCTACTACCTCTACGTAACTTATTCTAACATTCTCCCTCAATCCAAACCTATGGAATTTTGTCTAGGTTTAGATTGTACATGAACTCATTTAGTCTCCTCGTGGTAAGTGGTTTAGTGAAGCCATCAGCAAGTTGGTCTTCTATGGGAATAAACTTGATGTCAAGTAGCATTCGCGCTACTCTTTCTCTCACAAAATGAAAATCAATCTCTATGTATTTTGTACGTGCATGGAATACAAGATTTGCAGAAAGATAGGTTGCACCAATGTTGTCACACCATAACCTTGCAGCTTGTGGAGCCTGTTGAGGAACGTAGTATTTCGAAATTTTCCTACGATCACGCAAGATCTATCTAGGAGAAGCATAGCAATGAGTGGGGAGAGTATGTCCACGTACCCTCATAGACCGAAAGCGGAAACGTTTAGTAATGCGGTTGATGTAGTCGAAGGTCTTCGCGATCCAACCGATCAAGCACCGAATGCACGACACCTCCGCGATCTGCACACTTTCAGCTCAGTGACGATGCTCGAACTCTTGATCCAGTTGAGGCCGAGGGAGAGTTTCGTCTGCACGACGGCGTGATGACGGTGTTGATGAAGTTACCGACGCAGGGCTTCGCCTAAGCACTGCGACAATATGGCCGAGGTGTGTAAACAGTGGAGGGGGGCACTGCACACGGCTAAAACAATTGTCAACTCGTGTGTTCTAGGGTGCCCCCCTGCCCCCATATATAAAGGAGCAAGGGAGAGGCCGGCCGACCCTATAGGGCGCGCCCAAGGGTGGCAATCCTACTCCTACTAGGATTAGGAACCCCCCCTTTCCTAGTCCAACTAGGAGAAGCAGGAAGGGAGGGAGAGAAGAGAAGGAAGGAGGGGGCGCCGCCCCCCCCCCCCTAGTCCAATTCGGACTAGGACATGCAGGGTGCGTGGCCTGCCCTAGGTAGTCTCCCTCTCTCTCACCTAAATCCCAATAAGGCCCATTACTTCTCCGGTCATTCCGATAACCCTTCCGGCACTGCGATAATTATCCGGTGACCCCCGGAACTCATCCAGTGTCCGAATAATATCGTCCAATATATCATTCTTTATGTCACGACCATTCCAAGACTCCTCGTCATGTCTGTGATCTCATCCGGGACTCCGAACAACCTTCGATACATCAAAACACATAAACTCATAATACCAATCGTCATCGAACGTTAAGCGTACGGACCCTACGGGTTCGAGAACTATGTAGACATGACCGAGACTCATCTTCGGTCAATAACCAATAGCGTAACCTGGATGCTCATATTGGTTCCTACATATTCTACGAAGATCTTTATCTTCGATCGTCGGTATCATCATACCTAGTTCAATCTCGTCACCGACAAGTCTCTTTACTTGTTCTGTAATACATCATCTCGTGACTAACTCATTAGTCGTTTACTTGCAAGGCTTATTACGATGTGTATGACCGAGAAAGCCCAGAGATACCTCTCCGACACTCGGAGTGACAAATCCTATTATCGACATATGCCAACACCACAAACACCTTTGGAGACACCTGTAGAGCATCTTTATAATCACCCAATTACGTTGTGACGTTTGATAGCACACAAGGTGTTCCTCCGGTATTCGGGAGTTGCATAATCACATAGTCAGAGGAACATGTATAAGTCATGAAGAAAATTACACTACTTTGTTTAGAAAAAAAAATGAATTTTACACTGAAGTTCTAGGAAAAATTACACTGCAATTCGGGGAATAATTACACTATAATTACATAAATAAAGCATGAAGTTTACACTGTAATTATGGGAAAAATTACACTGTAATTACATAAATGAAGCATGGAGTTTACACTGTAATTCTGGGAAAATTACACTGTAATTAGAAAAAGAAGCATTGGGATTACACTAAAATCTGGGCTAAATTACACTGCAATTCTAGGGTATATTACACTGCAATTACAAAAAGGAAGCATGGGGATTGCCATGAAATTCTTGGATAAATTACACTGTAACATTAGGGGCATACTACACTGTAATTTTGGGCTAAATTACATTGTAATTCTTGTGAATAAAAAAGTGTTGGAAATATGCCCTAGAGGCAATAATAAAAGTATTATTATTATATTTCCTTGTTCATGAAAATCGTCTGTTATTCATGCTTGAATTGTATTGTACGGAAACAGCGATACATGTGTGAATATATAGACCACAATTGAGTCCATTGCAATCCTCTAGTTGCCAGCTCGTTGATCAACAGATGGTCACGATTTCCTGATCATGGACATGGGATGTCAGTGATAACGGGATCACATCATTAGGAGAATGATGTGATGGACAAGACCCAATCCTAAGCATAGCACGAGATCGTATAGTTCGTAATGCATAAGCTTTTCGGTGTCAAGTATTTATTCCTTAGACCATGATGTTGTACAACTCCCGGATGCCGTAGGAATGCTTTGGGTGTGCCAAACGTCACAACGTAACTGGGTGACTATAAAGGTACGCATCGGGTATCTCCGAAAGTGTCTGTTGAGTTGGTACGAACCGAGACTGGGATGTTGTCACTCCGTATGACGGAGAGGTACCTCTGGGCCCACTCGGTAAGACGTCATCATAATGAGCTCAATGTGACTAAGTAGTTGGTCACGGGATGATGGATTACGGATCGAGTAAAGAGACTTGCCATGACGAGATTGAACAAGGTATCGGGAATACCAACGATCGAATCTCGGGCAAGTAGCGTACCGATGGATAAAGGGAATAACATACGGGATTAAGTGAATCCTTGATACGGTGGTTCATCCGATGAAGATCATCGAGGAACACGTGGGAACCAACATGGGTATCCAGATACCGCTGTTGGTTATTGACCAGAGAGTCGTCTCGGTCATGTCTGCGTGTCTCCCGAACCCGTAGGGTCTACACACTTAAGGTTCGGTAAAGCTAGGGTCGTAGAGATACATGCACGTGGAAACCCGAAAGTTGTTCGGAGTCCCGGATGAGATCCCGGGCGTCACGAGGAGTTCCGGAATGGTCCAGAGGTAAAGAATGATATATAGGAAGTCCAGTTTCGGCCATCGGGTGATCTCCGGGGGTCACCGGGAGTGTCCCGGGACCACCGGAGGGGCCCCGGGGGTCCACCGGGTGGGGCCACCCATCCCGGTGGGGCCCCTAGGCCGCAAGGGGGAAGTGGCCAGCCCTAATGGGCTGGCGCACCACATGGGCCCTCCTCCCCATGCGCCTAGGGTTGAAACCCTAGGGGGGAGGGGGTGCCACTTGCCTTGGGGGGCAAGGATTCCCCCCTGGCCGCCGCCCCACCCTGCAGATGCCATCTGCAGGGCCGGCGCACCCTCCTGCCCCCCTATATATATGTGTGTGGGGGGGGGGGGAGGGCAGCCGCACCCCTAGCCCTGGCGCCTCTCCCCCTCCCGTCACACCTCCGTCTCCTTAACGCAGGGCGCCCGGCGAAGCCCTGCAGGAATCTCCATTGCATCCACCACCACGC
>LR738714.1:841318378-841331899 GCA_902687465.1 Secale cereale
CGCTTACGTGAGACTGGTTCCACCGACAGACATGCACTAGATGCATAAGGTGGCTGGCGGGTGTCTGTCTCTCCTACTTTAGTCGGATCGGATTCGACGAAAAGGGTCCTTATGAAGGGTAAATAGAAATTGACAAATCACGTTGTGGTTTTGGCGTAGGTAAGAAACGTTCTTGCTAGAAAACCTATAGAAGCCACATAAAAACTTGCAACAATAATTAGAGGACGTCTAACTTGTTTTTGCAGCATGTGCTATGTGACGTGGTATGGCCAGAACGAAGATGTGATGAATGATATATGTGATGTATGAGATTGATCATGTTCTTGTAATAGGGAATCACGACTTGCATGTCGATGAACTTGACAACCGGCAGGAGCCATAGGAGTTGTCTTAATTATTGTATGACCTGCGTGTCACTAAATTAACGCCATGTAATTACTTTACTTTATTGCTAAACGTTAGCCATAGTAGTAGAAGTAATAGTTGGCGTGACGAATTCTTCAAGACACGATGATGAAGATCATGATGATGGAGATCATGGTGTCGAGCCGGTGACAAGATGATCATGGTGCCCCGAAGATGGAGATCGAAGGAGCAAGATGATATTGGCCATATCATGTCACTTTAATTGATTGCATGTGATGTTTATCATGTTTATGCATCTTGTTTACTTAGAACGACGGTAGTAAATAAGATGATCTCTCACTAAAAAATTTCAAGAATTGTGTCCCCCCTAACTGTGCATCGTTGCTAAAGTTCGTTGCTCCGAAGCACCACGTGATGATCGGGTGTGATAGGTTCTAACGTTCGCATACAACGGGTGTAAGCCAGATTTACACACGCAATACACTTAGGGTTCACTTGACGAGCCTAGCATGTACAGACATGGCCTCGGAACACGGAAGACCGAAAGGTCGAACACGAGTCGTATAGAAGATACGATCAACATGAAGATGTTCACCGTTGACGACTAGTTCGTCTCACGTGATGATCGGACACGAGCTAGTCGATTCGGATCGTGTATCACTTAGATGACTGGAGAGATGTCATTCTGAGTGGGAGTTCATTAAAATTTGATTAAGATGAACTTAATTATCATGAACTTAGTCTAAATTCTTTACAATATCTCTTGTAGATCAAATGGCCCACGCTCCAGTTTCCCTCAACTTCAACGCGTTCCTAGAGAAAACCAAGCTGAAAGACGATGGTAGCAACTATACAGATTGGGTCCGTAACCTGAGCATTATCCTCATAGCTGCCAAGAGATCATATGTCCTTGAAGCACCGCTAGGTGATGCACCTGCTCCCGATGCGGCCCAAAACGTTTTGAACGTCTGGCAGTCGCGTAGTGATGATTACTCCCTGGTTCAGTGCGGCATGCTTTACAGCTTAGAGTCGGGGCCCAGAGATACCTCTCCGACACTCGGAGTGACAAATCCTAATCTTGATCTATGCCAACACCACGAATACTTTCGGAGACACCTGTAGAGCAGCTTTATGATCACCCAGTTACGTTGTGACGTTTGATAGCACACAAGGTGTTCCTACGGTATTCGGGAGTTGCATAATCTCATAGTCATAGGAACATGTATAAGTCATGAAGAAAGCAATAGCAGTAAAACTAAACGATCATAGTGCTATGCTAACGGATGGGTCTTGTCCATCACATCATTCTCCTAATGATGTGATCCCGTTGATCAAATGACAACTCATGTCTATGGTTAGGAAACATAACCATCTTTGATCAATGAGCTAGTCTAGTAGAGGCATACTAGGGACCCTCTGTTTTGTCTATGTATTCACACATGTACTAAGTTTCCGGTTAATACAATTCTA
This sequence comes from Secale cereale, assembly GCA_902687465.1. Lineage (NCBI taxonomy): Eukaryota > Viridiplantae > Streptophyta > Magnoliopsida > Poales > Poaceae > Secale > Secale cereale. The sequence continues at coordinate 841,320,215 of LR738714.1, forward strand.
GCATGAATAATAAACATTTATCATGATATAAGGAAATATAAATAACAACTTTATTATTGCCTCTAGGGCATATTTCCTTCAGTCTCCCACTTGCACTAGAGTCAATAATCTAGCTCACATCGCCATGTGATTTAATACCGATAGTTCACATCGTTATGTGAATAACACCCATAGTTCACATCACCATGTGACCAACACCCAAAGGGTTTACTAGAGTCAATAATCTAGTTCACATTGCTATGTGATTAATACCCAAGAGTAATAAGGTGTGATCATGTTTTGCTTGTGAGATAAGTTTAGTCAACGGGTCTGTCACATTCAGATCCGTATGTATTTCGCAAGTTTTCTATGTCTACAATGCTCTGCATGGAGCTACTCTAGCTAATTGCTCCCACTTTCAATACGCATCTAGATTGATACTTAGAGTCATCTGGATTTAGTGTCAAAGCTTGCATCGGCGTAACCCTTTACGACGAACTCTTTATCACCTCCATAATCGAGAAATATTTCCTTAGTCATCCAATTACTAAGGATAATTTTGACCGCTGTACAGTGATCTACTCCTGGATCACTATTGTACCTCCCTGTCAAACTCATGGCAAGGTACACAACGTGTTTTGTACACAGCATGTCATACTTTATAGAACCTATGGCTGAGGCATAGGGAATGACTTTCATTCTCTCTATATTTTTCTGCCGTGGTCTGGCTTTGAGTCTTACTCAACTTCACACCTTACAAGTCAGGCAAGAACTCCTTCTTTGACTGATCCATTTTGAACTACTTCAAAATCTTATCAAGGTATGTACTCATCGAAAGTCTTATCAAGCGTCTTGATCTATCTCTATAGATCTTGATGCCCAATATGTAAGCAGCTTCACCAAGGTCTTTATTTGAAAAAACTCCTTTCAAACACTCCTTTATGCTTTCCAGAAAATTCTACATCATTTCCGATCGACAATATGTCATTCACATATACTTATCAGAAAAGTTGTAGTGCTCCCACTCACTTCTTGTAAATACAGGCTTCACCGCAAGTCTGTATAAATCTATATGCTTTGATCAACTTATCAAAGCGTATATTCCAACTCCGAGATGCTTGCACCAGTCCATAGATGCATCGCTCGAGCTTGCACATTTTGTTAGCACCTTTAGGATTGACAAAACCTTCTGGTTGCATCATATACAAGTCTTCTTTGATAAATCCATTAAAGAATGCAGTTTTGTTATCCATTTGCCAGATTTCTTAAAATGCGGCAATTACTAACATGATTCGGACAGACTTAAGCATCGCTACGGGTGAGAAAGTCTCATCGTAGTCAACTCCTTGAACTTGTCGAAACCCTTTCGCAACAAGTCGAGCTTTGTAAACAGTAACATTACCATTTGCGTCGGTCTTCCTCTTGAAGATCCATTTATTTTCGATGGCTTGCCGATCATCGAGCAAGTCAACCAAAGTCCATACTTTGTTCTAATACATGGATCCCATCTCAGATTTCATGGTCTCAAGCCATTTTGCGGAATCTGGGTTCATCATCGTTTCCTCATAGTTCGTAGGTTCATCATGGTCTAGTAACATGACTTCCAGAACTGGGTTGCCGTACCACTCTGGTGCGGAACGAACTCTGGTTGATCTACGAAGTTCAGCAGAAACTTGATCTGAAGTTTCATGATCATCATCATTAGCTTCCTCACTAATTGGTGTAGGAATCACTGGAACGAGTTTCTGTGATGTACTACCTTCCAATTCGGGAGAAGGTACAATTACCTCATCAAGTTCTACTTTCCTCCCACTCACTTCTTTCGAGAGAAACTCCTTCTCTAGAAAGGATCCACTCTTAGCAACAAAGACCTTGCCTTAGGATCTGTGATAGAAGGTGTACCCAACAGTTTCTTTTTGGGTATCCTATGAAGATTTACTTCTTCGAATTGGGTTCGAGCTTATCATGTTGAAACTTTTTCACATAAGCATCGCAGTCCCAAACTTAAAGAAATGACATCTTAGGTTTCTCGTCAAACCATAGTTCATACGGTGTCATCTCCACGGATTTAGATGGTGCCCTATTTAACGTGAATGTAGCTGTCTCTAATGCATAACCCCAAAAGCGATAGTGGTAGATCGGTAAGAGACATCATCGATCGCACCATATCTAATAAAGTATGGTTATGACGTTCGGACACACCATTACACTGTGGTGTTCCAGGTGGCGTGAGTAGTGAAACTATTTCACATTGTTTTTATTGAAGGCCAAACTCGCTAACTCAAATATTTTACCTCTACAATCATATCGTAGAAACTCTTATTTTCTTGTTACGATGATTCTCCACTTCACTCTGAAATTCTTTGAACTTTTCAAATGTTTCAGACTTGTGCTTCATTAAGTAGATATACCCATATCTGCTCAAATCATCAGTGAAGGTCAGAAAATAACGATACCTGCCGCGAGCTTCAACACTCATTGGTCCGCATACATCAGTATGTATGATTTCCAACAACTCTGTTGCTCGCTCCACGGTTCCGGAGAACGGAGTTTTAGTCATCTTGCCCATGAGGCATGGTTCGCAAGAACCAAGTGATTCATAATCAAGTGATTCCAAAAGTCCATCACTATGGAGTTTCTTCATGCGCTTTACACCAATATGACCTAAACGGCAGTGCCACAAATAAGTTGCACTATCATTATTAACCTTGCATCTTTGGCTTCAATATTATGAATATGTGTATCACACGATCGAGATCCAACAAACCATTTTCATTGGGTGTATGACCATAGAAGGTTTTATTCATGTAAACAGAACAACAATAATTCTCTAACTTACATGAATAACCGTATTGCAATAAACATGATCAAATCATATTCATGCTCAGCACAAACACCAAATAACACTTATTTAGGTTCAATACTAATCCCGAAAGTATAGGGAGTGTGCGATGATGATCATATCAATCTTGGAACTACTTCCAATACACATCGTCACTTCATCCTTTAACTAGTTTCTGTTCATTATGCAACTCCCATTTCGAGTTACTACTCTGTAGCAACTGAACCAATATCAAATACCGAGGGGTTGCTATGAACACTAGTAAAATACACATTAATAATCTGTATATCAAATATACCTTTGTTCTCTTTGCCATCCTTCTTATCCGCCAAATATCTAGGGCAGTTCCACTTCTAGTGACCATTTCCTTTGCAGTAGAAGCACTTAGTTTCAAGCTTGAGTTTAGCTTTGAGTTTCTTCACGGGAGTGACAACTTGCTTGTCATTCTTCTTGAAGTTCCCCTTCTATCCCTTTGCCCTTTACTTGAAACAAGTGGTCTGGTTAACCATCAACAATTGATGCTCTTTCTTGATTTCTACCTTCGCCGATTTCAGCATCGTGAAGAGCTCGGGAATTACTTTCGTCATCCCTTGCATATTATAGTTCATCACGAAGTTCTACTAACTTGGTGATAGTGTCTAGAGAACTTTGTCAATTACTATATTATCTGGAAGATTAACTCCCACTTGATTCAAGCAATTGTACTACCCAGACAATCTGAGCACATGCTCACTGGTTGAGCTATTCTCCTCCATCTTGTAGGCAAAGTACTGTCAGAGGTCTTATACCTCTCGACACGGGCATGAGTATGAAATACTAATTTCAACTCTTGGAACATCTCATATGCTTCGTGGAGTTTCAAAACGTTTTTGAAGTCCCGTAAAGTATGGTGCACTAAACTATCAAGTAGTCATCATATCGAGCTTTTGTCAAAACATTCATAATGTCTATATCTGCTCCTGCAATAGGTCTGTCACCTAGCGGTGCATCAAGGACATAATTCTTCTGTGCAGCAATGAGGATAATCCTCAGAGCACGGAACAATTCCGCATCATTGCTACTAACATCTTTCAACTTGGTTTTCTCTAGGAACATATAAAAAATAAACGTGGAGCAACATCGCGAGCTATTGATCTACAACATAGATATGCTAATACTACCAGGACTAAGTTCATGATAAATTAAAGTTCAATTAATCATATTACTTAAGAACTCCCACTTAGATATACATCCCTCTGGTCATCTAAATGATCACGTGATCCAAATCAACTAAACCATGTCCGATCATCACGTGAGATGGAGTAGTTTCAATGGTGAACATCTTATGTTGATCATATCTACTATATGATTCACGCTCGACCTTTCGGTCTCCAGTGTTCCGAGGCCATATCTACATATGCTAGGCTCGTCAAGTTTAACCCGAGTATTCTGCGTGTGCAAAACTGGCTTACACCCGTTGTATTTGAACGTAGAGCTTATCACACCCGATCATCACGTGGTGTCTCGGCACGACGAACTTTCGCAACGGTGCATACTCAGGGAGAACACTTATACCTTGAAATTTTAGTAAGGGATCATCTTATAATGCTACCGTCGTTCTAAGCAAAATAAGAAGCATAATAAGATAAACATCACATGCAATCAAAATATGTGACATGATATGGCCATCATCATCTTGTGCTTTTGATCTCCATCTCCAAAGCAACGTCATGATCACCTTCGTCACCGGCGCGACACCTTGATCTCCATCGTAGCATCGTTGTCGTCTCGCCAACTATTGCTTCTACGACTATTGTTACCGCTTAGTGATAAAGTAAAGCAATTACATGGCGATTGCATTTCATACAATAAAGCGACAACCATATGGCTCCTGCCAGTTGCCGATAACATTACAAAACATGATCATCTCATACAAAACCGTATAACTCATCATGTCTTGACCATATCACATCACAACATGCCCTGCAAAAACAAGTTAGACGTCCTCTACTTTGTTGTTGCAAGTTTTATGTGGCTGCTACGGGCTTAGCAAGAACCGTTCTACGCATACAAAACCACAACGATGTTTCGTCAAGTATGTGCTATTTTAACCTTCACAAGGACCGGGCGTAGCCACACTTGATTCAGCTAAAGTGAGAGAGACAGACACCCGCCAGTCACCTTTAAGCAACGAGTACTCATAACGGTGAAACCAGTCTCGCCTAAGCGTACGCGTAATGTCGGTCCGGGCCGCTTCATCTCACAATACCGCCGAAGCAAAGTATGACATGCTGGTAAGCAGTATGACTAGTATCGCCCACAACTCATTGTGTTCTACTCGTGCATATCATCTACGCATAGACCTGGCTCATGATGCCACTGTTGGGGAACGTAGTATTTTAAAATTTTCCTACGATCACGCAAGATCTATCTACCAGATGCATAGCTACGAGAGGGAAGAGTGTGTCTACGTACCCTCGTAGACCGGAAGCGGAAGCGTCAAGTGACGCGGTTGATGTAGTCGAACTTCTTCGCGATTCAACCGATCAAGCACCGAACGTACGGCACCTCCGCGTTCAGCACACGTTCAGCTTGATGACGTCCCACAAGCTCTTGATCCAGTTGAGCTTCACGGGAGAGTGTCGTCAACACGACGGCGTGGTGACGGATATGATGTATCTACTGGCGCAGGGCTTCTCCTAAGCACTGCAACGGTATGACCGAGGTGTGTTTCTGTGGAGGGGGGCACCGCACACGGCTGGAACAATTCAACTTGTGTGTCTTTGGGTGCCCCCCTGCCCCCGTATATAAAGGAGCAAGGGAGGAGGGCTGGCCGGCCTCCTATGGTGCGGCTAGGGCAATCCTACTAGGAATAGGATTGCAATCCTATTCCTAGTAGGAGTCCACCAAGAAGGAAGAGAGGGAAAGGAAAAGAGGGAGAGGTGGCGCCACCCCAATCCTAGTCCAACTAGGATCCCTAGGTGGGGCGCCGGCCAGCCTCTATGGGCTGCCTCTCTCTTTTCCTTAAAGCCCACTATGGACCATCCCCCCTCGTAGGGGGTTCCGGTAACCCCCTCCGGCAATCCAGTTAAATTCGAAACTTTTCCGGAACACTTCCGGTGTCCGAATATAGTCGTCCAATATATCAATCTTTATGTCTCGGACATTCCGAGACTCCTCGTCATGTCTGTGATCTCATCCGGGACTCCAAACTACCTTCGGTACATCAAAACTCATAAACTCATAATACCGATCGTCATCAAACGTTAAGCGTGCGGACCCTACGGGTTCGAGAACTATGTAGACATGACCGAGAGTCATCTCCGGTCAATAACCAATAGCGGAACCTGGATGCTCATATTGGTTCCTACATATTCTACGAAGATCTTTATCGGTCAAACCGCATAACAACATACGTTGTTCCTTTTGTCATCGGTATGTTACTTGCCCGAGATTTGATCGTCGGTATCTCCATACCTAGTTCAATCTCGTTACCGGCAAGTCTCTTTACTCGTTCCGTAACACATCATCTCGTGACTAACTTATTAGTCTTTTTGCTTGCAAGGCTTATTGTGATGTGTGTTACCGAGAGGGCCCAGAGATACCTCTCCGACACTCGGAGTGACAAATCCTAATCTTGATCTATGCCAACACCACGAATACTTTCGGAGACACCTGTAGAGCATCTTTATGATCACCCAGTTACGTTGTGACGTTTGATAGCACACAAGGTGTTCCTACGGTATTCGGGAGTTGCATAATCTCATAGTCATAGGAACATGTATAAGTCATGAAGAAAGCAATAGCAGTAAAACTAAACGATCATAGTGCTATGCTAACGGATGGGTCTTGTCCATCACATCATTCTCCTAATGATGTGATCCCGTTGATCAAATGACAACTCATGTATATGGTTAGGAAACATAACCATCTTTGATCAATGAGCTAGTCTAGTAGAGGCATACTAGGGACCCTCTGTTTTGTCTATGTATTCACACATGTACTAAGTTTCCGGTTAATACAATTTTAGCATGAATAATAAACATTTATCATGATATAAGGAAATATAAATAACAACTTTATTATTGCCTCTAGGGCATATTTCCTTCAGTAACGTAGTTGTATTGTTATAAGCTCAGTAGAGGTTACGGCCCATAAAGGCTTAGGGCCCATGTGTAAAGTTTACGGTTTATAAACCGTCCTATCATGTAACTTGAGATACAAGGAAGGAAGAGTAGAGACCGAGGCGGACACGATTATGAGCCGGCCTCGGGACTCTGTAAACCGGACCGGGCGTTGCCTCCTATATAAAGGAACGGCCCGGCGACGGTTCAAGGACAAGAAACAATCCGTCGAGAGACAGGCAAGCAATCTGCTCCCTGTTCATCGACGCCCAAGCAATACCAAACCAAACTAGACGTAGGCTTTTACCTTCATCGAAGGGGCCGAACTAGTATAAACCCTCTGTGTCCTTTGTGTGCTTTTAACCTCTTCAAGCTAACCCGCGCGATGGCTCCACACCTAAGTCCTCTAAACCGGACATCTGCCGTGCTAATTCCACGACAATGTGGTTTGTGCAACAAGAGCTGCTCCACTACTCTGAAACGACCGGCCCTCATCATATGACTGTGTATGAAAGTCTATCCCATTTATAGTGTAGCTACTATACTTCATCGCGGCCATGTTGGGCTCTTTAGCTAATATTTTTATCTCGTGTGGTGCTTCGTCACCCATTTCTGCCACCTGTGATTATGAAATGCTATTGTTACTCTACAATGGGATGGAATTATATGTATTATAGGTTGAGAAAGTCACATGCCCACTTATACCACTCATGAAAGGTCTCGTAATGCACACGCTTAACTTCTCGATGACTTCGAACACCAATAGAAGAAAGGTAATCCATATGTTTGCTGCATATAGGTTATATTTATCAATTGACAAGGAAGAGAGAAATAACCTAATAGCAATAAATAGTAGGGATATCTTACTCTAGGTATGGTTCTATGTTGTCATAGTTGAACAAGACGTATTTGTGAGCTTGCAGCCAAGTTTTGTTATCTAACATAACCATGCACTTGCTAGCCAGCCCTCGACCAATGTTGTGGAAGAAAGGAGTTATACCATCAACTTCCATATGCAAACCTCCATCATTCCTAGCTCGGTTCAATCAAGTCTCACCATCTAAATAGTGTGAGCAAAATGTCAAGCTCTCGTCAAACAAATAGCCCTCCGCAATTGATCCCTCCACATGACTTCTAGTGTGGACATGTCCCTTGAGCTTTCCTATATACCTCTCTACAGCCCACATACTGCGAAAATGTACTGGACTAGCTATCATTGCTTGGGCTGGAAGATGAACCATCAAATGCACCATAATATCGAAAAATGATGGGAGGAATATTGCCTCAAGAAGGCTCAAGGTCTCAGCTATTTCAGCCTGCAACCTTTGCATGTCACTTATGCGAATAACCGGTGACTACATTTGCTTTAAAAATCTGCTCACACGAATCAGTACTGCACTCACTCTTTCTGGTAATGTTCCTCTCACAGCAAGTGGCAGCAAGTCTTGCAAAAGGACATGGTTATCATGGCTCTTTAGCGCAATTATCTTTTTCTCCTTAACATGCACATTACGGCGTAGGTCAGATGCATAACCATTAGGAAAAATGGCATTTTTAAAAGCTTTGCAAAATGTCCTCTGGCGATCAGAGTCCATTGCGTAAGGTGCCGGAGGAAAATAAACGTCATCATCATCAAGATCAATAGGTTGAAGATCCTTTCTGATATTGAGTTCTTCAAGGTCATATCGAGAATTAATGTTATCCTTGGTTTTTCCATTAACAGACAACAAAGTGTTAATTATGTTATCACACACGTTTTTTTCTATGTGCATGATATCAAAGTTATGATGCATCTTCAAATCCTTCCAATATGGTAGTTTAAACCAAATAGACTTTCTTTTCCAAATGATCGGCGGATCCCCTTTCTTGCGTTTCTTAGTTCTAGGCTTATTCGTTTTAGGATCCTTCCCAAACTTGGTTTGCATATTTTCTGTTAGCTCTAAGATTTGCCTACCAGAAAGTGGAATGGGTGCTGTCCCACGTTCAACGTGACCAAATGTGCATGTATCATACCTCAAGGGGTGATCTGCACGTAAGAACTTACGATGCCCCATATAGCAAGTCTTGCTACCATTTTTTAGCCTAAGAGAACATAAATGGGAGTGGCATTCAGGACAAGCTCCTTCTCCAGAGGTAGCACATGCAACCAAAGACCCAAGACCCGGTTTATCTGTAATTGTGCATATTATGGCAGCATGCAACTGAAAATACTCTCCGGTTGAAGCATCATAGGTCCTAACACCATCAAGAAACATATCTACCATATCATCAACTAGTGGCTCAAGATAGACATCAATATCACTACCAGGAGAATTTCTTCCAGGAATCAACAATGATAGGATGAAATTTGTTTGCTTCATAATCATCCAGGGTGGAAAGTTATAAGGAACCAATAATACTGGCCAAATGCTATAGTTGAGATTCATGGATCTAAATGGATTGAAACCATCATCACATACTACAAGCTTAAGATTTCTGCTGTCTTTTGCGAAATCTTTATTATTTTCATCAAAATCTTTCCAAAGGAGAGAATCTGCAGGATGCCTAATCAAGCCATCTTGAGTGCACTCTTCTGCATGCCATCTTGTGAGAGCTGTAGTTCTGGAGCACACAAACAACCTTTGAAGCCTCTTCTTTATTGGGAAATAACGAAGAACCTTCTTAGGAACCTTGTTGACACGTTTCCCATCTGCACTCTTTCTTTCAGATTTCCATCGTGAAGCCTTACATTCTGGGCATGAATTGGCATTGGCATTGTTCTTCCAAAATAGAATGCAGTCATTTTCACATGCGTGGATATTAACATACCCAAGTCCTAGGCACTTCACTAGTTTTTTGGCTTCATTGGAGTCCTTGGGTATTGCGGATTCAGGGTAAGCAGCTTTGAGTAGATCTAACAACAGATCAAAACTTCTATCGGACCACCCTCCAAGCAGTTTGGTGTGAAGAAGTCTCACTAGGAAACGAAGCTTTGAGAAATTCTTACAGCCTGGATATAGCTCTTGTCTAGAATCGGCTTCAAGTTTATGGAGAGATTCTAGAAAAGAATTATCCTGATCTGAACCGCAATCTTCTTCAAGATCTCCATTTTTATCTAAAACAGCAACAAGGTCCCTTAGCAAGTCAGATATATCATCGTCCTCATCTCTATCGTTGCCCTCATCTAGATTCGGAGGAATGGCAGAAGAAGAGACACGTTCACCATGAAACATTCACTGTTTGTAGCCATCTACAAACCCCTTGCACACCAGGTGCTCACGGACTCCAGATTCTTCTCTCCAGTACGAGTTCACGCAGATTTTGCAAGGACATAATATTTTATTCTCAATCGATGATTTACTAAATGCATATCCTAGGAATTTGGCTAGCCCTTGTAAGTACTTCTCCGTATGCCTACATGCAAGCGTACATGTGCAGTGTGTTATGTATGGTTTCAGTATATAAGCAAAATAAAATATATATATATATGTGGCATTATACCTAGGCGCATCCATCCAACCTTTATCCATGGTATCTTAGCTTCACAACTGATTACTACCAAGTGAACACTAAATCCTGAACAAATAATATCAAAACCAGATAATGCAGGCAATCAATTTAAGTATTGTAAATAAATTGGCGCGGAAAATAAATGAAGAATCATAGAACCAATTCAAATGGTAGTACACATAGTAAAGGTAGATACCACCATAAGTAAAATGGATCAAAGTTGTGGTTGACTCACCAATTGGTGGAGGATGCAGCGACAAGCACCGCCGCTGGAAGCTGACTCGTTGGGAGCAAGAATCCTAATAACCAAAATAATTAGATAATATAAAAGTCAGTGTCAAACATGAGGAGGCATCTCTACATATTCATGACATCCACACATATAGAGGGCCACTGGACTTGAGTGGGGAAGAGAAACTCACCTAGTGGTTGCAGCAAATATTCTACAACTTCTCTTCGTCGGCTCAATGTTACCAGCAGTGGTCCTCTATGCTACCTATAGAAACAAAACAAATGAACAAGAGGACTACAACTTTTGACATGTTGTGCTTTATATATTTACAGCTCTGTGCCATGTTTTCTTTCACTGCAAAATCTACTTCAGCAAACAAAAGAGAAACTCAAGTTTAAAATTTATGTCGGGACGGTGGAATTAAAGTATAGAACTGCAATGGAAAAAAAAACTAAATTTGCACACAACAGCTCAACTTCTAGAATTAGTTCATATTGCTACCACATAGCTTCTACTCTATACATTCATTAGCACATTTTCTGCCTGCACAGTATCTCACAATCAGACTAGTAGCAGTACACATCAAACTGGAGAAGAAAAGCAAGAGGTGTAGCCATTCCGTACCGCCGGAGCTCCCCGTTCCCCACCTGCCCACTCTCACAACAAAGCTTAGAGAGAGAGAGAGAGAGAGAGAGAGAGAGAGAGAGAGAGAGAGAGAGAGAGAGAGAAGGGGAGGGAGGTGAATACAGAGAGGGAAGAGTTGTACCTCAGCCGCATCGACCATTGCCGCTGCCGCTGCGTGTCTTCGAGAGCTGGATGGTGGTGATGGGGGAGGTCAATCCAAGGAGGGTGGTGGCCGCTTCTCACACGCCTACCGCTGGTTGGAGAGAGGCGCCCGGAGAGAGAGAGAGAGAGAGCACTAGAGCATGGGGCCGGCGGTGGAGAGACACGACAGCGTGGGGCGACGTTGGTGGGGCAGGATGGCGTGGGGCGGTGCTGCAGAGGGAGGGCGGCGACGGAGCGGCGGTGCAGAGGGAGGG
>LR738714.1:841342149-841406112 GCA_902687465.1 Secale cereale
CTTATTTGCTCTGTTGTTACGTTATTCTTTGACCTGACAATATAAGAATAAACTGACAATATTTCAATACAAATCACGACATTTAATGACATCAATCACGTCCATTAGGAATATGTTAGTTTCCTTGCACTCGAGCGCTCTCGATATGATGGGAATATATTATTAATTCATACTTTTCAGTTCTGGTGTTCCCTGTTTTCTCTAACCTTTGCCAAATATGAGTATTTGATGGCCTATTACCTATCATAGGTGACCTATTAAGGCCCTGCTTGTTTTAGCTTTGCTTAGATTTTAATGACCCGTGGATTTGCTTCGTGGCGAAGCTGATTCACCATCGAAGTACACTTTGAGGTGTTTCAGGAAATTGCACTAAAAACGACGCAAATCCAGATTCAGCTTTACTGGCAAAGCTGATTCAAAATAGCTGTTTGTTTCATATTTTGGATTCAGCTTCGCTGGCAAAGCTGAATCTGGTCCCAGAATCTGAAACAAACATGGATTAAGTCTCACGGATGGTCTATTACCTCATTTAATCTAGGCCCTTGGATTTTAAATGTTGACCGCCAATAATAGTTGGGACCAGCTTAAAACTTGTCTCGCATCTTAGCAGAAGGAAGCGGCAATAAAACTTGCAGTTGCTATTAATAATCCATGGTACGATGAAGGAAATAAGATGTAAAACTTTTGACGAGGGAGGGGCGATTACGTCTTGTAATCTTTGCTAGGTGGTCTACGGACGTAGATGCAATTTTGTACTTATGATGTTCTTTGTATTATATTACTTGACTGTTGATAAATAGATTGATTTTTTTTGGAAAAAAATCTTTCTGTAGAGAATAAAAGAGAAAAAAAAAATTATAGTTGCTATTAATAATCCATGGTACGATAAGGATAAAAAGATGTAAAGCATTTGACGAGGGAGGGGCGATGGCGGCGGCGTTCAAGAGTTCTTGTATTGTCGTTGCTAGGTGGTCTGTGGACGTAGGTGTATTGTTTTACTTATTATGGTGTTCTTTGTATTATTGTACTTGACAGTTGATAAATAGATCGAAAGTTTTCGCAAATATATTTTCTTATTGTAAAGAATGAAAGAGAAAATAAATTTTCAAGAAAATCTAATTTTGAAGAATGAAAAAGAAAAAAATTGCAATTGCTATTAATAATTTGTGGTACAATGAAGGAAAAAAATGAATGTAAACAACAAAAGACTTACAACACTGGTTAGCTACGCCAGTGAACGCTCCTCTTCCTCGGCAGATCTGATAGGCCAGGCTTAGCTAGTATAAGCTGGCTCATTTCTGCGTCGTCGGCGCCTCAGCAAACCCGATTGACCAGCTAGCTAGCAAAGCTGGTCCGTGATTGCCTCCTAAGCCGATGGAGAGAGCAGTACCAGGCTATTTAACCCGGCTCGGTTGCTTCCACGGCAGCGGTGTGGGACTAAAAACGTGAAACCCAGCGGTGTAGTCCACCAGCAGCTTGCCTGGGCCGCAGTCGTCTTCGGCCCACCTTCTAAGTTAATCGTATGGATTTCTAAAAAAAAAAAAAATCACGAGGAGAAAAATAAAACACGAAGCAGACATTGGGCCACCGCGCGAGCGAACTGACGCAAGCCGTCTGCCTCAACCAATTCCGATTCGGATAACCCGTGTATAAATTCAGTGCTCCTTTATGATACGGGCGATGCTAGGCGCCGGGGCGCCGGCCGAACAGTTTCGACCGGTCGCGCCCCAGCCGCCCGATACAGCCAATCAGATCCGTCGGATCTGTCTTCTTCCCTTCGCGTTGACTGCTTCCTTCTTCTTCTTCCACGCGCTCATCCCGGCCGCCCTGTCGCCGGCCACAACTCTTCCCCGCTCACCGGGACCTCTCCCCTCTCGCAGCCCCACGCTGCTGGATGCACTATTCGTCCCCTCGCCGCCGGTCGCCGTCGCAGCACTCCCCACGCCCCGTGTTCCCGGCAGGAAGCCGTTGCCCCATTGTAGCAAAAAAACGCCGCCGCCTTGAAGCACGCTGAAGCCCCTCTGTTGTTGTAGCACCTAGCAGCCGCCGTCGTCGCTGCGTTGTCGTGTCGCCGACACAACTCTCAACGTTGCCGCTAGCCACCATTGACGAGTCGGGTTGAAGCTTTTCCTATGCCGGTTGAAGCTTTTTTCGCACATCAAAAACTTTCGGCCATGTCGATTGAAGCTTTTTTCACCTACAGTTGAAGCTTTTTTTTTGTAAGGGTTGCAGCTTTTTCTGTGTCCAACATTTTGGTTGCGAAAAAATTCCCCTCAGCTAAAGATTTCTCAACCTCTTGTTGAAGCTTTTTCATCTACGGGTTGAAGCTTTTGTCAAAACGGTCGTAACTTTTCCTCTGTTGTGTTGTTTCGTTGAAGCTTTTTTATCTACTGGATGTAGCTTTTTGTGTCGACGGTTGTAGCATGGGAAACGCTGTTCGCAACTCTCCCCCGATGCCGCGGTTGCAGCTCCCCCCGGTCGCCATGGTCGTAGCACGGGGTGCCTCGGTCCCTTACCTGACGCTTTGCCTGCCGCCGGTTGCAGCAAAAAAAAAAGGGGGAAAGAGGAGGATGAGAAAGGAAGTGAGGGAGAAGGAAGAAGGGGGAGGGTGGGAACACGAGCGGGGCTGCAACCATGGCCGGCGGCGAGCTGCTCACGTGCTGCAACGGGGTTGGCGAGAGATGCGTGCGTTGTGGGGCGAGATCCGCGCGAGGTTGAAAAAAGCAGAGAGGATAGCGTGGGTGGCCCCGTGTCTACGTTTCGGCTAGTGGGTGGCTGGGGCGAAGTGCGCGTTGACCCGTCCGGCCCAAAATTCGGCCGGCGCGCCGCGCCCAATCGTTTTCCTTATAATACTGTATTTATTAGTACTACTCTGCCTTACGCTCAAGTATGTTCTTATACTAATCTATGTACGAACATTGGACATAATGGGGCACTGTTGACCATGTTAGAACATTGGTTTATTAAACAATCCTTGCGTTCCTCCTGTTATAATGCATCTTAATTTTTATGCTATGTTTTTGGTCAACTCTGAATATCATTACAGCTCCGGGAACCATTTATCTAGCCCATCAAGGAGATGCACCAAAGCAACAAACCGGGTTTACTCGAGGTGCCTACAGAAGACAAACGCATCCGTCGTAATCCAAAGACGAAACACTGTTGTGATAACATGGCGAATAACACGTCCGAGCAAGTATCAGACGAGCCCACGAGCAGCACTCACATGTCCATAAAATGTGTCGGACAACTGGCAGCGATGATAGATAGCTGTTAGACACAATCCTCGACCAGCCATGCGCAATACATCCCGTCACGCATGAAAATCGGTTACCCATAGAAATAGAAATTATTGGGGTACTCGATGAGGTGGCAATGGCAACTCGAAAAGCCTGGCCCATGGGACAATAACAACATGCATACCCAGGGCGTACCCAGGGCCCGCCAAGGAGAGGCACCAAAGCAACAAACCGGGTTTACTCGAGCTGCCTAGAGAAGGCAAAAACGCATCTGTCGTAATCGAAAGACGAAGAAACACTGCTGCAATAACATGGCGAATGACACGTCCGAGAAAGTACAAGACAAGCTCGCGAGCAGCACTCGCATGCCCATAAAAAGTGTCGGGCAACTGGCAACAATGGCATATTGCAGTTGGACACAATCCTCGACAAGCCATGCGCAATACGGACGAGACTTGCCTGCTCCCCTCACGTGTGCCCATCCGTGCTCCCTACGTGGCTAGATTTGATTGGAGCAAAATAAGACCCGGCCCCACCCCCTTAAAATTAGGGGGGGGGGAGAGATGGTTAGATTAGAAAGGAAAAAGGAAGAAGGACAGCCGTAGAATGAAGTGGGAGCACGGATGGAAGCATGAGGAGGGAGTAGGCAAATTTTATCCGCGCAATACACCCGCCACGCCGAAAAAATCGGCTACCCATAGAAACAGAAAATGTTGGGAATTCAATCAGGTGGCAAAGGTAGACCCTGTGTGCCTCAAAAAGCCTGGCCCACACGACAATAACAACATGCATTCCAAGGCGGAAGAGCTTGCCACACCCAGGGGCAATACCCGCCAGACTTTAAGGACTTATACATGAATTAGCGGAAGCGAGCTCTTCGAGAGGTCTACACCACTGAGACTACTCAGTCATCGGATAGCCAATGGTCGGACATTCCAATTATGCTCAATCACTAAGACAATCTGGCGGGAATCCATAACAAAGGAGTCGCCACACTGGTCCTGGACCATATAATCGTCTGTTTTTCCTATTGAAATTTCTAATGGACGGTGGTAGTAGTCTCAACATCAGATACGATGAAACCCTAAAGAAGATGTTGCACGGGAAAAGTCACGTTAGACGTGGTATTCCGAACTCCCGATAACTACGGAATCGAGGCATCAAAGTTTGACATAGTTCTGTTTCGAAGTGGTTAGCACACGCTACTTGGCTGATCGGCGTTCACGTAGTTCCACATCGCCCCTGTTATGCATACATGAAATTGATGCCTGGGCCAAACGGTGTAATTACATTCAGCGACGACCCAGACCGGTCACTCAAAACCGAGAACTTGACCTCAATTTTGGCCATCAAGGCCCAAGTCTCAGGCCTTATCGTCCGAGGAGTTATGTAAACTACGAGCGACGGTTGACAGAGATGATGCCATCATCGCTAAACGCTCTAAGTCAACATCCTTCAAACCAGGCGACCAGGTTGTCAAGTTCCAGGTCCATCCCAGGGACCCGTCTAAAATGGACTCCATCGGAACATGGCTGGATGCCACACTTGCAGATGTGGCCAATCGATCATTGTGTGAAGCATTCGAGACTTGCATGTGTTTTTGGAACAAGGTGTTTATACTGGTCCTGTAGGATTGGCTGGGAGGTTTGAGCTGAATTTTTGCCAGGCATGGTAACTAAGTAATTTTACCAGTGTGACCAATTTAAAGACAAAATGCATCAAGATAGATAGCAGTTGTAATACGAAGGTGGATATGGTGCCAACAACTAGGGTTAGATGGTTTGCTGAATACTTGCACATGTGGACCATGTGTTCTGGTGTAGATAGTGTTCAGAATAGCAAAGATTCACTAGGGGAGAGAGTGGGTGTGTGTGTCTGCGGCTCCGAGAGAGAGACCTGTGTGTGTGAGAGAGAGAGAGAGGCGGCAAGTGTGTGTATGTGTGTGTGAGACTGTGAGTTGTCTATTAGCGTCAAATCCAAGACATCACTTTTTCTCTCTCACTCTCACAAAAGACATTATCGGTTGTTTTCGATGCAACACTATGATATAGGGCACTGTAAGTAGTAGAAGGCACATAAGCCAGAAAAAAGCAGAAACAAACAGACCATTATGCCGACACTTCGGGAACAACACAATGTTTCAAGCGTGGCTCCTCGCGTGCAGCCGCTGTTGGGGAACAAAACATGAAAATCCAAAAAATTCCTACGAAACACCAAAGATCCATTCTAGGAGATGAATAGTTACGAGAGGGGAGTGTGTCTACATAACCTTGTAGACCGAAAGCGTTAATGTCTTTACATGGATGATGTAGTCGTACTCTTCCGATCCAATTGCGATCCAATCCGATCTAATGCCGAATGGACATCAACTCCGAGATTAGCACACGTTCAGCTCGATGGCGTCCTCTCCTTCTTGATCCATTAAGCGAGGAAGATGAGGTACATGATACGGGAACCAACACGACGGTATGGTGGTGGTGAAAGTAGCGAAATTCCAGCAATGCTTCGCCAAGCGCGTACCAAAGAGACGTGGGGGGAATTGGGAGCGGGAACTAGCCAGGGTCAAGGGGTGGCCGCCCCCATGCACCTCCCCGTCTATATATAGGCTAGGGGGCAGGGGAGGGCGTCCAACTGTTGGGAAACGTAGTATTTTAAAATTTTCCTACGATCACGCAAGATCTATCTACCAGATGCATAGCAACGAGAGGGGAGAGTGTGTCTACGTACCCTCGTAGACCGAAAGCGGAAGCGTTAGAACAACGCGGTTGATGTAGTCGTATGTCTTCACGGCCAGACCGATCAAGCACCGAAACTACGACACCTCCGAGTTCTAGCACACGTTCAGCTCGATGACGTCCCTCGAGCTCCGATCCAGCTGAGTGTCGAGGGAGAGTTCCGTCAGCACGACGGCGTGGTGACGATCTTGATGTTCTACCGTCGCAGGGCTTCGCCTAAGCACCGCTATAATATTATCGAGGAGAACTATGGTGGAGGGGGGCACCGCACACGGCTAAGAGATCAAGAGATCAATTGTTGTGTCTAGAGGTGCCCCCTTGCCCCCGTATATAAAGGAGGGAGGGAGAGGCCGGCCCTAGAGGGGGCGCGCCAAGTGTGGGGAGTACTACTAGGACTCCCAAGTCCTAGTAGGATTCCCCTTTCCTTTCCGGAGTAGGAGAGAAGGAAAGAGGGGGAGAGGGAGAAGGAAAAGGGGGCTGCACCCCTTGTCCAATTCGGACCAGAAGGGGGGCGCGCGCCTCCTTCCTTTTGGCCTCTCTCTTCTATTCCCGTAACTCCCCGGTTCTTCGAAAATACCCGAATCACTCGGAACCTTTCCGATGTCCGAATATAGTCGTCCAATATATCAATTTTTACGTCTTGATCATTTCGAGACTCCTCGTCATGTCCCCGATCTCATACGGGACTCCGAACTCCTTTGGTACATCAAAATTCATAAACTCATAATAAAACTGTCATCGAAACCTTAAGCGTGCGGACCCTACGTGTTCGAGAACTATGTAGACATGACCGAGACACGTCTCTGGTCAATAATCAATAGCGGAACCTGGATGCTCATATTGGCTCCCACATATTCTACGAATATCTTTATCGGTCAAACCGCATAACAACATACGTTGTTCCCTTTGTCATCGATATGTTACTTGCCCGAGATTCGATCGTCGGTATTTCAATACCTAGTTGAATCTCGTTACCGGCAAGTCTCTTTACTCGTTCCGTAATACATCATCCCGCAACTAACTCATTAGCTGCAATGCTTGCAAGGCTTATAGTGATGTGCATTACCGAGTGGGCCCAGAGATACCTCTCCGACAATCGGAGTGACAAATCCTAATCTCGAAATACGCCAACCCAACAAGTACCTTCGGAGACACCTGTAGAGTACCTTTATAATCACCCAGTTACGTTGTGACGTTTGGTAGCACACAAAGTGTTCCTCTGGTATTCGGGAGTTGCATAATCTCATAGTCATAGGAACATGTATAAGTCATGAAGAAAGCAATAGCAGTAAAACTTAAACGATCATAGTGCTAAGCTAACGGATGGGTCTTGTCCATCACATCATTCTCCTAATGATGTGATCCCGTTGATCAAATGACAACTCATGTCTATGGCTAGGAAACATAACCATCTTTGATCAATGAGCTAGTCTAGTAGAGGCATACTAGGGACACTCTGTTTTGTCTATGTATTCACACATGTACTAAGTTTCCGGTTAATACAATTCTAGCATGAATAATAAACATTTATCATGATATAAGGAAATAAATAATAACTTTATTATTGCCTCTAGGGCATATTTCCTTCAGTCTTCCACTTGCACTAGAGTCAATAATCTAGATCACATCACCATGTGATTAACACCAATAGTTCACATCGCCATGTGACTAACACTCATAGTTCTCATCGTCATGTGACCAATACCCAAAGGGTTTACTAGAGTCAACAATCTAGTTCACATCCTCATGTGATTAACACCCAAAGAGTACTAAGGTGTGATCATGTTTTGCTTCGTGAGAGAAGTTTAGGCAGCGGGTCTTTTACATTCAGATCCGTATGTATTTTGCAAATTTCTATGTCTACAATGCTCTGCATGGAGCTACTCTAACTAATTGCTCCCACTTTTAATACACATCCAGATTGATACTTAGAGTCATCTGGATTAGTGTAAAGCTTGCATCGGCGTAACTCTTTACGACGAACTCTTTATCACCTCCATAATTAAGAAACATTTCCTTAGTCATCCAGTAACTAAGAATAATTTTGACCGCTGTCCAGTGATCTACTCCTGGATCACTTTTGTACCTTCTTGCCAAACTCATGGTAATGTACACAACAAGTTTGGTACACAGCATGTGTAAGATCCCATTTTTCCTAATTTGGATGTTAATAGATCATTCACATGCATATCATATTTTTATTGCATTATATGTCTTTCTGCAATATTCTTTTCATTATGCAACTAAAGGCAATTTATTGGAGTGGAGATAACATGACTTCTTCCCTGTTTTAAAAATGTTCATAATGTCCAGAATAATGTTTCCAGTTGATTTGATATGTTCTGGTAATTTTTGCAATCTTCAAAGTATTTTATTTTTGAGTTTTATTTGCTGTTTGAGTGGCCAAATGCATCAAAATCATTTTACAAAATTGCATTAGTTTTGGAACTAGTGTTCCTGTAGTTTTTATTGATAGGGATATTTTTTACTGTGTGCCTAAGTAATTTTATTTAGAATTCATATAGTCTAGTTTATTTTAATTACTTCTGTTTCTGCTGCTGTAGTTTTGATATAAAAAAACAATAGGCAGCAACGCAGCGCAGCGCAGTGCACCCCGCGGCCTAGCAGCGCACCGCAGCGGCCCAGCCCACTTCCCCCGCGAAGCGGTACGCCACCGCACCGCACCCGCACCCGACCCGGCTCCTCTCTCACTGCTAGCGGGCCCCGTCCCTGTTCTTCTCCTAGCCCGAGCCGGACTGGGACACCGCCGCGCCCGAGCGCGCACGCCGAGGCCGAACCGGTCCACCTCGTGCCCACCCGACGCGCCAGACGCGTGCTAAGCCCTAGGGCACCTGACCGCAACCCTTTTCCCGTCTTTCTTCGACCGCACGAAGCCGCAAGGGCGTTTTGGATCTCGCCGTGGAGCTCGAGCCGCCGCCGTTTCCGTCGCAGTAAGGACGCCTCGAGCCACACCACTTGTCCCATTCGATCCGCCACTCACCGCCGCACCTCTCTGACATCATCTTGTCGCCGAAATCGCAGCAAATCATCGGAAACGACCTCGTCCGCCGCCGCCAGAGCATCGCCGCCGTTCATCTCGTCACCGCCGCTGCTACAGAACCCCTCGCCGCCGTCCGACACCAACATAGCCTCCGCCACTCACCGCCGCATCCGCCCGTCACTTCACCCTCACCGGAGACCCACCGGAGAGCCGCCGCCGTCGACGCCCGAGCCGTCGCCGCCGTTGTTCTTGTTGCCTGGTGAGCACATGCCGCCGCCCAATCAAAAACTGCCACGTGGCACTTCGCTACAGGACACGCATAGGAGTTGCTACAGAGCCAGATGTTTTCTGTTGCACCTTTTGTCTTTTTCTTAATTTTCCTCAAAACTTCAATTAGCTATATCTTTTATTCTGTAAATCCTTTTTAGGTAATTCTTTTTCCTATGCACTCACAAAAATCACCTCTTCATCACAGTACCAATTTTGCACATGTTTGCACAATTCAAATTTGAATTCGTTTGAATTTGAATTAAAACTTCCGAAGGTCGTATCTTTTAAACCGTTTATCGGAATCGAGTGATTCTTTTTGCATTGTGATCGTAGTGGTGTGTAGATGATCTGTACATGTTGTTTTGCTTCTGTTTTTGAGTTTTAAAATGATTTTCTTGCTGTTGGCTTTATTTTGGTTTTATTTGAGTTCGGTGATTGATTTGTTATATTGTGTGAAACGTGTAGATTGTCCGGAGTGCGACGCGAGCTATTGTCAGGAGTGTGACTTTTTGAACCAGAACCAAGGCAAGTTACATGTTGATCATCCTTTACCTATTGTTTTCCTATGCATTGTAGGTTATGCCACACTATAAACTTATGCATTATAGGATTGTTATAATTTGAGCTACATTGTTGAACTATCTCCCGTCTTTTGCAAATCGTGGTAGGTATAGTTTTGCTATGCTTGTAGACGGGATTGGTTCCTGTATACATTGAGCTTATGTGAGGATTATTAATATTTAACAAACTGAGTAGTAATTCAGGACATAACTCACCTCTGGGCGGAAGTGGTATTGATGGGTGGTCTTAAGAACATCATGGTTTATACCCTCTGAATGTAAGTGGACGGCCGCCCAGGCTCGAAAAGATCAGACAGACTTAATGACTAGTAGCTTCCATGCGCGACCACTAGCTATATGGGCTCTGGCTTAGTTGAGTAGGTTGTGGGATCCTGCCCAGGTATGCTAGCAGAGGTAGACATGGATAGGTGTACCGGCTGCCGGGGGTGCAGGTGACTACTTCTGAAAGGCTTCGTCTCAATCTTCGGGTTGAGTCTAGTGGGTAAAGTGTGCAAAACTCTGCAGAGTAATAAAACTAATCATGATTAGCCGTGCCCCCGGTTATGGGTAATTTTAAGCGACTATGCCATTACAGTTGTTGGATGATCTTGACAGATGTGACACTTAATAATATTGATGGGCAACTTAATAAATGGGTAGGTTGGAGTTGATTTTGCCAACTCAACCTTGTGCATGCAATGGTAGTAATAAAATAACTAAATGAAAAATTGTCTATTAGGTAGTTATGAGGACAAAATCAGCTTTCTGCAAAATAAACCCCCAAGCCTTCCTTTGTTGTTCTATGCATATACATGTAGGTCTGCTGTAATACTTCTCCTGTGTAACTTGCCAATATATTCAACGTATTGACCTATACGGCTGCAACGTCTCATGTTGCAGGATTTTCAGACGAGGAGTAAGGTACCGTTAGGGTCGCGAGTCTGCACTCAGCATCGCCAGTTGGGCTATGATGGGACTCATCGTTATTTTTCTGCTACTTTCCGCTGTGTGATTGAATAATAGCTAGCCATGAGCTATGCAGATTGTTTTATTTTATATACTCTGGATCATACGTTGTAATAAATGATGCACTTGTATTCTGGTATTCACCTATACTCTGTGTGCTAGCGAGTTCGATCCAGGGACTAGCACGGTAAGCACAGAGACTCAAATCCTTCGAGGTTTGGTCGTTACAGATGGTATCAGAGCAGTGTGTTGACTGTAGGACGTGGCCCTAGAAAATGGATTAGAAAAGCCATAGGAGTGAAAATTATTTTATAAACTAGTTATACTTCTTACTGTTTATTAGTTCGTCCCCTCAAGTATCTGGAACAGTTAAGTAGGAACTAGTGCTGAGACCACCATATATGCTTGTTTGATTTTGCAACGCTATCGTGTTAGCGTATCTGATTATGTCCACTTTTGTGGTATGAAGATACTAGATTGTTTGCTTGATTGGTAGCTTGCTTGTTAAATTTTATCTCGTCAAAATTATTTGACTATATATGCATATATATATACTACTATATTATTGTGATTGTTTGTCTGTTTGTTTGTTTGTGTTATTCGTTGTTGTGTTTTATTGCCTTGATCATATATGCATATGGGTAGAATATATTTATATCTATAGCTTTGGCCCTATTATATCTAAAACTCATCTATGCTTGCCCACCAGATGCCGCCGAGGCGTGAGAATAGGCGCAATGCTGCAGGAGGAGAGGACAATGGCAATGACATACCGCCATACATGCAGCAGTTGCTTCAGGGGCAGACACAGTTGATCCAGTTGCTTGTGCAGAACCAGAACAACCAGAACAACAACAACAACAACCCGCCACCCGTGGATATGCTTACCAGGTTTCTGAGGTTGAATCCTCAGAGGTTCTCCAGTTCCCCTGAACCTATTGTGGCTGATGATTGGCTCCATGGAGTCAATAAGAACCTGGAGACAGTTGGATGCACAGATGCAGAAAGGGTGAGGTTTGCCGCACATTTGTTGGAGGGTCCTGCCGCAGCTTGGTGGGACAACTACTTGGTCTCTTATCCCATTGCTGGAATCACTTGGACTCAGTTTCAGACTACTTTTCGTGCTGCACATGTGTCTGCTGGTGCTATGAGTTTGAAAAAGAAGGAGTTTCGTAGTTTGCGTCAGGGAGGACGCACAGTTAATGCGTATGTGGATGAATTTAATAATCTTGCACGCTATGCTCCTAATGATGTTAACACTGATGCAGCTAGGCAGGAGAAATTCTTGGAGGGCCTAAATGATGAGTTGAGCCTTCAGTTGACAGTGGCCACTTTTGATAATTGTCAGTAGCTGATTGATAAGGCTATTATGCTAGAGGGGAAGCATCAGGCCATAGAGAATCGCAAGAGGAAGTACAACAACAATAACAGGTATAATTCAGGACCACAGCAGAAGCCACGCACTTCATATCAGGGTAATGGAGGTAATGGGCATCATCATCACCGTGGAGGGAATGGCCACAACCATAATGGCCATCATAATCACAATGGGCACAAGAGTAACAATGGCAATGTCAAAGGTAATGGTAATGGTAATGGTAATGGAGGGAGTAATAACCAGAGCCACCAGAGTGTGCCTGTGCAGAGGGACATTAGCCAGGTTCAATGCTATAAGTGTAGGCAGATGGGCCAGTACTCCAACGCTTGCCCAGAGAGCAAGAACGGTAATGGAAATTCTGGAGTCAGCAAGCCAAACCCCTTCTAAAAGGGTCATGTTAACCATGTTAATGTGGAGGAGGTTTATGATGAACCTGATGCCGTGATTGGTAAGTTCTTGATTAATTCGGTACCTGCACTTGTTCTTTTTGATTCTGGTGCATTGCATTCATTCATCTCACGGGTATTTGTGGATAAACATAAGTTGCCTACCGTAGCATTTAAGTCACCTATTCTAGTAAGTTCTCTAGGGGCTGAGATGGCAGCAAGTTTGGGATGTTTTCAGATGCCTTTGTCCATTGGGAAGCATGTTTTTCCCACAGATTTGGTTATATTGAAGTCACAGGGTATTGATGTTATTTTGGGTATGGACTGGTTGACTAAATATAAGGGTCTTATTGATTGTGCCAGTCGATCTATTACTCTCAGTGCACCAGGAGGTAAGAGGGTCAGATATCTATGTAAGTATAAGCATAATCAGGTGCAAGTGAACTCTCTTAAGGGGGGTAGTCTGGAAGATGTGCCAGTTGTGAGGGACTACCCAGATGTGTTTCCAGAGGAGTTGCCAGGTATGCCACCAGACAGAGATATTGAGTTTCTTATTGATTTAATACCAGGCACCGGACCTATTGCAAAGAGACCGTATAGAATGCCTCCTCAGGAGTTGGAGGAATTGAAGAAGCAGATAAGGGAATTGCAGGAACAAGGATTTATTCGCCCAAGTTCATCACCTTGGGGAGCTCCAGTTTTGTTTGTGGAAAAGAAAGATGGTACCTTGAGGATGTGTGTTGATTATCGTTCTCTGAATGAGGTAACCATTAAGAATAAGTATCCCTTGCCTATGATAAATGATTTGTTTGACCAGTTGGAGGGAGCTATTGTGTTCTCTAAGATTGATCTTCGTTCTGGTTACCATCAATTAAAGATTCGTGAGCAAGATATTCCAAAGACTGCTTTTACAACGAGGTATGGGTTGTATGAATATACTGTTATGTCATTTGGATTGACTAACGCTCCTGCATACTTCATGAATATGATGAACAAGGTGTTTATGGAGTACTTGGATAAATTTGTGGTTGTTTTCATTGATGATATATTGGTGTTCTCCAAGAATAAGCAAGAGCATGAGGTACATCTGCGTTTGGTGATGGAGAAGCTGACGGAACATCAGTTGTATGCCAAGTTCAGCAAATGTGAATTTTGGCTGGATGAGGTAGCATTCCTTGGACATGTTGTGTCAGGTAATGGAGTTGCAGTTGATCCATCTAAGGTTGCTGCAGTTATAGAGTGGGAGGCACCCACAACAGTTGGGGAGATTCGCAGCTTTTTGGGCCTTGCAGGTTATTACAGGAGGTTTATTGAGAACTTTTCTAAAATTGCAAAGCCTATGACGGAATTGTTGAAGAAGGAGAAGAAATTTTCTTGGACTGATGAATGTGAAGCCAGCTTTCAGGAATTGAAGCAGCGTTTGGTTACAGCACCAGTCTTAATTCTGCCTGATATACATAAGGACTTCCAGGTATATTGTGATGCTTCTCGTCAGGGACTTGGGAGTGTTTTGATGCTGGAAGGTAAAGTTGTTTCATATGCTTCACGTCAGCTTAAGAATCATGAGCATAATTATCCTACACATGATTTGGAGTTAGCCTCAGTTGTGCATGCATTGAAAACTTGGAGGCAGTATCTTATTGGTAATCATTGTGATATATTTACTGATCATAAGAGCTTGAAGTATAATTTTACTCAGAAAGATTTGAACCTCAGGCAGAGGAGATGGTTGGAGCTTATTAAGGATTATGATTTGAATGTGCAGTATCATCCTGGTAAGGCTAATGTTGTTGCGGATGCATTGAGTCGTAGGAGCCATGTTAATACAGTTGATATTAATGATATGCCACAAGAGTTATGTGATCAGTTCAGGGATCTCAGGTTGGAGATGGTTCCTAAGGGATATTTGGCAACACTTGAGGTAAAGCCTACTTTGCTTGACATGATCAGGGAAGCTCAAAAGGGTGATAAAGATATTGCTGCAATAAAAGAGAATATGACTAAGGGTAAGGCAGAAGGTTTCCATGAGGATGAACATGGGACCATATGGTTTGAGAAGCGTGTTTGTGTACCGCAAGATGCAGACATCAGGAAATTAATTCTTCAGGAGGCACACGATTCACCTTATTCTATTCACCCAGGTAATACTAAGATG
The DNA here is from genome assembly GCA_902687465.1 of Secale cereale. Classification (NCBI taxonomy): domain Eukaryota; kingdom Viridiplantae; phylum Streptophyta; class Magnoliopsida; order Poales; family Poaceae; genus Secale; species Secale cereale. The sequence goes on from LR738714.1 coordinate 841,356,840, forward strand.
TATTTGGACTTGAGGGAAAGATTTTGGTGGCCTAGCCTGAAGAGGGAGATTGCTGGATATATTGCTACATGTGATGTGTGCCAGAGAGTTAAAGCAGAACATCAGAGGCCAGCAGGTTTGTTACAGCCATTGCCTATACCTGAGTGGAAATGGGATCAGATTGGTATGGACTTCATTACAGGTTTACCCAGGACTCGTTCAGGTTATGATTCTATTTGGGTAATTGTTGATCGTTTGACTAAGGTTGCTCACTTCATTCCGGTAAAGACTACTTATATCAGTGCTCAGCTAGCTAATGTTTATATGTCTAAAATTGTTTGTCTGCATGGAGTTCCAAGGAAGGTAGTGTCTGATAGAGGTACTCAGTTCACCTCTAAATTTTGGCGTCAGTTGCATGAATCCTTGGGCACCAGGCTGGAGTTCAGTACAGCTTTCCATCCATAGGCTGATGGGCAGACAGAGAGGGTAAATCAGATTTTGGAGGATATGTTGAGAGCTTGTGTTTTGGACTATGGGTCCAGTTGGGATGATAATTTACCATATGCAGAGTTCTCATATAATAACAGTTATCAGGCTAGTCTGAAGATGGCACCGTTTGAGGTATTGTATGGTAGGAAGTGCAGGACACCATTGATGTGGGATGAGATTGGAGAGCGACAGTTCTTTGGACCAGACTTGATCAGAGATGCTGAGGAGAAGGTCAAGCTGATTCATGACAGGTTGAAGATAGCACAATCCAGACATAAGAGTTATGCAGATGCAAAGCGCAAAGACGTGACATATGAGGTAGGAGACCGTGCATATCTTCGAGTTTCACCACTTCGTGGAATTAAGAGGTTTGGAATTAAGGGTAAGTTAGCACCACATTTTGTGGGGCCTTACACGATCTTGGAGCGTAGAGGAGAGGTAGCTTATCCGCTGGAGTTGCCCGAGTCTTTGTCTGGAGTTCATAATGTATTTCATGTATCTCAGTTGAAGAAGTGCCACGCAGAGATGATGGATGTTCCATTGAGGGACACGGTGCCACTTGATGCAATTCAGTTGGAGAGTGATTTGACATATGAGGAGAAACCTGTCAAGTTTCTGGAGACAGCAGAGAGAGTTACTCGCACCAAGACAATTAAGTTATGCAAAGTTCAGTGGGATCATCATACTGAGGATGAAGCTACCTGGGAACGAGAGGAAGATCTCAGGCAGGAGCACCCACACCTATTTCCTAGCCAGCCCGAATCTCGAGGGCGAGATTCATCTTAAGGGGGGTAGGTTTGTAACATCCCAATTTTCCTAATTTGGATGTTAATAGATCATTCACTTGCATATCATATTTTTATTGCATTATTTGTCTTTCTGCAATATTCTTTTCATTATGCAACTAAAGGCAATTTATTGGAGTGGAGATAACATGACTTCTCCCCTGTTTTAAAAATGTTCATAATGTCCAGAATAATGTTTCCAGTTGATTTGATATGTTCTGGTAATTTTTGCAATCTTCAAAGTATTTTATTTTTGAGTTTTATTTGCTGTTTGAGTGGCTAAATGCATCAAAATCATTTTACAAAATTGCATTAGTTTTGGAACTAGTGTTTCTGTAGTTTTTATTGATAGGGATATTTTTTACTGTGTGCCTAAGTAATTTTATTTAGAATTTATATAGTCTAGTTTATTTTAATTACTTCTGTTTCTGCTGCTGTAGTTATTATATAAAAAAAATAGACATCAAAGCAGCGCAGCGCAGTGCACCCCGCGGCCCAGCAGCGCACCGCAGCGGCCCAGCCCACTTCCCCCGCGAAGCGGTACGCCACCGCACCGCACCCGCGCCCGCACCCGACCCGGCTCCTCTCTCACTGCTAGCGGGCCCCGCCCCTTTTCTTCTCCTAGCCCGAGCCGGACTGGGACACCGCTGCGCCCGAGCGCGCACGCCGAGGCCGAACCGGTCCACCTCGTGCCCACCCGACGCGCCAGACGCGTGCTAAGCCCTAGGGCACCTGACCGCAGCCCTTTTCCCGTCTTTCTTCGACCGCACGAAGCTGCAAGGGCGTTTTTGATCTCGTCGTGGAGCTCGAGCCGCCGCCGTCTTCGCCGACCGTTTCCGTCGCAGTAAGGACGCCTCGAGCCGCACCACTTGTCCCGTTCGATCCGCCACTCACCGCCGCACCTCTCTAACATCATCTTGTCACCGGAATCGCATCAAATCATCGGAAACGACCTCGTCCGCCGCCGCCAGAGCATCGTCGCCATTCATCTCGTCACCGCCGCCGCTACAGAACCCCTCGCCGCCGTCCGACACCACCATAGCCTCCGCCACTCACCGCCGCATCCGCCCGTCACTTCACCCTCACCGGAGACCCACCGGAGAGCCGCCGCCGTCGACGCCCGAGCCGCCGCCGCCGTTGTTCTTGTCGCCTGGTGAGCACACGCCGCCGCCCAATCAAAAACTGTCACGTGGCACTTCGCTACAGGACACACATAGGAGTTGCTACAGAGCCAGATGTTTTCTATTGCACCTTTTGTCTTTTTCTTAATTTTCCTCAAAACTTCAATTAGCTATATCTTTTATTCTGTAAATCCTTTTTAGGTAATTCTTTTTCCTATGCACTCACAAAAATCACCTCTTCATCACAGTACCAATTTTGCACATGTTTGCACAATTCAAATTTGAATTCGTTTGAATTTGAATTAAAACTTCCGGAGGCCGTATCTTTTAAACCGTTTATCGGAATCGAGTGATTCTTTTTGCATTGTGATCGTAGTGGTGTGTAGATGATCTGTACATGTTGTTTTGCTGCTGTTTTTGAGTTTTAAAATGATTTTCTTGCTGTTTGCTTTATTTTGGTTTTATTTGAGTTCGGTGATTGATTTGTTATATTGTGTGAAACGTGTAGATTGTCCGGAGTGCGACGCGAGCTATTGTCAGGAGTGTGACTTTTTGAACCAGAACCAAGGAAACTTACATGTTGATCATCCTTTACCTATTGTTTTCCTATGCATTGTAGGTTATGCCACACTATAAACTTATGCATTATAGGATTGTTATAATTTGAGCTACATTGTTGAACTATCTCCCGTCTTTTGCAAATCGTGGTAGGTATAGTTTTGCTATGCTTGTAGACGGGGTTGGTTCCTGTATACATTGAGCTTATGTGAGGATTATTAATATTTAACAAACTGAGTAGTAATTCAGGACTTAACTCACCTCTGGGCGGAAGTGGTATTGATGGGTGGTCTTAAGAACATCATGGTTTATACCCTCTGAATGTAAGTGGACGGCCGCCCAGGCTCAAAAAGATCAGACAGACTTAATGACTAGTAGCTTCCATGCGCGACCACTAGCTATATGGACGCTGGCTTAGTTGAGTAGGTTGTGGGATCCTCGCCCAGGTATGCTAGCAGAGGTAGACATGGATAGGTGTACCGGCTGCCTGGGGTGGAGGTGACTACTTCTGAAAGGCTTCGTCTCAATCTTCGGGTTGAGTCTAGTGGGTAAAGTGTGCAAAACTCTGCAGAGTAATAAAACTAATCATGATTAGGCGTGCCCCTGGTTATGGGTAATTTTGAGCGACTATGCCATTACAGTTGTTGGATGATCTTGACAGATGTGACACTTAATAATATTGGTGGGCAACTTAATAAATGGGTAGGTTGGAGTTGATTTTGCAAACTCAACCTTGTGCATGCAATGGTAGTAATAAAATAACTAAATGAAAAATTGACTATTAGGTAGTTATGAATACAAAATCAGCTTTCTGCAAAATAAACCCCCAAGCCTTCCTTTGTTGTTCTATGCATATACATGTAGGTCTGCTGTAATACTTCTCCTGTGTAACTTGCCAATACATTCAATGTATTGACCTATACGGCTGCAACGTCTCATGTTGCAGGATTTTCAGACGAGGAGTAAGGTACCGTTAGGGTCGCGAGTCTGCACTCAGCATCGCCAGTTGGGCTATGATGGGACTCATCGTTATTTTTCTGCTACTTTCCGCTGTGTGATTGAATAATAGCTAGCCATGAGCTATGCAGATTGTTTTATTTTATATACTCTGGATTATACATTGTAATAAATGATGCACTTGTATTCTGGTATTCACCTATACTGTGTGTGCTAGCGAGTTCGATCCAGGGACTAGCACGGTAAGCACAGAGCCTGAAATCCTTCGAGGTTTGGTCGTTACAGCATGGCATACTTTATAGAACCTATGACTGAGGCATAGAGAATGACTTTCATTATTTCTCTATCTTTTGCCGAGGTCGGGCTTTGAGTCTTACTCAACTTCATACCTTACAACTCAGGTAATAACTCCTTCTCTGACTGATCCATTTTGAACTACTTCAAAAACTTGTCAAGGTATGTATTTATTGAAAAACTTTATCAAGCATCTCGATCTATCTCTATAGATCTTGAGGCATAATATGTAAGCAGCTTTACCGAGGTTTTTTTTGAAAAAAAAACTCCTTCAAACACTTCTTTATGCTTTCCAGAAAAGTTCTACATCATTTCTGATCAACAATATGTCATTCACATATACTTATCAGAAAGGCTATAGTGCTCATACTCACTTTCTTGTAAATACAGGCTTCACCGCAAGTCTGTATAAAACTATATGCTTTGATCAACTTATCAAAGCGTATATTCCAACTCTGAGATGCTTGCACCAGTCCATAGATGGACCGCTGAAGCTTGCACACTTTGTCAGCACCTTTAGGATCGACAAAACCTTCTGGTTACATCATATACAACTCTTCTTTAAGATATCCATTCAGGAATGCAGTTTTGACATCCATTTGCCAGATTTCATAATCATAAAATGCGGCCATTGCTAACATGATTCAGACAGAATTAAGCATCGCTACGGGTGAGAAAATCTCATCGTAGTCAATTCCTTGAAATTGTCGAAAACCTTTCACAACAAGTCGAGCTTTGTAAACAGTAACATTACTGTCAGCGTCGGTCTTCCTCTTTTAGATCCATTTATTTTTGATGGCTTGCCGATCATCGGGCAAGTCGACCAAAGTCCACACTTTGTTCTCATACATCACTACAACAAAATTGACATACTGTGACGAATACCCTCATGACGATGGTGGCCAATGTCACCGATTACCGCAAATCGGTGACGATGAACGTCACTTAATTGCCTCGGTCTCTGAGCACACCTGACTACCAATTTCTATGGTAGTTTGGTATTTTCATGACGGATTTGCCAGTGTAACCGAATATTATGAATGTGTGATCATTTTTTGCCATGTAACGTCTAGCTGTGGGACCTGCCATAGCTAGTTCAAGGGTTATTGAGAGGTAGGACCCATGCATTAGTTTTGGTAGTGGTACTCGCCATAATTTTTCAAAGGCTAATGAGCGTCGTAATTATTTTTTCTATCTAATATAAGTAGGTAGTAGCCATGCAAGACATATTTATTATTTTTTATAAATTGAAAACCTTGTTTTGTTTTCTCTTTTTTTTAGATGGTTATTTTGTTCTTTCTAATATAAATAGGTAGCGACTCGGCAAGAAATTTAATTGGGCATTTGTGGTCTGATGTTGTTTATCTCAAAAATAGAAGCGGAAATAAGAGTGAACGGTCAATGAAAAAGATATATATTTTTAACATAGCTATTTTGTTCTTATATCTCGAATAAATAGGTAGTGGCTATGTTGAAAACTTCAATTGGGCGCTCATGAGCTAATGTTGTTTCTCTCTATCTTAAAAAATAAAATGGAAATACGAGAGTAAATTGAACATCTAATTTTTATTCTTATATGTACACAGGTAGTTGTTGGGCAAACAACTTGAATGGGGCACTCGTGAGGTGATGTTGTTTCATTCTATCTAAAAAAATGATTTGTCTGTATGGCGAACCATCCAGTTCTACAACAGATACAAATGATCTCTTTGCCGATCCCGATCGAAATCAAACCACCGTCTCCGTCGTGGTCCGGATCAATGCCGCAGGATTCCTTGTGGGCAAGAAAAACATATTTTAAGACCATTGTGTACAAGTTTCGGCATATTTATTTACAATTATCTAAAAAAACTACATGGAAAATACCAAATCATATTGTTTATACAAGATTTCCTTTTTCTAATAATCATTTGATATTTATTTCGAATTAAATGAATTACATGGTATTAAAGTGGAAGATAAATCCTGAAAATAAATACTCCCTCGTGTACCCTGTGTCCCCACTCATCAAGGACCCAGCCAAATTCCTCCTTTTCACCCACGAAGAGCCACCGCCTACCCCGCATCTTTCTTCTGCCCCGATTCAACCGACTCTCTTCTCCCCAAGATTACAGCCCCGATTGGAGCGACCGGTGGCGGCAGATCGGGGGAGGTCGCCCTACAGGCCGAGCTCGGATCCACCCAAACATCCTGCCCGCGAGCACCCGGCCCTCTTCTCCCCCAACTGCAGCGACCCGTGACGCCAGATTGAAGGAGGTTGCACCGCCGCCGAGGTTGGATCCACGGCATCAACCCGCCCCGCGAGCACCCGACTCTCTTTTCTCCAACGACCGGCGACTTCTCGGTGATTTCCTCATCCAGCCACCCCTTGGCGTTCAGTGATTAGGGTTCATGGATACTAGTACTACTCATCCCACCCCTCTCTTGGTAAAAATCCTGAACCTCCTGCTAGATAACTTTACTTGATATCCTATTGATATGTATGTGTGCAAAACCGCAATAGTGACCATGGTTTTGCATTTGTTATGGCCTGCTATTGTAAAAAGGGATGAACCTGAATATATGCTACTGTAGTACAGTTAGCCGTTATGGAAAAGTTTAGTTAGGTATGAGATGTGTGGCCTTAGCTGGGAGATTTCTTTTCCTACCATGTGCGTGTATGGCTACTCTTACATTCAGAAGAAACTTATATGTTATCCAACTGATGGTTGTACCCTGCTGTAATGAAAAAAAACTAGATGCTCTTGATCGCTGTATGGTGTCATAATCAGATGAACGTAAACACATGAACTAAAGTATGCAACATATAAAAGGAGAACTAATTACAAGCAGGAAGTAGCGCATCCTTGTATCCCTGTATCTACATGTCCAGACAAACTAGCTTCTTGATGCAACCACTTTATCTATGTTAAAACATGAAACTGAATTCTATGTTTGTGGTTCTGCTATCCCATAAATAGTCCTTAACTAGTGTTGTCAAAACTGAATAAAGACTGAGACTGCACTTGATTTTGACTCCTTAAGGAGGTGTACAGCTCTGTATCAGTGTACTTTTGTCTCCAGTACTAGTTAAAAGAGAACTAAACATAATCTTTGACATGCCTCTCCTAATTTAGCTACCCATGATGTTAACCGTCTGAAGCCCACAAGCATTTTTAGTACGCCCAGAACTTGATAAAAGTAGATACATGATAAACATCAGTTTTTTAACCATATTCTGACATACTAAGCTGGGTAAAACCAACCTGCTCCTACTTTGCAAACATACAACACCATCCATGGAGCCTTAATTCTGAAATAGTAGAAAATTTTTTGGTTTCTAAAATATGCCAGTAGCCCCGGTAATCATATATTTTTGCTGTTTTTTATTCTGAACATTCTGGTCTTGTTTTTCTTGGCTTGCTGGCTGCTTCTCCTTGACTGTGACCCAGCTGCATCATGCATGTTAATTTCTTTGCTTGTTAGATCCCAATGCATGAGATCTTCATTTTCTATTTATACATTCTGACATGAACTTCTTGTTGGCACTGCTGCCTGCTTACGAGTTATGACTGTTACCACCAATGCGAAGCCAACTTGTAACAGCTAAATCAACCAGTTACGTTACAAGTACTCCTCCATCCATATGCTTACTCATAGTGCAAGCAAGTGTAAATGATTTTCATTAATTTCAGTTCAACAATTAGTTATACACGATATTAGTGCATCCCGTGCTTGCATCCTAACTTATCTATTTTATTATATTCATGTAAGCTCCAGGAAGGCGCTTTGAGAGATGAAGAGGAAGGCACTCTTGCTATGTCCAAAGAAATGGTAATGTATCGTGTGGACTTACATCTTGAATAATTGTACATCAGTGTGCATTCACTGACTTTAATTAGGTCTTATGTTTCCACTTTTAGCAAAATTGTAAGAACTCCAAATACCTTACTTCTTGTCCTATGTCTATCGCATCTTGTCATTATATATGTAGTAATGTTAGATTTTCATATATAGGAAAAAGGCAAGTACAATAATCAGGACCCAAGTCTCATTGAGTTTTTCAAAGAGACCAATACTAACAGCATGAGCGAGCCGGCACATCTAGCTTATGTAAGATTTCTTCCTTTATTGTTTCTGACTTGAAATAGATTCTCATTATCGGTGTACTAAGGCAGGGGTACCTTAGTACCCCAACTTGTGCACGGGCAGTAGCAGCTTCCCGTGGCAGGGCTTACCACGCGCTCGCCAAGGTCCGCTCTGGTCCCTATGAAGCCATTCAAGAACAAAGTATCCAAGTTAAGAGACAAGACCCCGACAAGAAGAGCGTGCCGGGAAGGCCGCATCAGGCTCAAGCACATCTTTTCAACACAAGACCCTGGCAAGAGGTGCTTGCTAGGAAGGCCAAAGAACGGCATCTGAAGAGGAGATATCGCGGCGCATCGTGCGCCCCGGCAGGACCCGGAGAGCGGCAAGCTCCCGGGCCCGGCAAGATAGCGACCCCAGCAAGGTGCTTGCCGGGGGAAGCCTGCACTGTGTGCCTGCGCTCCGGCTCATTCAGCCACGCGTCGCCCTGGGGCCCTTCCAGGGGCATGTGGCAGATAGCTGTGCAGCCTATGGTACACGGTGGCGAGCCGCGGTGACTAGGCTACCGCCGTGGCGAACGGAGACGCATGGACGGACGCTTTTGGGGTCGACGGCGACGGGCATTCAATGCCCTTGTCCTCCACTGTCAAAGTTAGGTGAAGACCACTGTTCATCCACTGTTCATGCACTATTACAACTACCACCAAATTTACACTTTTACCCTCCTCTACGTTGACACCTGTCGGTGACCCCTTTGAGCTATAAAAGGAGGCCCATGCACAACGTAGAGGGGGTTCGATCCCAGAAACTCGCTCACTCTCTCGCTCGGTGTAGCTGGTATTGTAGATCTTCAAGCTCCCGAGCCCAAGAACCCAATACAACCAAGGCAGGAGTAGGGTTTTACGCGTCAGCGCGGCCCGAACCTGGGTAAACTGCCCGCGTGTGCTCCTCGATCTGCTCTCCGTGCTCCCTCCGCTCCCTTACCGCAACGTAGAAGGGGCTCCGGTCCCATAGGTGTTCGCGGGCGGTCAGTTTCCCCGACATCTTTGGCGCGCCAGGTAGGGGGCGTCGAGGTTGTGCGAACCTGATCCGGCGCTCACGCGGGCGCACTCTTCATCAACCTCTCCAGCGTCATCAACTTCATCGACTACGTCAACCTGCCTCCGAAGAAGAAGGCTTCGGAGGTCGGACGCCCGTCTGCGTTGATCCCACCACCACCAGAACCAACGGTTGGTGGGGTAGACGCTGGCGGAGGGGTGGACGCCGGCGAGGACACTCGCGGCGCCGCCAAGTCCAAGGACAAGACGGACGACCGGGCGAACTCCAAAACCTCGGCGTCCGTACACGCGCCACGCCCCTCTCAGGAGGTACCGGACTAGCAGCGACGTGGTACAGGAGGTACCATACGCATGCTGGGACGACGACAAGCCGGTGGGTCGCGGGATGCTCAAGGCCAGCGTGCTGGTACGAGCAAGGCGCGGTCGCCAGGGCGAGACCCTGCTCCTTCTAACCCTGTTAGAAGTCCGAGCATATCTCGCTCCTCGCACCGCTCGCCGCCGCTTCCCTCCTCTCCAGCAGAAGCTCTTGCTAGAGCCCAACTGCTCCTCGACTTCCCTCCAGCGGCAGACAAGGCCGAAGACTGGAGGGCAACAATCCAGAGTCTCATCGCCTTCGCCAACAACGACACGCCGCAGCAGCCGGCAACATCACGGCCGCGGCAAGTCGACCAAGCGAAGGCCGACGGAGACAAGACCGCCGGGGGTGCAACTACCGTGCACTCCCCGCCGCGGAAGCAGAGATCGCCACCCCGCCGGATCAACGTCGACGACGACTCCACGGCGTCGTCGGATCCGCGGGCTCGCCGCGATCAGCGCCAAGTCCTTGACGACAGGCGGCAAGAGGACGCTCGAACCCGCATCGAGCGTCGACGAGAAGCCCGAAGACAGTCAGACCAGCGCGCTGGGACTGCTGTCGACATGCACGCGCCCGGTGAACCAGGCGACTTGCCGTACGCGGCAGGTTGCCCTGCGTTCACCCGAGAGCTGCGGCAAGTCCAGTGGCCTAGCATGAAGAACTTTAAGCCCGACGTACCCGAGAAGTACGACGGCAAGACACACCCCTCGGAGTTCCTCAGCATCTACACCATTGCGGTGCAGGCTGCCGGGGGACGCGACGAGAAGATCCTAGCCAACTACTTCCCGCTTGTGCTTAAGCCAAACGTCAGGTCTTGGCTTATGCACTTGCCGGAGAGCTCCATATCTTCTTGGGCGGATTTGTGCCACCAGTTTGTTGGCGCCTTCACAGGCGGCCACAAGCCCCACGGCCAGGAGAGCGATCTCCACATCCTAGCCCAGAAGGAGGGAGAGTCCCTGCGCAAATATATCCAAAGGTTCAGCCGCGTCCAGCACAACATTCCCGACGTCCACCCTGCGGCGGTTATCAGCGCGTTCCACCAGAACGTGCGTAACCGCCGGATGAGGGAGGAGATGGTGATGACCAAGATCCGGGACGTCAGCGAGCTTTATGCTCTGGCTGACAAGTGTGCCCGTGCTGAAGACGGGAGGAGACTCCCCGGAGAGGATACTGGCGCAGGAGGAAGCGACAGCGAGGATGCCGCCCCGGCAAGGAAAAACCGGCGGCGGAACAAGAAGAAGAAGATCAAGGAGGTACTGGTTGTCGAGCAGTCCGGCAAGGAGGCTCCCGCCAAGAAGACACAGACTGGTGGCTCCGGCAAGGAGGCCGCCCCTGTAGCGGCAGCCGACAAGCAGGATGGCTCCGACAAGAAGTACTGCAAAATCCACCGCACCAAGGGCCACAACCTCCAGAACTGCAAGAGAGTAGAGTACCTCGTAGAGCAGCAGATGGCTGAATACGAGCGTCGTGACAAGGAGAAGGCCCAAGGAGGCGGAGGGGAACCCAGCAAGAAGCGGCCGTTCAATGGCCGGGGAGGACGCCGCGGCAAGGCCAAGCAGCGGCAAGGAGACAGACCTCCCCGGGGCCGCGACAAGGATGAGGATGAAGACGATGACGAGGACATGGACGAAGGAGACAACAGCGAGCAGGAGTTCCAGAAGGCCACAGAGGTTCTGTGTGTCGATGGAGGTGCCTCTCTGCACACTTCCCACCGCCAACTCAAGCAGTGGGTGCGGGAAGTGAGTGCAGCTGAACCACCCATCGAGTCACGCAGGCTGCTGAAATGGTCCGGCACGCCCATCATCTTCGACCTTGAGGATCACCCTGACCGCACGACCGCGGTCGGGTGTTTGTCGATGTTGGTTTCACCAACTATCCGCAACCTCAAGGTCACCAAGATGTTGGTTGACGGCGGGGCCGGCCTCAACTTGATCTCCTCCGCTGTGATCAAGAAACTGCAGATCCCCGACATCGAGCTCGAGGAAACCGGGACGTTCCAAGGAATCAACCCGGGAAGGAGCAAGCCGAAGGGGAAGATCACGCTGCCGGTGACCTTTGGCGGAGAGCTTAACTTCAGGACGGAGAAGATCACATTCGACGTTGTCGATATCCCATTGCCATACAATGGGATACTTGGCCGTCCTGCCCTTGCCAAGTTCATGGCAGCTTCCCACTATGCGTACAACATGCTCAAGATGCCGGGGCCGATAAGCATCATCTCTGTCCCCGGCGACAAGAAAGATGCGCTTATCTGTGCCGACAAGATCTACCGGGATGCAGCAGCCGCGGCGGACAGCAACACACTTGCCGCTGAAGCTCCCGGGGGGAAGACCAAGACCAAGTCCGGCAAGAGCTCTGGGGCCCACTCCGGCAAACGCAGCTCTTCGGAGTGCTGCGCTGCCGTCGAGGACGCACCATCGAGCTCCACCGGCAAGTGTAAGAAAGGAATGGCAGCTCCACCGGCAACCAAGAAGGTGTCCGCCAAGGAGGACGGCACTGGTGGTACCTTTACCATCAGTGCTACACTTGACCCCAAATAGGAAAGCGCGCTCGTTGCCTTCTTGCGGGCGAATGTCGACGTGTTCGCATGGCAACCGTCTGACATCCCCGGCGTTCCCAGGAAGGCGATTGAGCACAAGCTTGCTGTTTGTCCTCGCGCGCGGCCCGTCAAGCAGAAGGTTCGGAAGCAAGCTGTGGAGCGCCAATAGTTCATTGCCGAAGAGATAAAGAAGTTGGAAGCAGCAGGCCTGGTTAGAGGCGTACTTCATCCCACGTGGTTGGCTAATCCAGTTGTCGTGCGAAAGGCTAATGGGAAATGGAGACTTTGTATAGACTTCACGGATGTGAATAAAGCTTGCCCCAAGGATCCTTTTCCCTTGCCACGCATCGACCAGATTGTTGACTCCACTGCCGGATGTGAGTTGCTTTCATTCCTCGATGCATACTCAGGTTACCACCAGATATTCATGGCTGAGGAAGATGAAGAGAAGACTGCATTCATTACTCCATGTGGAACATACTGCTTCATACGCATGCCCTTTGGATTGAAGAATGCAGGCTCAACATTTGCAAGGGTGGTACACACAGCTTTTGAGCCACAGATCCACAGGAATGTGGAAGCCTACATGGATGATATAGTGGTCAAGAGCAGGAGCAAGGATACCCTGATTCAAGACCTAGGAGAGACCTTTGAGAACCTGTGCAAGATACAACTCAAGTTGAACCCCGAGAAGTGCGTTTTCGGAGTCCCTTCCGGCAAGCTTCTCGGGTTCTTTGTGTCCCAGAGGGGGATTGAAGCCAACCCCGACAAGATAAAAGCCATTGAGCAGATTGAAGCCCCGAAGCGCGTCAAGGACGTAAGGAGACTCGCTGGTTGTGTGGCTGCCCTCAGCAGGTTCATTTCAAAGTCTGCAGAACGCGCCCTGCCTTTCTTCAAAATCTTGAAAAAGGCAGGTCCTATGAAATGGACTCCGGAAGCGGAGGCAGCGCTGCAAGACTTGAAAGGATACCTGTCCTCCACTCCAATACTTGTCGCACCTAAACCGCAAGAGAAGTTGCTGCTGTACCTAGCGGCAACCAATCAAGTGGTTAGTGCCGCGTTAGTAGCAGAGAGGGAGTCGTATGAGGAACCCGCATCCCCGGCAAGCGCATCCAGCGGCAAGCAGGGGGCTTCCCCGACAAGCTCTGGCCCGACAAGGACAAGTCTACGCAGGAACAAGGAGAAATGCGAAAGAAGATGGTGCAGCGCCCAGTGTATTTTGTAAGTTCCCTCTTGCAGGGGGCTAGATCAAGATACTCTGGGGTGCAGAAGTTGCCCTTCGGCCTCCTCATGGCCTCAAGGAAGCTGCGCCATTACTTCCAAGCGCACGAGATAACAGTGGTCACTCGCTTTCCGTTGAAGAGGATATTGCAAAATCCAAAGGCAACAGGCAGGATCGTCGAGTGGGCACTGGAGCTGTCAAGCTTTGGTCTCAAGTTTGAGAGTACCTCAACTATACAGAGCAGAGCTTTGGCAGAATTTATAGCAGAGTGGACACCGACACCAGATGAAGAAATCCCAGAGACAAGCATCCCCGTCCGAGAAGCGAACAGAGAGTGGATAATGTACTTCGATGGTGCCTTCTCGCTGCAAGGCGCCGGTGCTGGCGTGTTACTCATAGCGCTCACCGAAGAACACCTCAAGTATGTTGTTCAAATGCACTTTCCCAAGGAGCAAGCAACCAACAATACTGCTGAGTATGAAGGTTTGCTCGCCGGCCTCAGAATTGCGGCCGAACTTGGGATCAAGAAGCTGATTGTGCGGGGAGATTCACAACTGGTGGTCCGACAAGTAAACAAGAGTTACCAGAGCCCTTTGATGGAAGCTTATGTTGATGAAGTGAGGAAGCTTGAAGAACACTTTGAAGGCTTGCAGATGGAGCACGTTCCAAGAGCTCAGAATGATATCGCAGATGGCCTCTCAAAGTGTGCTGCAATGAAGTTACCTATGGAACCAGGGACCTTCGTGCTCAAGCTAACTCAGCCATCCGTTACACCATCAGTCGGGCAAAGCAAGAAGAGGAAGTTGGTCTCCGGCGATTACTTGCCGGCGGATCTTCCTGAAGCCGCCGCAAAGATCCCCAGGAACAACAACCAAGATGCTGAGGAACAGTCTGCTCCTGCGGACCCAAGGTTCTGTACAGTTGAAGCAGGCGTTCCCGACAAGCCTTGCCCCGGCAGGCTTGCCGGGGAACCCTCAGCTCCGGCAGAGCCGCATGTTCTTGCCGTGGAAGCTGAGGTTCCCGCAGCAGCACTGATGCCTTTAGTCCTTGTTGTTGAGCCTCAGGCTCCAGCATGGGCACAACAAATCGTCCGTTTTCTTCAAACTGGAGAACTTCCTGAAGAACCAGAAGAGATAGAGAGGATAACCAGACAGTCAAGTATGTACCAGTTCATGGGCAACGAACTGTACAGAAGAAGACTCAACGGTGTCAGGTTGAAGTGCATCTCCAGGGAAGATGGACAAAAGTTGTTGGCAGAGATACATGGAGGCATATGTGGCCACCACATTGGCGCAAGAGCACTTGCCGGGAAGGCGTTCCGGCAAGGTTTCTTTTGGCCAGAAGCCCTCCAAGATGCAACTGCACAAGTAACCAAGTGTGAAGCGTGCCAGTTCCATGCCAAGCAAATTCACCAGCCAGCTCAAGCTCTCCAGACAATCCCTTTGTCCTGGCCCTTCTCGGTCTGGGGGCTCGACATCCTCGGCCCTTTCCCACGCGGTCGGGGGCTTTGAGTACTTGTACGTTGCAATCGACAAGTTCACAAAGTGGCCAGAAGTGGAACCAGTGAGGAAGGTGACAGCGCAATCAGCAGTCAGGTTCTTCAGGTCAATTGTTTGCCGTTTCGGAATCCCTAACAGGATCATCACCGACAACGGCATACAGTTCACAAGCCGCACCTTCATGCAGTACGTCCAAGACCTTGGCGCCAAGGTCTGCTTTGCTTCTGTTGCTCACCCGAGAAGCAATGGTCAAGCAGAGAGGGCAAATGCTGAAGTGCTGCGCGGGCTCAAAACAAGAACCTTCGACAGGCTACACAAGTGCGGAAGAAACTGGATAGAGGAGTTGCCGGCGGCTCTTTGGTCAATCAGGACGACACCAAATCGAGCCACCGGACAGACACCCTTTGCTCTTGTCTATGGAGCAGAGGCAGTTCTCCCCACGGAACTCGTATACGGGTCTCCTCGAGTGCTCGCTTACGACGAGCTCGAGCAAGAGCAACTGCGGCAAGATGATGCATTGCTCCTCGAGGAGGAACGTCTCCAGGCTGCTGTACAAGCTGCTCGATACCAGCAAGCTTTGCGCCGCTATCATAGCCGCAAAGTTAAGGCCAGGAGTCTCGAGGAAGGCGACCTTGTTCTTCGGCGCGTTCAGTCCGCCAAGAACTCCAACAAGTTGACGCCGAAGTGGGAAGGCCCTTATCGGGTGAGACAAGTCACAAGGCCCGGCGCTGTCCGCCTTGAGACCGAAGAAGGCTTACCGGTGAGCAACTCCTGGAACATAGAGCATCTTCTCAAGTTTCACCCATAAGGCGCGGTTGTCGTGATCCGCTCCGGCAACCACCTTTTGTACAAGTCTTGTCGCTGTTGCATGTAAACCTTTGTACAAAGCCGGGCGCAGATCCCGTGCATCAGTAAAACCTCTTGTGCCTCGCACTATTTGTCATTTCATGCTTTTTCTTTCTACTTGCATGCATCATCTGACACTTTGTGCAGCGCACATCCCCGGTGAGAAGCAACAAGCCGCAAGGCTTCCTACTTGCGTTTCCTCTTCTTTCTCTTTCTCTCTTAAACATAAGAAGTGTTCCTCACGCACAAGTTTGCCGGGGGGGAAGGAGATAGAGGTGCGGACCAAGTGTTGTTCAAGAAAGGAAAGCCTTGCCGGGAAGCAAACACTTCATGAAAGCTAAGTTGCCAGAATTTGAGCAGTTCAAATTTTTAGAATTCTTAGTTGTCTTCCTTGAACAGCCACACTTTGTATGGAAAACCTGTGCGCGGAGGAACCTACCCGTGGTTAGCCGCACCCTTACTTTGTTTCGAGCACGCTCAACGGCTTAAGTGAGCTGCGACAAGTGTCGCGCCCTTACTTCGTTTTCGAGTTCGCTCAGCAATCTAAGTGTGCTGTGACTAGCTGCGGCAAGGTTTCTTACCAGCAAGGGCATTGCCAGCAGGCTGCTAAGAGTCCAGCACTCAGCGCTCGCGGCAAGGGTCCCTTTGCCGGCGAGTTCCCTAGAAGCGTAGGGTGGAAGGCATACAAAGTGAAAAGACTGAGCAAGGGAGATAACACTGCATTGATTACCCAAAATAAAAGTATATATTACAGAGATAACTTGCCGCTGTTCTAAACAACTACTGCCTATGACCCAATTGACAGCGGCAAAGGAAGCAGAAGGAAGGAAGCCTAGTCCCTGTGGTCCCCGTCGATCCTCTGGATCTTGCCCACCTTGGCTACAATGTGGGCAACTTGGGCCTTCAACGCCTCCTGGTCAGCTTCGGGCAGCAGGGTCCGGAGGACATTGACGAGGTTGATTCCGGGGTTGCGATAGACGATCTTCGACAGCACCCGCTCCATGGTACCCGTGCACAGCCGACGCGCCACGTCGGCCACCTGCACGGGGATCTTCTCCCGCAGCCGCGCAAGCGCCGGCGCCACTCCCCTGAGGAACAGACTCAGCTTGGCGCTGTGGGGGAGATTCTCGTCGGGGGAATACGCGAGGTGCTCCGCCCTCAACGCCACCATCTCCATATCGATGTTGGCGGCGGAGGTGACAAGCTCCTCGGTCCACTGCTCCACCGTCCGCTGGATGTGGTTTTGCGAGACGGCGGCGCTCTCCAGCAAGGCCCTCTCAGTGCGGAGATCGTCCTTCAGCTTCGTCTCGCGGTCCCGGGCGGCGTCAAGCGAGTCAGTAAGAGTGGAAACCTTCAGCTCTAGATCAGCAATGGAGTCCCTGGCGTCAGTAAGCTCTTTGCCCTTCTCGGAGAGGCGGATTTGCAGGTCAGAGTTGGTGTGGGCGTCCTTCTCCCGCGCCACGTTGAGCGCAGCGACCCTGTCCTCGCTCGCCTTCAGGTTCGTCTCCAACTGCGCCACCCGGGCCTCCAGGTCCCTCTTGGCGGTCTCTGTGGCAGTTGCGGCATCCCTCGCCTCCTGCAGAGCCCCGCCGATAGCCTGCTCACGAGCGGTGAGGTCGTCCTCGTGGCTGTCGAGGTCGACTTTCCGCTGGTTGAGCGCTCCCTCCCGCCGGGACAGCTCCTCGGCGGCCAGACGCTGCTGCTCCTCCACCTCGGCCTTCTCGAGGAGGAATGCTTGATGTGCCCCGGCAAGCTCTTCGCGCTCCTCCGCCAAGTTTCGGAGGGCCGCCTGGTTGGCGGCACGGAGCTCCGCAGCGCGCTTCTCCAAGTCAACACCGGCCTTGGCAGCCAGAGCCTCTCGGGACTCCAGCTTCGCCTGCCTGGCCCGGTACAAGGCCAGGAGTCGACGCAGGAGTTGCTCCTCTTCGGGCTCGTCGCTGCTGCCGGGCGCACCGACAACCTTCAACCCGGCGGAGGCGAGGACCTCTCCGTCGAAGGTCTCTCCCTCCGCGGGTGCCCTAGACGAGGACGCCCACGGGACTTGAATAAAGACCCCGTTGGTGGCCTCCAGATATACGCCCGACCCAGGTGCGGGGGCAGAGGGGTCAGCGGCCGGTGCAGCGTCCGACGCTCCCGCGGCCTCCGGGCCCGCGGTATGGTCGCCGGTCCCTTCCTCAGCCGCGGCGTCGGCAGCTGGGGCAGTCTCCTCGGCGGCTGGCTCGTCGGCGCCAGCCATTCCTTCCGCGGCGGTGCCGTCGCCAGATTCGCCGCGCACCTCTTCCTCAACGATGGTTTCCGTCTCCATCGGCTCCGGGGCGGGCGGGTCTAGCAACAGAAGAAAAAGAAAAGAAAGATCTGTCAAGCAAATATCCAAAAAAGATGAATTCAAGAAGAAGAAAGTACAAGAATTTACCTGCGCGGGCCTCTTCGATGACGGGGTCCCTCGCCGGGGAGCTCTCCCTTGGCGGCGTAGTAGTGGCTCCCGCTGGCGGAGGGTCGCATGCGCCCTCCCTTGGCGGGGTGCTCACCCTTGTCGGGCTGCTCGCCCTTGGCGGGGTACTCACCCTTGGCGGAGTACCCGTCCTTGGCGGAGCGCTGTCCCTCGCCAGGGAGCTCATCTTTGGCGGGGAGGGTGGAGCAAGCGGCTCGTCGGGGGCGACCTCCTGGTGCTCCTGCGGCTGCGGCTCCACTTCTGCACAAGACAACAAGATATCAATAAAGATAGCAACCTCAAGCGCGCTCGACAAGCAGGAAAGTGAACACGAAGCTTACGCTGGGGGCTGCGCTGGGGGCTGCTCTCCGGAGCAGTAGGCTGATCCGGCAGGCCTGTTGCTGGCGCGTCACTTGCCGCTGCAACGGGCTCGTCGTCCTCGATGTTAACCACAGGGATCTTGGCCCTCTTCGCCATCCGCTGGGTCAAGGTCCTGGAAACCGAACAAGATCAGAATTAGAACCAAGCAAGAGAAATCAAGACAAAATCAAAGGAAATAAAAATTGCAAGTACTTACTCTTCCTCCTCTTCGTCGGAGCTGAGGGCGGAGAAGTCAAACCCCGCCTCGTGCGCTCCAGCGCGAGGAGCTGGAGGAGAAGGCTCCCTCGGGCGCTTGGCGGGCTCCGGAGCTGTGGGCTGTGAAGACCCAGCACCAATCGTCGCCGAGGACCGAGGGGCAGAAGGGGCACCAGAGCCACTCCGCGAAGACCCTCCTACACTTGTCGCTCGGGCTCGGGGCACCTCCTTAACGACCTTGCTCGTCGTGGTGGCGCGCGTCGCACGACGTTGCGGCTGTTGTCGGGGCGCCTGTGGCCTCGTCGTCTCGGCGGCCTTGCGGAGGTGCTTTTTCTGTTGTTGTGGAGGGCTTGGTGGCGGCGGAGAATTCTCCGAGGATGAGGAGGCGTCGTCGTCAAGATTCAGAGACCCGCCAGAGTCTTCGTCAGAATCACCGGACTCGGCGCCATCCTCCTCCTCGGCGGGCCCGCTGGACTCGGTACCCTGCCCGGCAGCCTCGCCCATCCCGGCAGGCTCCCCGGTAGGCTCCCCGGCAAACTCCTCGGGTGCGAGCTTCAACAACTTGAGGATTTCCTCCTCCTCGGCCTGGCTCACCGCGTCCGCTGCTTCCGCCTCGTCGACAGTGTACCCAAATTCACCTGCGGCCGCAGCCGCAGCGGCCTCCTCCATCCTGGAGGCAATATATGCAATATCCTGGTCGGTGGTATCCCGGGTGAGGCCTTTATTCTCCTCGGCGTTGCGGGGCTTTTCGACCAATTTGTCGAAGAAGGCTTGCACGGTCTCCGCTGAAGGCACCAGCCAAGTGGGGACGACCCCGTGGGAGTCGCACTCGGGCATCACCGCGCGTATGGCACTGAGGGCAGTGTTGTTGCACAACGGCACCACTCCCCGGGACAGTTTGAACCATTCCGGGTGGTTGGGGTCATGCTTAAACAGCTCTCGGACAATCCCCTTCAGCTCCAAGACGATGAAATTATAGTTCAACCCGGGGCGCAACCTCATGCAATCTGCCGCGTTGCCGAACTCCCAGGCAGGCCTCTTCCTTTCCTGCAGGGGGGCAATCCGGCGGCGGAGGAAATCGGCCCCGACTTCACCTACAGTCAGGTTGGCGGCCCGGAGGCGAAGAATCCTAGTCAAGGCGATCTGCAGCTTGTCGTCTTCCGGGGCCAGCTCGCTCCAATCCTTGCGGCGCACTATTGCAGTCTGGCGCGGCGAGGTAAACGACTCGGGCGCATCTTCCAGCACCCAGCACCAATCGGCCCTCCACTCTTCCCACTTGCCGCGAAGCTCTCCTTCCAAGTACGCCTCCTTCTTGTTCAGCCTAAAGATCCAGGAGATGCCGCCGGAGAGTGGGGATCCGGACTCTACTCTAGGCGTGAAGAAATGGCGGAAAAGAGCTACATTTGGGTGGACCCCAACATAGTTTTCGCACAGATGTGCGAAAACAGCCGTCGTAAGGACGGCGTTGGGGGTGAAATCTAGGAGGTGGAGGTCGTACGTGTTCATCACATCGCAGAAGAACTCCGAGTACGGAGGACAGAGACCGCAATGGAAGAATGCAGCGAAATAGAAGTAACCTCCCGGGAACATGTCGACGGCGACGACGGGGAGGACTCTGGTGCGGGGATGAGCTTTCGTCTCCCTCGCCCAGAACAAGTAATACTTGTCACGTAGCTCCCGCAGCTCCCTCGCGCCGAGCCTTGGCGGGAAGACCACCATCCTTCTCCGCATGGCTGCCAGCTTCGCCGCCTGCTCGGACTTCTCCTTCTTCGCCTTGTCGCTCTTCGCCTTGTCGCTTTTCGGAGCCATGGCGGGGGCGGCGAGGAGGGAGGCGAGGAGGTTGACGGCACCGCGGATGCTGGGGACGGCGGAGGAAGGGAGGAGCTCGGCTCTCTGTCGACCTGAGGGGAGGCAGAGAGCGGCGGGGGTTTCTAGAGATTCAAGACAGAATGAAGGCGATGGGGGGAAACTGCCCCTGCTTCCTCTGCTTTTAAGGGGGAAGCAGGGGACGTTCCGCATTTCCCATTAAAGAACAGGCCACGATCTCTCCCACGACGCCGCAATCGACGCGTGCCGTTAGGGAGGGATGCGGCGGATACGGAGAGGGATAGGGCTCGCCATGGGCCACGTGTGCCCGTGCACTGTCTTGGGCCTGGCCCAACAGCGCTCGGCACCGTGTGTGGCCCAGGCCCGGGGGCTCCTGTCGGTGTACTAAGGTAGGGGTACCTTAGTACCCCAACTTGTGCACGGGCAGTAGCAGCTTCCCGTGGCAGGGCTTACCACGCGCTCGCCAAGGTCTGCTCTGGTCCCTATGAAGCCATTCAAGAACAAAGTATCCAAGTTAAGAGACAAGACCCCGACAAGAGGAGCTTGCCGGGAAGGCCGCACCAGGCTCAAGGACATCTTTTCAACACAAGACCCTGGCAAGAGGTGCTTGCTAGGAAGGCCAAAGAACGGCATCTGAAGAGCAGATATCGCGGCGCATCGTGCGCCCCGGCAGGACCCGGAGAGCGGCAAGCTCCCGGGCCCGGCAAGATAGCGACCCCGGCAAGGTGCTTGCCGGGGGAAGCCTGCACTGTGTGCGTGCGCTCCGGCTCATTCAGCCACGCGTCGCCCTGGGGCCCTTCCAGGGGCACGTGGCAGATAGCTGTGCAGCCTACGGTACACGGTGGCGAGCCGCGGTGACTAGGCTACCGCCGTGGCGAACGGAGACGCATGGACGGACGCTTTTGGGGTCGACAACGACGGGCATTCAATGCCCTTGTCCCCCACTGTCAAAGTTAGGTGAAGACCGTCCACTATTCATGCACTATTACAACTACCACCAAATTTACACTTTTACCCTCCTCTACGTTGACACCTGTCGGTGACCCCTTTGAGCTATAAAAGGAGGCCCATGCACAACGTAGAGGGGGTTCGATCCCAGAAACTCGCTCACTCTCTCGCTCAGTGTAGCTGGTACTGTAGATCTTCAAGCTCCCGAGCCCAAGAACCCAATACAACCAAGGCAGGAGTAGGGTTTTACGCGTCCGCGCGGCCCGAACCTGGGTAAACTGCCCGCGTGTGCTCCTCGATCTGCTCTCCGTGCTCCCTCCGCTCCCTTACCGCAACGTAGAAGGGGCTCCGGTCCCATAGGTGTTCGCGGGCGGTCAGTTTCCCCGACACTCATATTGATCGAGTGTATCCATCATATGAATTCTGCCTTATTTGAGCATCAATGTTTTCCTTTATACAATAGAATGCAATGGAAAAGAAAAGGGAAACACAATCAAAAATGAGCAACCAGTGTTTGATTCAACGATTGTTTGGCTGAAGTTCTAAAGGAAGAAAACGCCCATAGCACCTTCCTTTCCAACATGAGTTATGCATCAAGATCCGAGAGATTTGGAACTCTAATTCATCAGCAAGGATCTGAGTTCCAGAAGAAAGAATTGAGCAAAAGGATAGAGAGGCGAGAGATGCAAATGACAGGTACTTGTCTTGTTTCTTGTTGTGTTCTTGCTCTTTCTTTTTCATGCTTTTCTGCCCATGCATAGTACCCTCATGATAGTGAGAAAATGAATACACAAATACTTGTGAATAAGACATTTGTCTTCAGTTCTTGTAACAAACTATGGAGTGCTTCACTATTTATGTATGGTTTGATCCAAATCCAATAATCTAAAGTAACATAAAAACAATAAATTCTTGTAATGAGAAATACACGGTTTGTTGCATGGTTTTTTCTACTACAACACAAAGGCATGAGAATAAGATTGTAATGCATGGTTTCTAATCCTGAAATCTGGTATGATTTGTTGATTGGTTTATATGCTTGCTTTTTAGTAGAATGATATAGGTTGGTTGAGTTTGATCTAAAAAAGTGTTGTCCTAGTATAGTTGCTTCTTGCCTAGGTTACTAACTTGATATCTTATCAGTGATGCTTGCTCCTTTTCAGAATGATAAATGAAATTTATCTCTTAGCTTTGCATGTTTTTTACCATTATAAGTTATTCTTCAGTTTACTGTTTCATTTGCCCATCCATATGTTTGCCTTCGCATTTAATAATGTACCTCTCTATTTTGCATGCACATTTTTATAGATTGTAAGCATCTTAGTGGTACTCTTACCTTTTTTATCTTGTGTGTTTTCATCTCATCAAGATGCAACGTCGATGTGTTTTGTCAATTTATAGGCACTGAGAGGAGTTTGTGGCGAGACTTGAAGCGCATGCGAGAGCATTTGAAGAGGCGCATAGGAAGCAATACAAAGAATTGGAAGATGTGATGAAGATCGAGCAACATAAGAATGAAGCTTGGCAAAAGAAGCAACAAGAGACGGGTAACCTGATTGGTTTTCTCTTAAGGGCTCAAGCAACTCAGCAAGCAACTTAGCAATCCTAATCCAAACTTAATGGTGCACGAAGCCCATCCTTTTGTGATGGAAAGATAGTTGTTGAATCATACATTGCAATCATCAGGATAACACATGTGGTTGCTTTTCAACCTGTCTATTCTTCTGTCAAACTCGTGAGTCATTGTTAATTTTTACTATGAAACACAAGATGACGAATTGGCTGAGACGATTAAATATATAATATCATAAATTTATGATGTGATTTGGATCTTAACTTATATTTATATAATCTCATATGAATTAAATACTTATTGTGATATGCATTTGGAATGTGGTGGATTTGATCGTTTGTCATAATTTAAATTCAAAATAAATCAAATATAAGTGGCGTCATCTTCATAAAAAATGAAAGTAATGATGCTAGCAGTGGGATAGTCTGCTCGGTGTGGATGTGGCATGAATTTAGTGACGTTGCTACATCATTGAATATGGTTTAATATGGCATTTTTCCTCATAACGTGTGACATTAATTGACTGTCACAAAAATAACAACTTGATGATGTTCTAGATAATGTCACTAAAGGTCCTATATCCAGTGATGTTATTTCGCGCGCGTCGTCACTAGGAGTAATCTGTGACGGGGATTCCGTGACGATCCTTGTGACGCCCATAAAACGTCTCTTAGGGGTAATTTGTGACGTTATGAGCTATTCGATGACATTTTTTATCTCGTCATAGTTGGCCCGATCTCTTGTAGTGCATGGATCCCATCTCAGATTTCATGGCCTCAAGCCATTTTGCGGAATCTGGGCTCATCATTGCTTCCTCATAGTTTGTAGGTTCATCATAGTCTAGTAACATGACTTCTAGAACCGGGTTGCCGTACCACTCTGGCGCGGAACGTACTCTGGTTGATCTACGAGTTCAGTAGTAACTTGATCCAAAGTTTCGTGATCATCATCATTAGCTTCCTCACTAATTGGTGTAGGAATCACTGAAACTAGTTTCTGTGATGTACTACTTTCCAATTCGGGAGAAGGTACAATTACCTCATCAAGTTCCACTTTCCTCCCACTCACTTCTTTCGAGAGAAACTCCTTCTCTAGAAAGGATCCATTCTTAGCAACGAATATCTTGCCTTCGGATCTGTGATAGAAGGTGTACCCAACAGTCTCCTTTGGGTATCCTATGAAGACACATTTCTCTGACTTGGGTTCGAGCTTATCAGGTTGAAGCTTTTTCACATAAGCATCGCAGCCCCAAACTTCAAGAAACGACAACTTTGGTTTCTTGCCAAACCACAGTTCATAAGGTGTCAGCTCCACGGATTTAGATGGTGCCCTATTTAATGTGAATGTAGCTGTCTCTAATGCATATATAACCCCAAAAGCAATAGTGGTAGATCGGTAAGAGACATCATCGATCGCACCATATCTAATAAAGTACGATTATGACGTTCGGACACACCATTACACTGTGGTGTTCCCGGTGGCTTGAGTAGTGAAACCATTTCACATTGTTTTTACTGAAGGCCAAACTCGCTAACTCAAATATTTTACCTCTACGATCATATCGTAGAAACTCTTATTTTCTTGTTACGATGATTCTCCACTTTACTCTGAAATTCTTTGAACTTTTCAAATGTTTCAGACGTGTGCTTCATTAAGTAGATATACCCATATCTGCTCAAATCATCAGTGAAGGTCAGAAAATAACGATACCCGCGGCGAGCTTCAACACTCATTGGTCCACATACATCTGTATGTATGATCTCCAACAAATTTGTTGCTCGCTCCATTGTTCCGGAGAACGGAGTTTTAGTCATCTTGCCCATGAGGCATGGTTCGCAAGCACCAAGTGATTCATAATCAAGTGATTCCAAAAGTCCATCACTATGGAGTTTCTTCATGCGCTTTACACCATTATGACCTAAACGGCAGTGCCACAAATAAGTTGCACTATCATTATTAACCTTGCATCTTTTGGCTTCAATATTATGAATATGTGTATCACCACGATCGAGATCCAACAAACTATTTTCATTGGGTGTATGACCATCGAAGGTTTTATTCATGTAAACAGAATAACAATTATTCTATGACTTTAAATGAATAACCGTCTTGCAACAAATATGATCAAATCATATTCATGCTCAACGCAAATGCTAAATAACATTTATTTAGGTTTTACACTAATCCCGAAAGTATAGGGAGTGTGCAATGATGATCATATCAATCTTGGAACCACTTCCAACACACATCATCACTTCACCTTTAACTACTCTCTGTTCATTCCGCAACTCTCGTTTCGAGTTACTAACTTTAGCAACTGAACCGGTATCAAATACCCAGGGGTTGCTATGAACACTAGTAAAGTACACATTAATAATCTGTATATCAAAATATACCGTTGTTCACTTTGCCATCCTTCTTATCCGCCAAGTATCTAGGGCAGTTCCACTTCTAGTGACTATTTCCTTTGCAGTAGAAGCACTTAGCTTCAGCCTTGAGTTTAGCTTTGGGTTTCTTCATGGAAGTGAAAACTTGCTTGTCATTCTTCTTGAAGTTCCCCTTCTATCCCTTTGCCCTTTACTTGAAACAAGTGGTCTTGTTAACCATCAACACTTGATGTTCTTTCTTGATTTCTACCTTCGCTGATTTCAGCATCGCGAAGAGCTCGGGAATTACTTTCGTCATCCCTTGAATATTATAGTTCATCACGAAGTTCTACTAACTTGGTGATAGTGACTAGAGAACTTTGTCAATTACTATCTTATCTGGAAGATAAACTTCCACTTGATTCAAGCAATTGTAGTACCCAGACAATCTGAGCACATGCTCACCGGTTGAGCTATTCTCCTCCATCTTGTAGGCAAAGTACTGTCAAAGGTCTCATACCTCTCAACACGGGCATGAGTATGAAAATACTAATTTCAACTCTTGGAACATCTCATATGCTCCGTGGCGTTCAAAACGTTTTTCAAGTCCCGGTTATAAGCCGTAAAGCATGGCGCACTAAACTATCAAGTAGTCATCATACCGAGCTTGTCAAACGTTCATAACGTCTGCATCTGCTCCTGCAATAGGTTCGTCTCCTAGCGGTGCATCAAGGACATAATACTTCTGTGCAGCAATGAAGATAATCTTCATATCACGGACCTAGTCCGCATCATTGCTAGTAACATCTTTCAACTTATATTTCTCTAGGAACATATAAAATAAACGGGGAGCTACATCGCAAGCTATTGATCTACAACATAGATATGCTAATACTACTAGGACTAAGTTCATGATAAATTAAAGTTCAATTAATCATATTACTTGAAGAACTCCCACTTAGATAGACATCCCTCTGGTCATCTAAATGATCACGTGATCCAAATCAACTAAACCATGTCCGATCATCACGTGAGATGGAGTAGTTTTCAATGGTGAACATCTTATGTTGATCATATCTACTATATGATTCATGCTCGACCTTTCGGTCTCCAGTGTTCTGAGGCCATATCAGCATATGCTAGGCTCGTCAAGTTTACACTACAAGATATCGGGCCAACTATGACGAGATAAAAAATGTCATCGAATAGCTAATAACGTCACAAATTACCCCTAAGTGACGTTTTATGGGCGTCACAAGGATCGTCACGGAATTCCCGTCACAGATTACTCCTAGTGACGACGCGCGCGAAATAACGTCACTGGATATAGGACCTTTAGTGACATTCTCTAGAACATCATCAAGTTGTTATTTTTGTGACAGTCAATTAATGTCACATGTTATGAGGAAAAATGCCATATTAAACCATATTCAATGATGTAGCAACGTCACTAAATTCATGCCACATCCACACCGAGCAGACTATCCCACTGCTAGCATCATTACTTTCATTTTTTATGAAGATGACGCCACTTATATTTGATTTATTTTGAATTTAAATTATGACAAACGATCAAATCCACCATATTCCAAATGCATTTCACAATAAGTATTTAATTCATATGAGATTATATAAATATAAGTTAAGATCCAAATCACATCATAAATTTATGATATTATATATTTAATCGTCTCAGCCAATTCGTCATCTTGTGTTTCATAGTAAAAATTAACAATGACTCACGAGTTTGACAGAAGAATAGACAGGTTGAAAAGCAACCACATGTGTTATCCTGATGATTGCAATGTATGATTCAACAACTATCTTTCCATCTCAAAACGATGGGCTTCGTGCACCATTAAGTTTGGATTAGGATTGCTAAGTTGCTTGCTGAGTTGCTTGAGCCCTTAAGAGAAAACCAATCAGGTTACCCGTCTCTTGTTGCTTCTTTTGCCAAGCTTCATTCTTATGTTGCTCGATCTTCTTCACATCTTCCAATTCTTTGTATTGCTTCCTATGCGCCTCTTCAAATGCTCTCGCATGCGCTTCAAGTCTCGCCACAAACTCCTCTCAGTGCCTATAAATTGACAAAACACATCGACGTTGCATCTTGATGAGATGAAAACACACAAGATAAAAAAGGTAAGAGTACCACTAAGATGCTTACAATCTATAAAAATGTGCATGCAAAATAGAGAGGTACATTATTAAATGCGAAGGCAAACATATGGATGGGCAAATGAAACAGTAAACTGAAGAATAACTTATAATGGTAAAAAAACATGCAAAGCTAAGAGATAAATTTCATTTATCATTCTGAAAAGGAGCAAGAATTACTGATAAGATATCAAGTTAGTAACCTAGGCAAGAAGCAACTATACTGGGACAACACTTTTTTAGATCAAACTCAACCAACCTATATCATTCTACTAAAAAGCAAGCATATAAACCAATCAACAAATCATACCAGATTTCAGGATTAGAAACCATGCATTACAATCTTATTCTCATGCCTTTGTGTTGTAGTAGAAAAAACCATGCAACAAACCGTGTATTTCTCATTACAAGAATTTATTGTTTTTATGTTACTTTAGATTATTGGATTTGGATCAAACCATACATAAACAGTGAAGCACTCCATAGTTTGTTACAAGAACTGAAGACAAATGTCTTATTCACAAGTATTTGTGTATTCATTTTCTCACTATCATGAGGGTACTATGCATGGGCAGAAAAGCATGAAAAAGAAACAGCAAGAACACAACAAGAAACAAGACAAGTACCTGTCATTTGCATCTCTCGCCTCTCTATCCTTTTGCTCAATTCTTTCTTCTGGAACTCAGATCCTTGCTGATGAATTAGAGTTTCAAATCTCTCGGATCTTGATGCATAACTCATGTTGGAAAGGAAGGTGCTATGGGCGTTTTCTTCCTTTAGAACTTCAGCCAAACAATCGTTGAATCAAACACTGGTTGCTCATTTTTGATTGTGTTTCCCTTTTCTTTTCCATTGCATTCTATTGTATAAAGTAAAACATTGATGCTCAAATAAGGCAGAATTCATATGATGGATACACTCGATCAATATGAGAATCTATTTCAAGTCAGAAACAATAAAGGAAGAAATCTTACATAAGCTAGATGTGCCGGCTCGCTCATGCTGTTAGTATTGGTCTCTTTGAAAAACTCAATGGGACTTGGGGTCCTGATTATTGTACTTGCCTTTTTCCTATATATGAAAATCTAACATTACTACATATATAATGACAAGATGCGATAGACATAGGACAAGAAGTAAGGTATTTGGAGTTCTTACAATTTTGCTAAAAGTGGAAACATAAGACCTAATTTAAGTCAGTGAATGCACACTGATGTACAATTATTCAAGATGTAAGTCCACACGATACATTACCATTTCTTTGGACATAGCAAGAGTGCCTTCCTCTTCATCTCTCAAAGTGCCTTCCTGGAGCTTACATGAATATAATAAAATAGATAAGTTAGGATGCAAGCACAGGATGCACTAATATCGTGTATAACTAATTGTTGCACTGAAATTAATGAAAATCATTTACACTTGCTTGCACTATGAGTAAGCATATGGATGGAGGAGTACTTGTAACGTAACTGGTTGATTTAGCTGTTACAAGTTGGCTTCGCATTGGTGGTAACAGTCATAACTCGTAAGCAGGCAGCAGTGCCAACAAGAAGTTCATGTCAGAATGTATAAATAGAAAATGAAGATCTCATGCATTGGGATCTAACAAGCAAAGAAATTAACATGCATGATGCAGCTGGGTCACAGTCAGGGAGAAGGAGCCAGCAAGCCAAGAAAAACAAGACCAGAATGTTCAGAATAAAAAACAGCAAAAATATATGATTACCGGGGCTACTGGCATATTTTAGAAACCAGAAAATTTACTACTATTTCAGAATTAAGGCTCCATGGATGGTGTTGTATGTTTGCAAAGTAGGAGCAGGTTGGTTTTACCCAGCTTAGTATGTCAGAATATGGTTAAAAAACTGATGTTTATCATGTATCTACTTTTATTAAGTTCTGGGCGTACTAAAAATGCTTGTGGGCTTCAGACGCTTAACATCACGGGTAGCTAAATTAGGAGAGGCATGTCAAAGATTATGTTTAGTTCTCTTTTAACTAGTACTGGAGACAAAAGTACACTGATACAGAGCTGTACACCTCCTTAAGGAGTCAAAATCAAGTGCAGTCTCAGTCTTTATTCAGTTTTGACAACACTAGTTAAGGACTATTTATGGGATAGCAGAACCACAAACATAGAATTCAGTTTCATGTTTTAACATAGATAAAGTGGTTGCATCAAGAAGCTAGTTTGTCTGGACATGTAGATACAGGGATACAAGGATGCGCTACTTCCTGCTTGTAATTAGTTCTCCTTTTATATGTTGCATACTTTAGTTCATGTGTTTACGTTCATCTGATTATGACACCATACAGCGATCAAGAGCATCTAGTTTTTTTTCATTACAGCAGGGTACAACCATCAGTTGGATAACATATAAGTTTCTTCTGAATGTAAGAGTAGCCATACACGCACATGGTAGGAAAAGAAATCTCCCAGCTAAGGCCACACATCTCATACCTAACTAAACTTTTCCATAACGGCTAACTGTACTACAGTAGCATATATTCAGGTTCATCCCTTTTTACAATAGCAGGCCATAACAAATGCAAAACCATGGTCACTATTGCGGTTTTGCACACATACATATCAATAGGATATCAAGTAAAGTTATCTAGCAGGAGGTTCAGGATTTTTACCAAGAGAGGGGTGGGATGAGTAGTACTAGTATCCATGAACCCTAATCACTGAACGCCAAGGGGTGGCTGGATGAGGAAATCACCGAGAAGTCGCCGGTCGTTGGAGAAAAGAGAGTCGGGTGCTCGCGGGGCGGGTTGATGCCGTGGATCCAACCTCGGCGGCGGTGCAACCTCCTTCAATCTGGCGTCACGGGTCGCTGCAGTTGGGGGAGAAGAGGGCCGGGTGCTCGCGGGCAGGATGTTTGGGTGGATCCGAGCTCGGCCTGTAGGGCGACCTCCCCCGATCTGCCGCCACCGGTCGCTCCAATCGGGGCTGTAATCTTGGGGAGAAGAGAGTCGGTTGAATCGGGGCAGAAGAAAGATGCGGGGTAGGCGGTGGCTCTTCGTGGGTGAAAAGGAGGAATTTGGCTGGGTCCTTGATGAGTGGGGACACAGGGTACACGAGGGAGTATTTATTTTCAGGATTTATCTTCCACTTTAATACCATGTAATTCATTTAATTCGAAATAAATATCAAATGATTATTAGAAAAAGGAAATCTTGTATAAACAATATGATTTGGTATTTTCCATGTAGTTTTTTTAGATAATTGTAAATAAATATGCCGAAACTTGTACACAATGGTCTTAAAATATGTTTTTCTTGCCCACAAGGAATCCTGCGGCATTGATCCCGACCACGACGGAGACGGTGGTTTGATTTCGATCGGGATCGGCAAAGAGATCATTTGTATCTGTTGTAGAACTGGATGGTTCGCCAAACAGACAAATTATTTTTTTAGATAGAATGAAACAACATCACCTCACGAGTGCCCCATTCAAGTTGTTTGCCCAACAACTACCTGTGTACATATAAGAATAAAAATTAGATGTTCAATTTACTCTCGTATTTCCATTTTATTTTTTAAGATAGAGAGAAACAACTTTAGCTCATGAGCGCCCAATTGAAGTTTTCAACATAGCCACTACCTATTTATTCGAGATATAAGGACAAAATAGCTATGTTAAAAATATATATCTTTTTCATTGACCGTTCACTCTTATTTCCGCTTCTATTTTTGAGAAAAACAACATGAGATCACAAATGCCCAATTAAAGTTTCTTGCCGAGTCGCTACCTATTTATATTAGAAAGAACAAAATAACCATCTAAAAAAAAGAGAAAACAAAACAAGGTTTTCAATTTATAAAAAATAATAAATATGTCTTGCATGGCTACTACCTACTTATATTAGATAGAAAAAATAATTACGACGCTCATTAGCCTTTGAAAAATTATGGCGAGTACCACTACCAAAACTAATGCATGGGTCCTACCTCTCAATAACCCTTGAACTAGCTATGGCAGGTCCCACAGCTAGACGTTACATGGCAAAAAATGATCACACATTCATAATATTCGGTGACACTGGCAAATCCGTCATGAAAATACCAAACTACCATAGAAATTAGCAGTCAGGTGTGCTCAGAGACCGAGGCAATTAAGTGACGTTCATCGTCACCGATTTGCGGTAATCGATGACATTGGCCACCATCGTCATGAGGGTATTCATCACAATATGTCAATTTTGTTGTAGTGTTAACCCGAGTATTCTGCATGTGCAAAACTGGCTTACACCCGTTGTATTTGAACGTAGAGCTTATCACACCCGATCATCATGTGGTGTCTCAGCACGACGAAATTTCGCAACGGTGCATACTCAGGGAGAACACTTATACCTTGAAATTTTGTAAGGGATCATCTTATAATGCTACCGCCGTACTAAGCAAAATAATAAGCATAATAAGATAAATATCACATGCAATCAAAATATGTGACATGATATGGCCATCATCATCTTGTGCTTTTGATCTCCATCTCCAAAGCACCGTCATGATCACCTTCGTCACCGGCGCGACACCTTGATCTCCATCGTAGCATCGTTGTCGTCTCGCCAACTATTGCTTCTACGACTATCGCTACCGCTTAGTGATAAAGTAAAGCAATTACATGGAGATTGCATTTCATACAATAAAGCGACAACCATATGGCTCCTGCCAGTTGCCGATAACTTTACAAAACATGATCATCTCATACAAAACCGTATAACTCATCATGTCTTGACCATATCACATCACAACATGCCCTGCAAAAACAAGTTAGACGTCCTCTACTTTGTTGTTGCAAGTTTTACGTGGCTGCTACGGGCTTAGCAAGAACCGTACTTACCTACGCATACAAAACCACAACGATGTTTCGTCAAGTATGTGCTGTTTTAACCTTCACAAGGACCGGGCGTAGGCACACTTGATTCAGCTAAAGTGAGAGAGACAGACACCCGCCAGTCACCTTTAAGCAACGAGTGCTCATAACGGTGAAACCAGTCTCGCGTAAGCGTACGCTAATGTCGGTCCGGGTCGCTTCATCTCACAATACCGCCGAAGCAAAGTATGATATGCTGGTAAGCAGTATGACTAGTAACGCCCACAACTCATTGTGTTCTACTCGCGCATATCATCTACGCATAGACTTGGCTCATGATGCCACTGTTGGGGAACGTAGTATTTTAAAATTTTCCTACGATCACGCAAGATCTATCTACCAGATGCATAGCAACGAGAGGGGAGAGTGTGTCTACGTACCCTCGTAGACCGAAAGCGGAAGCGTTAGAACAACGCGGTTGATGTAGTCGTACGTCTTCACGGCCCGACCGATCAAGCACCGAAACTACGGCACCTCCGAGTTCTAGCACACGTTCAGCTCGATGACGTCCCTCGAACTCCGATCCAGCCGAGTGTTGAGGGAGAGTTCCATCAGCACGACGGCATGGTGACGATCTTGATGTTCTACCGTCGCAGGGCTTCGCCTAAGCACCGCTATAATATTATCGAGGAGAACTATGGTGGAGGGGGGCACCGCACAAGGCTAAGAAATCAAGAGATCAATTGTTGTGTCTAGAGGTGCCCCCTTGCCCCCGTATATAAAGGAGGGAGGGAGAGGCCGGCCCTAGAGGGGGCGCGCCAAGTGTGGGGAGTACTACTAGGACTCCCAAGTCCTAGTAGGATTCCCCTTTCCTTTCCGGAGTAGGAGAGAAGGAAAGAGGAGGAGAGGGAGAAGGAAAAGGGGGCTGCACCCCTTCTCCAATTCGGACCAGAAGGGGGGCGCGCGCCTCCTTCCTTTTGGCCTCTCTCTTCTATTCCCGTAACTCCCCGGTACTCCGAAAATACCCGAATCACTCGGAACCTTTCCGATGTCCGAATATAGTCATCCAATATATCGATTTTTACGTGTCGACCATTTCGAGACTCCTCGTCATGTTCCCGATCTCATCCGGGACTCCGAACTCCTTCGGTACATCAAAATGCATAAACTCATAATAAAACTGTCATCGAAACCTTAAGCGTGCGGACCCTACGGGTTCAAGAACTATGTAGACATGACCGAGACACGTATCCGGTCAATAACCAATAGCGGAACCTGGATGCTCATATTGGCTCCCACATATTCTACGAATATCTTTATCGGTCAAACCGCATAAGAACATACGTTGTTCCCTTTGTCATCGGTACGTTAGTTGCCTGAGATTCGATCGTCGGTATCTCAATACCTAGTTGAATCTCGTTACCGGCAAGTCTCTTTACTCGTTTCGTAATACATCATCCCGCAACTAACTCATTAGCTGCAATGCTTGTAAGGCTTATAGTGATGTGCATTACCGAGTGGGCCCAGAGATACCTTTCCGACAATTGGAGTGACAAATCCTAATCTCGAAATACGCCAACCCAACAAGTACCTTCGGAGATACCTGTAGAGTACCTTTATAATCACCCAGTTACGTTGTGATGTTTGGTAGCACACAAAGTGTTCCTCCGGTATTCGGGAGTTGCATAATGTCATAGTCATAGGAACATGTATAAGTCATGAAGAAAGCAATAGCAGTAAAACTTAAACGATCATAGTGCTAAGCTAACGGATGGGTCTTGTCCATCACATCATTCTCCTAATGATGTGATCCCGTTGATCAAATGACAACTCATGTCTATGGCTAGGAAACATAACCATCTTTGATCAATGAGCTAGTCTAGTAGAGGCATACTAGGGACATTTTGTTTTGTCTATGTATTCACACATGTACTAAGTTTCCGGTTAATACAATTTTAGCATGAATAATAAACATTTATCATGATATAAGGAAATATATAATAACTTTATTATTGCCTCTAGGGCATATTTCCTTCACCAACACCCATCTAGGGCAGGCCACATGATTGAAATCCCTTTAAACTTGGAGATAACATCTTATCCCTAGATTCAACCCTTTAAATCTTTATCTTTATCTTTACCTAATAATAAAGTACGAAGGCTTTCATAGTTCTCCATCCGTCATCCCTTTATATCCGTCGATTTTGCGTTAATCATAAAGATTGACGGTTGAGATTTAAAAGGCCCCAACCTAAACTTTAACCATGGTTCACATGAGTATAGATACATGAAAAAGAAGGAATAGAACCAACGCAATACGAATTAATTAAACCATGGATTTTAGTTGCCTGCCGTAGACACGAACAACCTGGTAGCCCATTGGTAGCAGGATGGGCACAGCCTCAACGCTGAACAGTTGCAAAGGCGTGTGGTGCCATCAAGGACTCCGTCCGAGCTACCGAGCCATGTGTGGCTGAGGCACTGAGATCCTCGTCCTCCTCCCAGTCAAGTCTGTCCTTCACTTCTACACTGTCTGCGGGGAGTCGCTCCGCATTGTTGACGGACCCTTCCTCATGATAAGGCCCATCTATGAGGGCGGACGAAGTGGGCGACCGCACATGGCCCCCAAAATCATGGGGCCCCCATCGGAGAGAAAATGGGAGAAAGCCCACTTCAGTTTTGACCTGCACATCCGTCCGTGTGAAACGCGCGAGTCCCCTGCAATCTCTGGCGCATGCCTGCTGCAATCCGAGCCCTATGACAGCGGCCCTTGCTCCTGTACGCTCGCGTCGCCTCTCTCCTTTTCCCGTGAACCGACGAGTCGATCTGCTGCAATTCGCCGGCGGCCGCTGCTGCTCTCGCTTAGTTCACGGCGGTGGTCCCCAGCGCGCCTCTGCTTGACCGCCCGATGCTGGCGGCTGGCCCCTGCATCCACCACGCTTAGGACTGATAGTGCCTCTAAACCAACAAATCAATGCACCGTTGGACTTGGCTACTGATCACTAGGTAATTTCTTGGGCAAAGACAGACAAATAACAATAAATGATGTATTTGAGCTGATAGTTTGTATGTGCAGATTTATAAATTAATGTTGTATACGTTGATTTCCGAACTGATGCATTCAAACATTGAACTGAAATTGAATAGAAAATGAACCATGTATCATCCATTGAACACAAACTGAAGCATTTTTGTTTCAATTTCATTTGATGTTGTAGAAAACAAAATCAAGATATTTTTCCATGCTTGTCCGTTATACGAGTGTCTACACATGTGCGAGATTCCAGCGTAGATGGAGCAAACTACTGATTTGGAACTCTTTTTTAACCCTGTATTACTGTTTGTATATTTGTCATATTCTATCTACTTTATTCGATCATTAAGCGTTGAATTTCAGTTCTACATACACTATGCAATCGAGCTAGTTTTTATATGCTTTTGCATGAGGTATTTCTTGGATTGTTATGATGCATTTTCCTGGGCTGGTTCTTTAGTTATATGATTTTGTAATTTTAGGGCCACATTTTATATTTCGTCCTGGGGCCTCAAATTCCTGGAGATGGCTCTGCTCATGATAACCTGTGATGCAATGGCATGCTTGTTTCTTCCATGGGATGAATACTTTCTCGTGTTGGTCGACGATCATCAAGACTGAGCATGCGTGGGCGTGGCACAATGATGCAAATTAGAGTCCCAATATATGTGCTGCGACTCATTTGCAACAGGTTTTTATCTAAAGCTTGTGCACTTGGATGCGTACGCGCTTCTTGCCGCATGGTCGGAGTTGTCCAGCTTGTTCGCCCCCTTCCTCCGTGACGCGCGACCTTGTGAATATGTTAAGATTAAAAATAATCTGTAATTTAGGGAAATCGATGCCTTTGTCGATGGTAACAGAGAGAATTTATATCCCCTGGAGAGACACGATGATCCCAAGGAGATGCATCGGTTCCAGGCGGATGGGAGAGAAGCGACGTTGCGCCGCTGGACACACGCGTCCGTGCGGGCGTAACCGTGCATTCGATGGACAAGGGGAGATTTCCCTAAATTACAGATTATTTTTAATCTTAACACTCCCCCTAATCTACGCTTGACCATGTAGAATCATCTTCACGATTGTCCGGGGAGCTCTATCATCTCAAAAGATTCTCCTTCAAAAGTTCTTCATAAAATCTTTGATGAGATCCTGAGACATATACTCACAATGAAAGATAGCATAATATGATGTCATTTAAATAAGGATATCTCAAGAAGAGACTCCTCCTGACACCTGCAAGTCTCTAAGTCGTCGCATACCAATTCCATGAACATATTTCTGGAATATTGAATTTGGTAGAGACTTAGTAAATAAATCTGCAAGGTTGTCGCATGATTTGACTTGCATAATGCTTATTTTCCCGCTTTTCCGAAGATTATGGGGAAAAACCATTTAGGAGAAATATGCTTGGTGATATTGCTCTTGATGTATCCTGTTTGCATTTGTGCAACACAGGCAGCATTATCTTCATAGATAATGGTAGGTGATTTTATCGAACCAATTCCACATGAATGTTGTATGTGGTTTATCATTCTGCGAAGCCATACACATTCGCATGTCGCTTCAAATAATGTAATTATTTCAGAATTATTGGTAGATGTTGCCACCAGAGTCTGCTTTGAAGATTTCCATGATATAGCAGTACCACCATGTAGGAACACAAAACCGGTTTGAGATCTGGCATTGTGGGGATCAGACAAATAACCGGTATCTGCATATCCAATCATATCAAAGTCCAGATTTCTCTGGAACTGGAAAAATAGGCCAAGGTCCTTTGTGCCTTGGAGATATCGAAAGATATTCTTCACTCCAGACCAATGACGTTTAGTGGGAGCTGCGCTATGTCTAGCAAGTAGATTCACTGCAAATGCAATATCAGGTCTTGTGCAATTTGCAAGATACATAAGCTCTCCAATGGCACTGAGGTATGGAACTCTAGATCCCAACACCTCTTCTCCATCATCCCTCGGTCTGAACGGATCTTTCTCTACGTCTAGAGATCGAACCACCATAGGAGTTTTAGATGGATAGGATTTGTCCATATTGAATTTTTCCAATATTTTCTCGATATAGGCAGCTTGGTGTACCATGATTCCTCAGGGAAGGTGCTCAAGTTGAATACCTAAGCAAAATTTGGTTTTACCCAAATCCTTCATCTCAAATTCCATCTTTAGGTGATTGCGTGCTTCATCAATGTCTGGGGTGCTGCCAATGATGTTGAGATCATCAACATACACAGAAATGACGCAAAATCCTGTAGAGGACTTCTTGATGAAAACACATGGGCAATCAGCACTATTGGAGTAACCTTTCTGAAGAAGGAACTCACTGAGTCGGTTGTACCACATCCGTCCCGACTGCCTTAAGCCATGTAATGACTTATTCAGCTTTACACAATACATGTTGCGTTTTGCATTTTCATTCGGGACAGGGATTCCATCAGGAACCTTCATATACATGTCCGAATCTAGTGACCCGTAAAGATATGCGGTCACGACATCCATCAACTGCATAGATAGACGATTTTGCATTGCCAAAGATATAAGATATCAGAAAGTGGTTGCACTCATTACTAGAGAGTATGTTTCAGTGAAATCAATGCCGGGTTTCTGCGTGAAACCTTGTGCTACGAGCCTTGCTTTGTATCTCACCACCTCATTGTTCTCATTCGGTTTTCGTAGAAAAACCCATTTGAATCCCACAGGGAAAACATTGGGAGGTGTCGGTATTGCTTCAGTGAATACCTTTCTTTTGTTAAGCGAGGTAATTTCTGCTTGGATTGCATCCTTCCATTTAGGCCAGTCGGAGCGCTTTTGGCACTCTACGATAGACCTTGGATCATGATCGATGAGAAGGGTATCTGCAGTCTTTTAAGCAAAATATATGTCGACAGTCATAGTCTTACGGTCAAATGATTCTCCAGAATCAACATAGTTGATAGAAATTTCCTGCACCCCTAGTGACTCTTCGTGATTTCCCAATACAATTGAGTCTGGGTGTTCCGATGTCCCAGCCAGTGTGTGCAAGCTGGAGCTGGGTTGTGGAGGTTGCCCTTCCACTGGGTTTATACCACCCATCAGGTGTTTGTCAACGTTGAGCTGACTTGCATTTACCGTCTTTGAGGAATTTCTCCTCTCTTTCCTTTGCTGCTTGCGAGAAGCAGGATCCGGGACAGAGGCCATACTACTCCTCCTCTTTTTGGGAACCGGGAGTTGAGTGGTTTTAGTTGGTACCTCCACTCTTTCAGGTGCGTTTCTGGCTGGATTCAAGGATTTTGTTACACCTTTTAGATCAGTAAATGAATCTGGTAGATTATTTGCAAGATGTTGCAAATTAATGATCTTCCGAACTTGAAGTTCAGTCTCTTGGATACGTGGATCAGAGAATGAAATGGCATGAGCATTCCAATCAATTTCCGGGCATTCTTTCTGGTACTTGAAATCCCCCCCTAATGCCGGAAAATGTTCCTCGTTAAATATACAATCAGTGTGACGGGCTGTGAACAAATCCCCAGTCAGGGGTTCCAGGTACTTGATAATCGACGGCAATTTGTACCCCACATAGATCCCCAACTTCCTGTGTGGGCCCATAGATGTCCGCTGTGGTGGTGAGATCGGGATGTATGCAGCACATCTGAACTTACGCAGATGGGAAATGCTTGGAGGATTTCCACGTACTAATTCCAGAGGGGAAGAGCTGTGATATGCAGTTGGTCTCAATTGTATCAAGTCAGCAGCGTGTAAAACGGCATGACCCCAACAAAAGGTTGGCAAGTTGCAATTCGTCAACAAAGGTCTTGCAATGAGCTTAATCCTCTTAATCAATGCTTCAGCCAAACCATTTTGTGTATGGACATATGGAACAGAGTGCTGAACTTCAATCCCCAAAGCCATGCAATAATCATTAAAAGCATGTGAGGAGAATTCTGCAGCATTGTCCATTCGAATTGTCTTAATTCGACTTTCAGGATAATGGGCTTGCAACTTAATGACTTGCCTCATTATCTTGGCAAATGCATGGTTCCGTGTGGATAGAAGACACACATGTGACCATCGTGTAGATGCGTCAATCAGAACCATGAAATACCTGAAAGGTCCAGATAGTGGTTGAATGGGACCACAAATGTCTCCTTGAATACGTTCAAGGAACTGAAGTGGTTCAGCTTGCATTTTGAGATGCGAGGGCCTCAAAATTAGCTTTCCCGTCGCACAAGATGTGCACACAAAATCAGAAGATTGAGGAAATTTTGACTCAAGCAAATTATGAACAATGGAATTGCTAGTAATTTTTCTCATCATCCCGATTCCGGGATGGCCTAGGCGATCATACCAGGTTTGGAATGCATTAACATTTTGAAAAATTACTTTGTATGCAACATGTTCAACGGGTTTGATGTACGTATAGTACAAACCAGACGATAGAGAAGGAATTTTCTCATGTACCTTTTTTCCATATCTGTGATCTTTGGTAAAGAGTAGATACTCCTCTTTGTTGTCTTCATGGGTTTCAATATGAAAACCATTTTTACGGATATCTCGATAACTGATCAGGGTACGTGAAGAATCAGGATACAGTAAAGCATCCTCAATTGTCACATATGTACCACTTGGGAGGGTGAATATGGCACGTCCAGTACCAACAATCACAGTATCGCGTCCAGCGATAGTTAGAATATCTCCATTCGTCTTTTTCAGAGTTTGGAAGTATTTCATCTCCCTCAGTATGGAGATTGTGGCACCACTGTCCACAAGGCATAATTCCTCTTCCATCGGATTGTCCCCGTAGAGAACTATATAAAACAAAGAATTTTCAATAAGAAAACCTCATGGTAATACATAGTATACAATCTTTATTATATCAAACGTGCTGATACAATACAATATAAAGACAACAACAAACTTATGTTCTTATTACAATCATCACAAATGGACATAGATGAGTAGATCACTAGGAGATTGAGGGACTAGTCGAAGTCGCCAAGCACGTTATTTGCGGTGTACTCAATCAACGTGTTCTCTATTTCAGCAGGATCGTCACGCAGAGGCCATACTAGGATCCACTAATGTCTGCGGCAACCAGCTAGCCCTCCATGCTGCTGTCATTATTTCGTATAGCATGGTAATTGATTGCTCTCTTTAGAACCGGAACAAATTGAAGTATAATCCTCGTTGCTAGTTTCAGTTTACACAAGTTGTCTTAGCTGAATAAACGGGCCGGTAGCGTGTGCATGTTCACGTCCGGTTCAGTCTCGTTTTTCTCTTTCAGTTAGTTCAGTTAGCACATAGTTGTAGATAAGCCGGCAAGACCGTTTCCCATCGGATGGCATGGAATTTCAGCGGGATTGACGGCGGCGTAGTGACTAGCACAAACGTAGCATCGTGGGATGGCACGATCAGTAGGTTAGGTGTGCATTGGTGTGATTTCCTAATAACAGAAACTGCAGAAAAGCTGCGGATAGTTAGCAGCGCAAAGACTCTGTCAGAG
The DNA here is from genome assembly GCA_902687465.1 of Secale cereale. Lineage (NCBI taxonomy): Eukaryota > Viridiplantae > Streptophyta > Magnoliopsida > Poales > Poaceae > Secale > Secale cereale. Next base: position 841,397,823 of record LR738714.1, read on the forward strand.
CATGTCCAGCCGCGCCCCCAACATGCCATCCTCATGCTTTTTTTTGTACCGGCGGCCGAAAATCGGCCCAGCCGCGCCCCAGGATCTCATTTAGCATCGGTTTGGGCCGAAAAACAGACGGCGGTCCCGAGCCGAACCCAGGCACCAGGGGGTCGCCTGGGGGGCGCCGGCACAAGCGAAAAGCGGCGTGGAGCCGCTCTATCGGCGAGATGATGGCCTTTTCCCGCCTTTCCCCTCGTCTTCCCTCCCATTGTCCCTCCCTCCCGCCATTCGCCCCCTCTCCCCTCCCCTCCCCCCAGCCCGCCGCCATGCCGCCGAGGACGTACGCAGCACCCCGCGCTGCGACGGATGCCCCCGCCCAGCTGAAGTAGAAGAAGCAGAGAGCGCCGCCGTCGAAGCCGCCGGGCATGACTAACGCCGACTGGAAGGCAGAAGTTCAACGTCGGGAAGCTGTCACCGCCGATAGGCGGAACAAAGCGAACGCCAAGAGGGAGCGCGACGTGTCGGCGGCGGCGGCCTTGGCGACGCTCGAGCACGACCAAACCGAGATGTCTCGCGCTGGCATGATTTATCCGCCCGGCGGCCAATGCCCATATGCGTCCTGGAGCCAGCAGACCGTCGGTCTCTGGCCGGCTGGGGTTGCACATCATCGCCGGGCTACAGCGACAGTGACACGCATGGCAGCTTCAACCCCAACGTCACCTTCCCCTATGGTCGGCCCTTCCAGCGCACGCCCTCTCCCGCCTTCGCCGGCGTTCAGTACCCACCGTACAACTACTCGCCGCCGGCCTATGCCGCCTAACCCGACGCCGCCTCTCCGTCGTGGGGCGCTGCTCTTCTCGCAAGCATCGTCGTTGCACCTCGGCGACACGGACGCGACGGATGCAGTTGCCTACGTGCCGTGCCTTTTTGTGGTCGAACTTCTCATTTTGATTGCCGAACTGTGGCAAGAGTGCCGATCTGTGGCGCTGTGATCGCCGGACTTGTGGGTTTTTTTGGGAGCGGGAATGGACAAAGTTTAAAATTTATTCGCCTTGGGGGCGGCTCCTGGAGGCGTGGCTGGGGCCTATATTGCCCTCAGAGCCTAATATTCGCCGGGGGAGCACAAAATAGCACCGGCATATGTGCGCGGGGGGGGGGGGGGCTGGAGATGCTCTCAGTCTAGTTCGTCTTTCTCCTCGTGAACCCATCTTCCTCCCATCCTCTCTCTCGCTCGGTTGGCCGGAATCTGCAACAACACCAAGTTTGCGTCGGTTTTGGGGTGAAACAGACAGCGCGCGGACGGGCAGGACGCGCGCGCTTGTCCATCCCTGGACCGCCTGTCGGTGGGAGAAACCAAACCCGCCCGCCCCATTTGGTGTCATTTCCACAAACCCTCCCACGTCCCTCCCGCCCGCCCCATCTCTCCATCGTCCATGGCCGACACCCTGCCGAATTCCGGCGGCCTGGCCGTCGACCCACCCATGAAGGTGAAGAAGAAGGCGGCCAAGGCACCAAGGAAGCCGCGGTCGGAGTGCACGCCGGAGGAGATCGCCAAGTTGGGCGCGGAATCGGCGAAGAGGAGGGAGCGGAGAGCGGTCGTCAAGGCTAATGCCGCCGTGGCCAAGTTCGCCGCCCAGCGAGATGCGCTGGAGGCCGCGCGACGCAAGCCCGCGGTCGACGAGAAGGAGGACCTCATCAACAAGGCGCACGCCCTCCTCATGCTTGGCATGGGCTGTCCGACCGGGTTCCCTGCAGCGGCCGTCGGCCCCGCAAGCACAGGCTCGTCGGTCGCCCGGCCTCCACACTGCCAGACGTCGCGGAACACGCCCATGTTGCCCGGCTTTCCTCCGCCGAGGCAGGACGGCCAGACCCGTTTCTCGGGGTCGCCGGACATGGGCTTGTTCGCGCCGTCCACACCGCGTCCTTCGGCCGCCATCGACCTCAACGTCACACCTGGGTCCAGCAGCGGCGGCCGGGCGTCCGTCGAGATGCAAAGAAATCCAGCACGGGCACCATGCCGGCCCCCCGCGTCTTGTTTGACAGAATGCCAACACCAACGCCAACGGTCGACGACCCCTTGTACAACCAGTACATGGAGGACATGATCTTCGAGGGTGGGAATCACCATGCCTACGACCCCGAGGGGACCCAAAGTCAGGATGGCCGCGCCTAGTTCGTGCCCGATGAAGGGGCCGACGACCGTGCTGACTACGATCATGGTGACTCGTGGCATGAAGACGATGACATCTATGTCGAAGGTGATGGTGATGAAGAAGAAGTCAATGAGGTTGATATTAGTGGCGAGCCATTGTACATTGACGAGCTCACCAAAAGAGCGGAAGCACAAAATAAGAGGAAGAGCATTCGCACGGGTTCATATACACAAGATGAGGACAAGTTGATTTGCCAAGCTTGGATGGAGATTAGCCAAGATCCGAGGACCGGTGCGCAATAAAAGGGCATTGTTTTTTGGACGATAGTCCACAAAACATTCCATGAAAGAAAGATGTTCGAGCCCTACCAATTTACAAGCAACTGTGGCATCGGCTCGATTCAAAAGAGGTGGTTGTTCATCCAACAAGAGTGCAACAAGTATCAAGCCGCATTTGAGAGCGTTGAAGCACGGCCATGTGAGTGGTATCGACATTAGGGGCATGGTATGCTCTCCTCTTCCTAGCCCTTTCCTTGCTACGGCCATGCCACTTTGCATGGCATGATGTCCCAAAAGGATGTGAGGGACGAGAAGAAGCGGCAAAGCAAGGACGAGCAAATGAAGCAATACCTAGACCTTCAAAGAAAGAAGCTTGAGATGGAGGAGGCGGCCAAGAGGAGGAAGATCGACATGGAGGAGGCGGCCCGGCAAAGGTAGCTCGACATTGAGGCCACCAATGCCGCCACCAAAGCGATGGAGGTGGCCCTTTGCGATCATGAGCGTGGACTTGTCGAAGATGAGCAAGAAGATGAGGGCCTGGTTCGAGGCCAGGCAGAAGGAGATGCTCGATGCCGAAGGCCTGAACTAGCTCGTCCGATCGGCGTGGCCGTTCTTTTTGGAGGCTAGCATGGGTGCCGCCCGCCCACTGGGCCGCTAGCAGTGTGCCGGCGAGAAAACATTCATTTTGGTGGCCGGCTGTGTTGCCGGCCGTTGGCTGTGTTGCCGGCGAGGACAACTATTCATTTTGGAGGCTATTTGTGTTGCCGGCCGCTCGCTGATGCCGGCGATGGACGTGTAGGCCGCTGGCTCTGTTGCCGGCGTGATGAACCGAGGCCGCTGGCCTGAACTAGGGCTTGGCATTCGAAACGTTGCTTTTGGTTTTTTAAATAGGCGCGGACATGATGGGGCAAATGGATGCGGCCGCGCGCTGGGCTCACAGCCACTGCATCCCCGGACACGACCCTAAATCTCTACCCAAACGGACATAATCCGGACGAAACGGACGTCCGTTTGAGGTCGCACTATGGAGTTGGCCTTACAGGAGAGCTGGCTAGGATCTCAACCGAATCAACAAGATCGGGAGATAGTTAGGAAAGAATAAAGCAAATTGTAACATGCCTAAGGACACGCAATAATACATATATTCAACACCCCCGCAGTTGATACGTCATCGGTAACGCATAGACTGGACCGGATCTCCTGGGACGTGGAAGTCGCAGTAACCCCTTTGTCATGACAATGGCAAATTGCTGCGCGGTGGAAACGTGCAAGACGCAGATGTGTTTGAGAGCCACCTGCTCACGCACGAAATGAATATCTTGCTCGATATGTTTCGTGCGGCGATGATGAACGGGCTTGGCGCAGAGGTAGACGGCCAAGACGTTGTCGTAGTACACCATAATAGCCCGAGAAACGTCATGACGAAGCTCCTGAAGGCATGAGCGGCGCTGGCCACAACCCGATATTCCGCCTCGGCGCTGGAACGCGATACCATGGGTTGTCGTTTAGACGACCACGAGATGAGGGATCGCCCGAGGTAGAAACAGTAGCCGGATGTGGAGCGACGAGTGTCAGGACAGCCGGCCCAGTGCGCATAAGAGTAGGCGACCATGTCAGTGGAGGAGGACGCCGTCAATGTAAGTCCCAGAGCCATAGTGTCGCGGATGTACCAAAGAATCCGCTTCACCGGGATCCAATGGGTAAAAAAGAAGAGTTACTTCACTGGGTGGCAGGCTAGTTAATGCTTTTACCTCAGTAGAGCTATAGCTCAGCTAGCTAGCTTAGCTGGTCCAGTCAATGCTTCGTCTGGTAATGCCTCAACAGAGCTAGCCCAGCTAGCTAGCTTAGCTAGTCCGGTCAATGCTTTCCTCGGCGATGAAGCGGTCATTGCCTCCATTTATTTCATGCGTAATGGCCTACTCTGGGACCCCAAAACGGTGGGTAATAGTCCACGAAATGTGTCAGAATCGACAAAAACCGCAAGTGCTGATGACCGACACGAAAACGCACCCTGGGTTCGTCAATCCTGGAAATCACTTCGGGACCCCAAAACAGTGAGTAATGGTCCACAAAACAGGCAAGAATCGGCCAAAACCGTGAGTGTTGTTGACCGACACGTAAAGGCACCCCGGGGTTCATCAATATTGAAAATCACTCCGGGACCCCAAAACAGTGAGTAATAGGCCACGAAAGAGGCCAGAATCGGAAAAAACCGTGAGTGCTGATAACCGACACGTAAGCGCACCCAGGGGTTCAGCAACTATGGAAAACGCTTCGGGACCCCAAAACGGTGAGTAATAGTCCACGAAACGGGTCAGAATCGTCCAAAACTTCGGGTGTTAATAACCGACAGGAAAACGCACCCCGGGGTTCGTCAGTCGTGGAAATCACTTTGGGACCCCAAAACGGTGGGTAATATCCACGAAACTCTGGTCCGGTAAATGCTTAGCTGGTCCAGTCAATCCTTCGTCTGGTAATGCCTCAACAGAGCTAGCCCAGCTAGCTAGCGTAGCTGGTCCGGTCAATGCTTTCCTCGGCGATGAAGCGGTCATTGCCTCCATTTATTTCGTGCGTAATGGTCGATTCTGACACATTTCGTGGACACATTTTCTTAGGCTGGTCACAATGGGCAGGAACATAAGGTAGTAACATACACACTTATCTAGACTATGTTACTACCTCCACAGTGGGTAGGAACATGTAGGTAGTGTCATGCAACGATGCATTTATTAGCTTATAGACTCATTGTTTCTTGAAGTGTGTGATGTTCCGATAACTTAGCTAGTTACCACAAGCACCTCACTCTTCATTAAATATGTGCCACATAAGCAACGTTGTATTGAAATATGTGATGTTACTCCTAAGTTCCACTCCATTGTGACCAGCCTAAGCCGCTACATACATTCCCAAGCCAGCGCTGTGGTACTAATCAAATAAAAAAACGTGGAACCGAGCGGTAAGTTAACTATGGACTTAAGGACAGTGCTAATTGCTGATAATTGCTCCCCAATCAATCACCGCCTTCTCTACTCTACACGGCCTACTTGCTGAGAGATAGCACCTTGTTTGGCGCTCATGGCATGTACTTCCTCTTGCAATCTGGAGACGTAGGATCGCATCGATGCGTTGTCCTTCTGGAGTACACCAAATTCCTCCCGGAGGGAGAGAACCGGCCTCATCGATCGTCTTCGCTCGACCCATCGCTTTGGTCCCAAGATCGAGCAGAGGGGGAACTTTAGCACCGCAAGCACGGTAACACGCCTCCGATCCCGAGATCCTGCCGCCGTCAACGCTCCTCTCCTCCGGAGGTACACTGGTCGGCGATGGACATGGGGATTTTATTGTGCAGGAAGAGATCATGCGCAACCACCCTGCGCTACTGATATGCACCCGAACTCCTACTGACGACTGTACCGCTAAATCGCCACCGCTGCTGCCATGGTTGATGAAGAGAACCCCGCCACCACATGCCGCCGCAGCTTATCATCCCCGCCGCCGCGACAAGGGTGAGAATAGGGTGGGATTTGTCGCCTCTCCCCGAATTTCACATGGAATCAAGAGACGCCGTCGTGGAACATTTGCTATGAATTTCAATTGTCAGGACCCGATTACTCTGAAGGTGTAGATCAAAGAGAAATTGGGAGGAACAACAAAAGGGGATCTCAGATCCAGATGTATGTTAACTATAGGTAATAGATTATATGTGTTTGGTTCTACCTTTCAGGCGAGAAATGGATTCAATGCATAACCCCACTCAGCCACAGCCCGACTGTTATATAGGTATACAAGTTACCTGCCACTATTGTGAAAGTAAACAGTAACAATGACAACAGAAATAGGAGATCCAATGGTGTACGACGACCGTAAAGCTAGGAGTAGACGCTGGCCATTGGATGCTGACGAAGCGTTATGTGATGGATGAGCTACACCCTGTCTGCTCCATTTTCTTCCTCCTCTCGTGGCATTAGTAGCCGCCTGCGTCCGGAAACCCAACACGCCACGGAAGGGAGCCTGGCGTGCCTCGTGTCCGTCCAGGGTGCTCAGGATTCCCGAGGGCCATTGTCAGCTCGTCGCTCTCTCTGTCGGGGAAGAACGTCCCTTCATGCGCTGCTTTGATATACTGCCGCATCTTCTTGAGTGGTGTTTCCAATTGCTTGTCCGTCCAAATGCACCTCCCTGATACAGGGCCCAAGGTTCCGCCAGCCCCGAAGAACCAAGTCCGGCAACGATCTGGCCATTGCGTTGTCTCCGGTTCGATCCCTTTCTCAAGCAGATCATTCTCAGCCTTGGCCCACTTAGGCCGGGATCTGAGGTAGCCACCTGACCCCGTGCGAAGGTGATGCATCTTCTTCGCATCATTTATCCGGTTTGTCGCCGACATCTTCTTACTCTTTTCCGATGTCTTATAGGCCACAAATGCGGGCCAGTCATCTTTGATCTTCTCATATATGCCCAAGAATTCTGGAGTCTCTTTATCGCGGACAAACTTATTCCGTTTTTTCTTCCATGCCCTGAATTGGTCCGCCATCTTCGAAAGAGCAGCAGACTTGATTAATTCCTCTTTAACTGGATTCGCCGGATCATCCTCTGGCGGTAGGATGAAATTTAACTTCAGCTCAGTCCAAAGATCTTCTTTCTGCATATCAGTGACATAAGACACCTGAGCATCTTTTGCAGCCGGCTTAACCATTGATGGATGCTGATCGGGATCTTGTCCCTAACCAGAACCCCGCACTGAATAACAAATGCGTTCTTTGTCCGGATGGGTTCAATCGGCTCGCCGGAGCGCGAGATTTCTGAGATCTCAAACTTTTCATCCGGCCTCAACTTTTTCTTCGCGCCTCGTCTCTTTACCGAAGATTTGCTCGATCCGGAGGGCTAGAAAAAGGAACAAAGACGAGAGTTAATGAATGCATCAATTAACTAGTCAGCACAGGCTTAACTAACATATATACCTCCTGGCCGGACTCGGTTCGGTCACCGGAGCCAGCATCACGGTCTCCTTCTTGCACCGGCATTGGGTCACCGGAGCCGTCCTCATGGTCTACTTCTTCCATGTGCATTGGGTCACCGGAGCCATCAATATCATAGCCTAGATTTTCCAGCTGCAGCTCTCTTTCCACCTGCTCATTGGTGTCGTTGAGAAACGACAAGACGGCATCTTGTCCGTCTGCGATTATGTCCATCAACATCGCTTCTTGTGCTAGGTCTCGGGTGTTGTTGTCCATAGTTTCTACAAATATTTACAACATGCCAATTATTATTCAAACATGACAGATGGATATATTAATGGCAAACGTAGAACTAGCTTCGACCCTCGACCCCTGGACGACCCTCGACTGCACGGCGATCCACAACCCTAGACCCCCTCATGTCACATTTTGTCTAGTGTCAAAGGATTCAACAAAACCAATACTTCATCATTAGGCGAAAGTAACAGTCGCATGATGGTACGAAGCTCTCCAAAGTTATTTTGGAACGGAGTCCCAGATAGGATAATTCGTAACAGAAGACGGATTATCCTATCAGGAACTCCGTTCCAAAATAACTTTGCATAACTTCGTACCAACATGCCCCGGTTACTTCTGGCAAATGATGAAGTCATGAATTTCTTTAATACTTTGACACTAGCTAGGCAACCTCTCTCGACCCCTCGACCCTCGACTGCTCGGCGATCCACAACCCTAGACCCCGTCATGTCACATTTTGTCTAGTGTCAAAGGATTCAACAAAACCAATACTTCATCATTAGGTGAAAGTAACAGTCGCATGATGGTACGAAGCTCTCCAAAGTGGTTTTGGAATGGAGTCCCAGAAAGGATAATTCGTAACAAAAGACGGATTATCCAATCAGGAACTTCGTTCCAGAACAACTTT
>LR738714.1:841415434-841429627 GCA_902687465.1 Secale cereale
CCCCACGCAGTGCATGAATCGGTAAAGAACCGATCCAAGTTATTAACAGGGATTTATATGCTAACTTTGTTTGTTATGTTATGTTGGAAACTTGGAATTTGTTGATAGCATGCGTTTTTTGTCTACTTGTTGAGTTTCTCAAGTCGCATCTTTGGTGTCAGTTTGAAGCTGCATATGTCATACATAGATAGGTGGAACGGGAAGACATTTATCCCCATGAAATTCATGTGATTTTTTTATAGATTATTATGTCAGTTTTACTAGTGTTAATAGTCCATTATACTAGCAAGACCAAAGTTCTAAAAAGAAATTGAACAATGCAGTGGCAGAGAGAGAATAAAACTTTTACTTAGGTTAATAATCCGCTGGATGATGGAGGAAAAAATATGAGTGAGAAAAAAGACTTCACTGGTTAGCTCCACAACAGGGAGTTGAGCTCCTCGACCCACTTATTGTTGACTTCCTCGAGGGATCGAATCAACCGAGGTTTTATGCTGCTAAGGATCATCACATTGGCTCACTCAACCTACCCATTAGTTTGCGGGTGATAGACGGAGGCGTCATCAAGCTTGATGTCATGCTTGGCGCACCGCATTTTTTACATCCTCGGCCGTGAAGTTGTATTCGTTATCTTTTATGATGTTGTGAGGTACTGCATAACAGTGTACCACGTCGGAGATGAATTTTATCACCAATTGAGCTTTAGCCGAGGCCACATGCTTTGCCACCTTTCACTTTGTTAACTTGTCGACCATGACAAGCAAATATTTCTTGCAGGTTTGACCTTTACGGAGCGGTCCGACCATGTCTAGTCCCAAGACCGCAAACGTCCAAGTTATTGGGATTATTTTCCAGGTTGTGGATGGAAGGTGGCTCTTTTAGCAAAGAGCCAGCACCCAACGCACCTATCGACGAAGTCTCATGCATCGGCCCATCCTGTGGGCCAATAGAACCCTGTTCACAAAGCCTTTCCTACCAAGGTCCGAGGTGTTGCATGATGCCCACATGTGCGGGAGTGTATCTTGGAACGGAGCTTTTGTCCGTCTTCCTCAGATATGCAACGCTGGAGCACTCATGTGATGCTGCGTTTATAGAGCTCTCCCCCGTGAACCTTGTACGCGACCGATCGTCGACCGATTCGTCAACCATCCGCCTAGTCCTCGGGCACTTCTTTGCATGTCAAATAAGCAAGAAGGTGCTCTGTCCCTGGTGCAATAACTGCCACAATCTCATGGGCCGAGGAGGTTTCTTCGAGCTCCAAGCCCCAACTATCTCCTCGTCCGCTTCTACGGCTGTCGGGGTGACCAATTCTTGCGTGGGTTCCTCGGGTTGCTTGCTTGGCTCGATGTCACCTTGCGGATGGTTTGAACAACTGTTCCAAGAAGTTATTTTGGGAAATTGGCTCCTACCGAGCACCCATCCTTGTCGGTATGTCCGTGGCTTAGTTGCTTTCAGGCGCGACATAATGAAATTCCAAGCACTTAAATCTAGCCGACATGGTAATGACCGAGTTGCGATACACAATTATCTTTGGGTCCTTTGAGCCTAAGTCGCCCTTTATCTGTGAGATTTCGAGGTTGGAGTCACCTAGGACCTCAAGACGCCTTATGCCCATGGTGAGAGCCATCCGAAGTGCATGAAGAAGTGCTTCGTACTCCGCCCCTTGTTGGAGTCGGTGTATAGCCGCGTGCTCTCTAGGTAGCTCGGGCTCTGTCCATCCGGCGAAGAAGTCGTCCAACACTTGGGATTAATAGCCCGACGTGGTCGATGTATAACCTCAAAAGGGAGGAGCTCAACTATATTACCTTCTTTCTACTACTAATTGTAGCTGTGTCCAAAATAGATTAATGTAAAACAAGTTTTTCCCTTAAAAAAATATATATACAACAAGTTCTCTAATATAAAACATTTCTATTTTTCCGCTATACTTTTGGACAACTCCGAATATCATTACTACCGTTATCGGGGAACCATTTTTTTGGCCCACTCTGTAGGTCTAGTTAACTAGGACATTTTTTCGAATGTTTGTAGGAGAACTGCCAAGTCCATTGATCAGAAATAGGTATTACAAGAACACCTCGAGAGGAGGAAAGCACCCCCCCCCCCAAATGTAACCATTCTTATTTGCTCTGTTGTTACGTTATTCTGTGACCTGACAACATAAGAATAACCTGACAATATTTCAATACAAATCACGACATTTAATGACATCAATCACGTCCATTAGGAATATGTTAGCTGGAGCCTTTTACTTCGGTGAGGCGGATTCGGGAGGACTTGGCGCTGCTGGACATCCCCGAGTCTCATGCTGTTTTGCTACAGGTCATGGATGGAGACTGCCGAATTCAGGTATGGTCAAGATCAATACGGATGCAACATTGAGTATGGACTCCGACAAGGTGGGTGTGGGCGGTGTAGCTCGGTCTAACACAACCTTGTTGGGTGCCTGTAGTAAACCTCATATTGGGCTCACGGATCCATTCATCAGCGAGACGCTGGCGCTTCGAGATGGAGTTATCTTCGCAAATCTACGGGGCTTCTCACACGTGATAATGGAGACTGATTGCCTGGAGATTGTTAATCCCTGGAAGACTAGCCACACTAGTCTCTCTGTGGTGGCACCTTTACTTATAGAAATTGGAGAGCTAGCTGCTACTTTTTCTTCTTTTGTTATTCAACATGTAAATTGAGCAGTCAATGTACCGGCCCACCTTTGTGCGAAACATGCATGCACACTGGTGGTCACCGAGAGTTGGACCGACTCGAGACCCTCCTTCCTGCTCACTAGCCTGTTGGCTAATGATGTCAGGAGTTCTTTTGTTGAATAAAAGCTCTCATGTTTGAACGCAAAAAAAAACAAGATTGGGACATAGTAAGGAAAGAATAAAGCAAATTCTAACATGCCTAAGTACATGCAATAATACATATATTCAACACCACCGCAGTTGATACGTCACCGGTAACACATAGACTGGACCGGATCTCCTGGAACGTGGAAGTCGCGGTAACCCCTTTGTCATGACAATGGCAAATTGCTGCGCAGTGGAAACGTGCAAGATGCGGATGTGTCTGAGAGCCACCTGCTCACGCACGAAATGAATATCTTGCTCGATATGTTTCGTGCGGTGATGATGAACGGGCTTGGCGGAGAGGTAGACGGCCAAGACGTTGTCGCAGTACACCATAATAGCCCGGGAAACGTCATGACGTAGCTCCTGAAGGCATGAGCACTCGACACGGCGCTAGCCACAACCCGATATTCCGCCTCGGCGCTGGAACGCGATATCATGGGTTGTCGTTTAGACGACCACGAGATGAGGGATGGTCCGAGGTAGAAACAGTAGCCGGATGTGGAGCGACGAGTGTCAGGACAGCCGGCCCAGTCCGCATAAGAGTAGGCAACCATGTCAGTGAAGGAGGACGCCGTCAATATAAGTCCCAGAGCCATAGTGTCGCGGATGTACCGAAGAATCCGCTTCACCGGGATCCAATGGGTAAAAAAAAAAAGACTTCACTGGGTGGCCAGTCCAGTGAATGCTTCTACCTCAGCAGAGCTATAGCTCAGCTAGCTAGCCTAGCTGGTCCAGTCAATGCTTCGACTGGTAATGCCTCAACAGAGCTAGCCCAGCTAGCTAGCTTAGCTGGTCCGGTCAATGCTTTCCTCGGCGATGAACACGTCGTTACCTCGCGTTTTAAGCTGCTACATACGTTTCCAAGCCAGCGGTGTGGTACTAATCTATCTATTCTAATAATAAAGAAAGTTGGGTTTCAGCCCGTCCGTCGCCTCTTTTGCAGAAAACCCCCTCCCTTTTCTTGAAATTAACCCGCACTCCACCTTTAAGTCTGTCTGAATCTTTTTTTTTTCACATTTTACAGAAAACCCCCTGAGTTATATCCTAATTGACCCGCGATACATATTTTTTTGCAGCAAATAGTTATTTTACAGTTTTACTTGATATATACGTTAATCACCCCGCAGTCTATTGATTTTTTTTATTCTAAATAGCCATATCTTTTAAACCGCAACTCCAATTTAAACATGTTATATATGAAATTTGATTAGAAAAATATGTAGAATTTGAATACGGTGTTATTTTACATTTCAAATAGCCGTATCTTTTAAACCGCAACTCCAATTTAAACATGCTATATATGAAATTTGATTAGAAAAATATGTAGAATTTGAATACGGTATTATTTTACATTTCAAATATTTTTAAATACTATTTATGGTGCAATATTAATCAATGGCGCACAATCCCTCTATATTTCATATCGTTGATCTATATTGCAAAATGTAAACTTAAACGTTAATATTTGGGGAAGGTTATAATCTTTGGGCATGTTGTACTTGCACAAGGTTATAAAAAATGTTCGTGGATTCAAAAGTGCTTTTATAAAAAAAAAATTCTTATCCTAAAAATATTTGAAAATTTGAAGACAAACGTTTGGGAAATAAAACAATATTCATGATTTTAAAAAGTTGTTTTAATAAAAAATGTTAATAAAATTGAACAAAATTTTGTCAATTCAAAGAATGTTCGTGAATGAAAATTTATTCTAAAAATCAGAAACAGTTGGCGGCTTACAAAGTAGTTTATTTATTTATAAAAAAATTCCTGATTCGGATAATGCTCATGCTTTTAAAAAAATGGTTTTTAAATAAAAAAGTGTTCATGACTTTTAAAAATTGTTTCACCGGTTTCCAAAACAATGTTCTTACATCCTACAAATTCAAGGAAATTGTTAAAAAAATATTAATTTTTTTAAAGAACATGCTTGCAAAAATAATAAAATCTTCATGAATTCAAAAAATTGTTTATGATTTCACGAAATTGACAGTGATAGTGTATCTCGGTGGTGCAACAAATGTGATCATGGCCATTGAAGATTATGATATTTTTCCCCGTTGCAACGCACGGGCTCTATTGCTAGTCAAATAAAAAAACGTGGAACTGAGCGGTAAGTTAACTATGGACTTAAGGACAGTGCTAATTGCTGATAATTGCTCCCCAATCAATCACCGCCTTCTCTACTCTACACTGCCTACTTGCTGAGAGATAGCACCTTGTTTGGCGCTCATGGCATGTACTTCCTCTTGCAATCTGGAGACGTCGGATCGCATCGATGCGTTGTCCTTCTGGAGTACACCAAATTCCTCCACGGAGGGAGAGAACCGGCCTCATCGATCGTCTTCGCTCGACCCATCGCTTTGGTCCCAAGATCGAGCAGAAGGGGAACTTTAGCACCGCAAGCACGGTAACACGCCTCCGATCCCGAGATCCTGCCGCCGTCAACGCTCCTCTCCTCCGGAGGTACACTGGTCGGCGATGGACATGGGGATTTTACTGTGCAGGAAGAGATCATGCGCAACCACCCTGCGCTACTGATATGCACCCGAACTCTTACCGACGACTGTACCGCTAAATCGCCACCGCTGCTGCCATGGTTGATGAAGAGAACCCCGCCACCACATGCCGCCGCAGCTTGTCGTCCCCGCCGCCGCGACAAGGGTGAGAATAGGGTGGGATTTGTCGCCTCTCCCCGAATTTCACATGGAATCGAGAGACGCCGCCGTGGAACATTTGCTCTGAATTTCAATTGTCAGGCCCCGATTACTCTGAAGGTGTAGATCAAAGAGAAATTGGGAGGAACAACAAAAGGGGATCTCAGATCCAGGTGTATGTTAACTATAGGTAATAGATTATATGTGTTTGGTTCTACCTTTCAGGCGAGAAATGGATTCAATGCATAACCCCACTTAGCCACAGCCTGACTGTTATATAGGTATACAAGTTACCTGCCACTGTTGTGAAAGTAATCAGTAACAATGACAACATAAATAGGAGATCCAACGGTGTACGACGAGCGTAAAGCTAGGAGTAGACGCTGGTCGTTGGATGTTGACGAAGCGTTACGTGATGGATGAGCGACACCAAACTGAAGCTTGTTTTGAACTTGTTCGCACCGGGCACTTGTTTCGCTTTTTGAAAATAAGTCAGGTTACACAAGCGGCACCTGTTTGAAGTTTGTGTGCGTGGAATTTATGCCATTCTGCTTGAATCTTGTAATCTTGGGCCATCTCTGTTTTGCTGTGATGCAAGTGAATCAGGTGGCATGCCATACTCGATTTTTCGATCGTGACAACTCGAAAACAAATGTCTTATGCCTAATGCAGATAAGGAGAATTTGTTCCTCGACGGCCACCCGGCGGGAGCTGCGATGTATCGCTACCGGCCAAGGAAGTGCCGCACGAGCTGGCCGAGCTGGTGCTCGACATCAATTTCGCCCGCAGCGGCATGCACCACTGCGAGTGGCTCCCCCTTGCCAATGCCCACTCCCACTCGTTGCTCCTCTCTGGTGCCTTCTTCTTGACCGTGCCGCTTAGTGCCAATGAATGGTATTATACTGTTGTTGTTCCTCCTTCTCCATTACCGAGTTTAATTTTATCTTAGCTTGGTGCCTTTGACGATTGAGAAAAATATTTTCTTTAGTTTTCAAATTATGTGTCCATGATATACATATTAGGGAAGATCAAATGTAGCCTTTCTAGTTGAGTACTTTAGCTTGCTTGCTAGATGACTTGGGAGTTGGGATGCGGTTGACCGATTTCATGGCCCATTTATTTTGTTTCACTTGTTCTTGCTGCATGTACACATGTGGAGGCTGTGCTCCTCCCTTTGTTTCATTTCTTTGCTTTGTGTGTATCGGAGGGTCATGATTTGTTATTGAGTTGCGTTATTGGGTTTGCAGTTAGCTGCTTCCCTTCTTTCTGTGACCCTCTGCATTCGGTGATGATATGATCCATTAGGTCCCCCCTATTGAAAGCAAGTGTCTCTTTTCACTTTAGTTCAGAAAAAAATACATAAACAAATAAAGGATAACACACTTCTATTCTGTAGTTCCATCCTCGCATTTTTGTCTGCTTAAAAGATTTATTTAATGTGTACCATATTTTTTTGTTTGGGCCTTCGCTGTGACGAACTGTGCCACATTGTCACAACTTTTTTCTAAGCTTTTCTATTTAGAAAGAAAAATTAAAATGCCATCTATTCATGAGTAAAAGCTCAGAAGGCTTGACTTTTGTTCTCAGAAAGAAGAAAGATGGGTCCTATATTGACGGCTGGGCCATTCATAGTTCCTGTCATGTTAATTGCAGAGAGAGCTATTTTCACAGATGGCATTACAGTAGTTGAAGAAGTGCGACATTTACTGGGTGATGCAATGTGTATGGGGGGAAAACAAGAAACATAATAGTAGATATCATGACATACCCCATCATTAAATGCTATACATTGCAGTTTTAGGGCTTTGACACCAGCATGCTGAATGATCAAAATGACTTACCAAAGGCATTAAGTAAGGTCACGTTTGGCATAGTGAGAAGCAACTGTTCCTTTTCACTTTATTTAAGAAATCACATAACTAATTAAGTGATAGTGTGTTTCTGTGTCGTTCCTAGTTTCAACTGATTCACAAAATTTCGATGCCTATTCTGTTTTTATGTTTCCCGTGGTAAACTATGCCACTTTGCCAAAACTTGCTCTAAGCTTACCAATTTAGAATCAGAGATTAAAATGCCGTCTATCCATGAGTAAAAACTCAAAAGTCTCCAATATTCTTCTCAGAAAGAAGAAAGAAGGATCTTATACTGGTGGCTAGGCCATTCCTTCTTCAAATTCCTACCATGTTAATTGCCTAGTTTTACATGGATGGCATTGTATTAGTTGAAGAAGCTGTGCGATTACTGGGTGATGTAATGTCTACAACATATTACTAAAGACGTCCACTAAAGGGGGAGTTTGGCATAGTGAGAAGCAACTATTCCTTTTCATTTTATTTGAGAAATGACTCAATGATATACACCCTAATAAGGGAGAGAGTGCTTCTGTGTAGTTCCTAGTTTCGTTCGCTTTAAAGAATTTTAATGTCTATTCTATATTTATGTTCGGTGACAAAAAGACTCATTTAATAATCTCAGAACGTAGAAAGAAGGGCATTTATGTTAGATAATAACGAGAATAAACGAGACAGAGAGACACGGATTTTTACGTGGAAACCCTTGCGGGAGAAAACCACGGACGCACGAAGGTGCAATCACTATGAGGAGGAGTATTACAAGCACGAGACGACAGGCCGTCTTAGGTGCGACTACATGGGGTATATATTGAGGGCAATACATAAGAGTCCTTCGAGGACAAGTAAACGAGTTGTACTCGTACACGTCGACGTCAACGGAAAGGCCCACACCTGTTGTACTACGTCTAGTCCAACATGGTATAATTTGGATCATAATTTAACAATCTCCACCTTGATCCAAATTCCCTCCAGTAGTCCAAAAAAAAGTAAATAACTCCATCCAAATCAGCATAAACACCTTGTGCGTCAAAGTCCATAGGACTAGTGAGAAATACCAACTAAGCCTGAGCAAAGCTCAAACTTATTGGTCGGAACTGGCTTTGTCATCATATCAGCAGGATTATCATGAGAACTTATCTTGCATACCTTCAAATCACCTTCAGCAACAACATCTCGAATATAATGAAATCTGACATCAATGTGCTTCGTTCTCTCATGATACATTGGATTCTTTGTAAGATATATAGCACTTTGACTGTCACTAAATACGGTAGGGCAAGATGAATCTCCACAAAGCTCAGTGTACAAACCTCTCAACCAGATAGCTTCTTTGCATGCCTCGGAAATAGCCATATACTCGGCATCAGTAGTGGAACAAGCCACAATAGACTGCAAAGTTGCTCTCCAACTCACAGCACAACCACCAATGGTGAAAACATAACCTGTGAGTGATCTTCTCTTATCCAAATCACCAGCAAAATCCGAATCAACAAAACCAACAAGTCTATCTCTAGTTTTCCCAAACTGTAAACAAGCATTAGAAGTACCTCGCAGGTATCTGAAAATCCACTGAACTGCTCTCCAATGCTCTTTTCCAGGATTAGCCATGTATCTACTGACAACACTCAATGCATATGATAAATCCGGACGGGAACAAACCATGGCATACATAAGTGAACCAACTGCACTCGAATAGGGAACTCTAGACATGTACTCAATATCTGCATCTGACTTAGGACATAAAGCTGATGATAATTTGAAGTGTGCAGCTAACGGAGTACTTACTGGCTTGGCATTATGCATATTAAAACGACGAAGAACTTTATCAATATATCCCTTCTGACTTAGATATACCTTTCCAGACGGCCTGTCTCTGGATATTTCCATGCCGAGAATTTTCTTTGCTGCACCCAAATCCTTCATCTCAAATTCATTACTCAATTGCTTCTTTAGTTCATCAACATCTGACATACTCTTTGCAGCAATAAGCATATCATCAACATAAAGGAGCAAATAAATAGTTGAACTTTTGACAGTTTTCAAATAAACACAACTATCATAATTAGACCTTTTGAAACCTTGAGAGAGCATAAAAGTGTCAAATCTCTTGTACCACTGTCTAGGGGATTGCTTCAATCCATAAAGAGATTTCTTTAACTTGCAGACAAGCTTTTCTTTTCCAGGAATAACAAAACCTTCAGGTTGTTCCATATAAATATCCTCTTCTAATTCTCCATGTAAGAATGCAGTTTTAACATCCAATTGTTCAAGCTCAAAATCATTCATGGCAACAATACTGAGTAAAGTGCGAATAGAGCTATGCTTCACAACAGGAGAAAAGACTTCTTTATAGTCAATACCTGGAATCTGGCTATAACCTTTAGCAACCAACCTTGCTTTATATCTTGTCTCATCATTAGGAGAAACACCTTCTTTCCTCTTGAAAACCCACTTGCAACGAATAGATTTCTTCTCTCTCGGTAATTTTACTAAATCCCAAGTGCCATTCTTTTCAAGTGATTCCATCTCATCATGCATTGCAGTCATCCACTTATTACTATCACCAGAAATAATAGCCTCGGAATATGAAGAAGGCTCAGCATTACCTTCAATTTCCTCTGCAACAGATAAAGCAAAAGAAACAATATTGCACTCTTCAATTAACCTTTTAGGTTTATCAGTACCCCGCCTAACTCTGTCACGTGCAAGATTCCAACCGGGTGGAACAATAGGCTGATTTGGAGTGGGAGTGACATGTTCATCATCAACGACGGGATCATCATGTGCATCAACATTTTCATTACCGGAGGTATCATCTGAATCAATAACATGCTCCACCTGAACAGTAGGATGCTGAAGAGTAGCCTGCTGTTCACTCTCAACAGGAACATTAGTAGATGGAACATCATGTAACATAACAGATTCATTAAAGATACGTTTCTGCTAATAACAACCTTCTAGGTTTCAGGATTCCACAATTTAAAACCTTTAACACCAGACTTATAACCAAGAAAGATGCACTTAACAGCCCTAGGCTCCAATTTTCCATTATCAACATGAGCATAAGCAGTGCAACCAAAAACTCTCAACTGTGAATAATCAGCAGGTGAACCAGACCATACCTCAATTGGATTTTTCTTATTAAGAGCAATAGATGGTGAACGGTTAATGAGATAACAAGCAGTGGAAGCGGCCTCAGCCCAAAAACGCTTATGCAAACCTGCATTAGACAACATGCAACGGGCTCTGGAAATAATGGTTCTGTTCATACGCTCAGCAACACCGTTTTGTTGAGGAGTATAAGGAACGGTGTAGTGTCTGACAATGCCTTCAGACTTGCAATAATTGTTAAATTGCTTAGAACATAATTCCATACCATTATCAGTGCGAAGTATTTTTACCTTCTTTTCAGTTTGTCTTTCAATCATAATCTTCCACTCCTTAAATGCTGAGAATGCTTGCCATTTATGCTTCAAGAAATAAGGCCAAACTTTTCTTGAATAATCATCAATTATAGTCAGCATGTAACTAGCACCACCTAATGACTTCTTGCGAGACGGTCCCCATAAATCAGAATGCACATAATCAAGAATACCTTCAGTTGTATGAGTCGAAGTATTGAACTTCACCCTCTTGTGCTTGCCGAAAATACAATGCTCACAAAATTTCAATTTACCAGTTTCGTATCCTTTAAGAAGACCTCTCTTATTTAACTCTGCCAAACCAAGTTCACTCATATGTCCAAGACGCATATGCCAAAGGTTAGCAGCATCACAATCAGAATTCTTTGAAATAACTGGAGTAGCGTTACCTGAAACGGTAGAACCTCGAAGGTAATAAAGACCATTGGTCGAACTTAAGTCACCTTTCATCACAATAAGGGAACCTCTGGTGACCTTCAAAACACTATCTCCACCTGAATACTTGTAGCCCTTTGCATCAAGGGCACTCACAGAGATAAGATTTCTCTTCATCTTCGGAATATACCGAACATCTGTCAAAGTTCTGATTGTGCCATCAAACATCTTGATACGAACGGAACCTATTCCTTCAATCTTGCATGGTGAATTATCAAAACCCAAAACGGAACCAGCAGCAGTAGTGGAATCAAAAGTAGTAAACCAATCTCTATGCGGGCACATATGAAAAGTACATGCAGTGTCAAGTACCCACTCATCATTGGTCTCAGCACATCCAGCAGTAACGACAAGAGCATCATCGGAACTATCATCACGAGCAACGTTAGCAGAATTTTCACCTTGTTTGTTACCTTTTCTCTTTTCCTTGTTCTGCAACTTGAAACACTCAGAGATGTCATGCCCGTCTCTCTTGCAGTATCTGCAATACTTCTTGTCTCTGGATTGTGACCGGCCCCTGTGGCCGTTCTTACTTTTGCCTCTGTTTCCATTATTGGAGTTCTTCTCCTTTGTCCTGCCACGAACAGATAATCCCTCGGCTTGGGATGAACTCGAACCATCATGAGGCACCATTAATTTCATCTTCTCCTTAGAGTTCAAAGCTTCATAAACTTCATTAAGTGTGAGAGTATCACGACTATATAATATGGTGTCTCTAAAATTGGTATAAGAACTTGGCAGTGAACAAAGTAGCATTAAAGCAGTATCTTCCTCTTCATACTTAACCTCCATTGCAGCTAGATCAGATATGATCTCTTTAAATTCAGAAATATGATTCAAAACATTACCTCCCTCGGGTAACCTGTGCAGGAATAATTTTTGCTTCAGATGCATCTTGCTGGTAAGATCTTTTGTCATGCAAATGCTTTCCAGCTTTAACCATAGAGCGGCGGCAGTTTTCTCGCTCAAAACTTCCTGCAAAATATTATTATGCAAATGGAGTTGAATTTGTGACAAAGCCTTACGATCCCTTCTTTTCTCATCAGCAGTCCAGTCCTGAATTCGGTCCTTTCTAAAACTATCCAGTGCATCATCATAGTCGGCCTGTGCCAACAACGCCCGCATCTTGACTTGCCATAGGGTAAACCTTGTGTCACGATCCAGCAGCGGAAGATCGTACTTCATGGATGCCATGAGTAGATAAAATCTGTGTGCACAAAGTAGTACAAGCCGGTAGAAAAATCCTTGACAGAATTTAATATGCGGAGCAAACAGAATAGAGTAGATAGCACCTGATAGCTTGTTTCGTAGTGGTAGTGGCAACCGAAGGCAAACAAAAAAATCTGATCTGTACTCTATTAGTACTGGCTTCGTCACGTACCAATGCAAAGTAGTACTACTAGTCTGCTCGTGAGTAGTATTCAAGTGGAGCGATGGAACTCGGCGACCCGGCGACTTAAGCTTGTACGCAGCAGCAGTACGGTTGATTCCCTCGAGGCTTGAATCGACCAGGCCAGCTACTCAGCGGAACGGCTGCAGCCTTGAGCGATTTGTACGCGTACGTACAAATAGAACTTCTGTCGGTCTCGGCTAGCAGCAGAAATCGATCCGGCTTCCGATCAACTGGTCACGCGCGCGGACAGCGGCGTACGGACACGCAACCCTAATTCTCTCGTCTCAAATCTCGTATCTGCAAACTTGGCTCTGTATACCACTTGTTAGATAATAACGAGAATAAACGAGACAGAGAGACACGGATTTTTACGTGGAAACCCTTGCGGGAGAAAACCACGGACGCACGAAGGCGCAATCACTATGAGGAGGAGTATTACAAGCACGAGACGACAGGCCGTCTTAGGTGCGACTACATGGGGTATATATTGAGGGCAATACATAAGAGTCCTTCGAGGACAAGTAAACGAGTTGTACTCGTACACGTCGACGTCAACGGAAAGGCCCACACCTGTTGTACTACGTCTAGTCCAACATGGTATAATTTGGATCATAATTTAACAATTTATGTAATGTGTATACAGGGCAACCAATAAACATACTATTAACTATCATGACCAACCGCATCATCAAACGCTATGCATTGCAGTTTTAGGGCTGTTACAGTATCATGTTGAATTATCAAATTGACTTATCAAAGACTTTAAAAGTGAAGCTTGGCGTGATTAGAAGCAACTGTTCCTTTTCACTTTATTTCAGCAATCATATAGACTAATGGAGGACAGTGTGCTTCTGTGAAGTTCCGATCTCTTTTTTTGCCTAATAATAGTTGATGAACCATCATTGTTGGGGTGCAGGTATATAATGGGCACGTGGATCGGGATCTCTAGCAATGAGCTCATACCTAGCACGACCGACATGTGTGTACTACCAACTGTAGGTTTCAGTCAGTGTTCGCCTGTTATCTGTTGTCTGTGTGTAATCTAACTTTTAGGGCGTGTATGGTTACATTCTCAGCAGGGCCTGGAAGAGAGCATGAAAACGAGCCAGGCTGAGCTGGGCCTGGTTTCGAGAAAACAACGCAAAATTTGGTTGCCTGCATACGGGCGCCTCGGCGGGCTCGCACACGGCGACCGCTGTGGCCGCAGCTGTGAGGCAGGCCCGGTGGTCGGATCCGACGCACGAGCGGGTGAGATTGGCTGTGTGGGCAATAATAGAAGGAGGGGATACGGCGATTAACTGCTAAGATGTTTCAGCGAGCCACCCACGTGCCCTTCCTCGCATCGCTCGAGCCTGGCTGGATGGAAATTGCCGATTCGGCCGTTCCCAGCGAGCCAGGCCCAGAGGTGCTTTTAAGAATCGTGCTATGCAGGCTGAGCAACATTCGCATGTAACCAAACATGCCAACACAAAAAGATATACACTGGGCAAGGTTGCGATTTTGTGGGCAACCAAACACGCCCTTAGTGTGTGTGTGTGTGTGTGTGTGTGTGTGTGTGTGTGGAATGCATGTAGGTGGTGATCA